>OZ024830.1:5316414-5687060 GCA_964016985.1 Anodontia alba | reverse complement strand
CGTGCGTGTGTGTTTTGCTTTTTTCAATAAAGGGAAAAGCGAGAGTAACGATTACTAAACATGACATCACGAAAACATACCTATATAATTTTGACCCCCTCAAACCCCACTTTTGTATAGTAAAACTGGGGTTTACAGGGGTATACATTATTTTTCTTATTTCTGCTCAAAAACATAGATTTTGGGTACTCGTTAGAACCGCCTCGCTGAGGGGGTTCTAACGAGTACCCACAATCTATGTTTTGAGCAGAAATATGAAAAAAAAATCAGAATTTTTATCTGAAAATTTTCAGTTTTTTAGTGGTGAAATTTTCTATATATTTGAATAGGCGTGTTTTCGTAATGAACCAGCATCCAAAGCATAAAACAAAACAAAAATGATTTTTTGCAAGAGCGCTGTGGCCTCTTAAAATTACGTGATGGTTTCCATGACCATTATATATACCATATATGGCAATGACAAAACTTTCCAAATATAGCAATCATTGAAATAAAGCGTCAGAAATATCGATCTGAGAACGTACAGAATATAATAACTGAATATAAACCACTCCAAAACTCACTACTGTTACCACTGAGTTGAATATCACCGTTTGGTCAGAACTAAGTTCAGACTACCTGGCTAAAGTTCTGGTTACACCAGTCACGGCAGTATACGGCGATCTGACTGAAAGTAACAAGATAATGTGCGTATTTTAAAACGTAATAAAGTCACGAATAGTTCCAAAAAAGAAAAGGAACAAAAAGGAAAAAAATGAAAAGAAAATGATAAACAAAAAAACTGTTACAGGACTAGGAAATGAAGAAAAAGGAAATGGAAATGGAAACGAGAACAAAAGGCAGAGGAACTGGGGAAACGAAAAGAAAAGCTGCTACAATTGAAAACTGGTATTGCTAAAACGCAAACAAAATGTAACAGAAAGAGAAACAGCTTAAAGGGAATCAACAACAACAGAAATAAACAAGCGAGCAAATAGTATTCTCTGTGAATCATTGTCTGTTATTTTCAACAAATCTTTGGAGACTGGTACATTAGAGTGGAAAAAGAGTTAGACAACTGCTTTATTAAAACAAAGAAGATAAAAAGTTATCGACAGATTATAGATCAATCAATCTTATCAGTGTTGTATACAAAATATTTTGTGTTGGAAGTTTTACGGCCCCGTCAACACTGTAAGGTCACGTCGAACCGGTCAGTTAACCTACTCACATTTTTTCCCAGCCAGACCTAGTCCTCTAAGCGGTTAACCAGTACCTAGTGCACATACTTTCGCCAGTAACTGACAGCTGTCCTTCTTGAATCAGTGGAAGCGGGGAATTACCGAAGAAATCAGTTCATGATCAGTCTCCACAAACTTACTTTTCGGTTTCATATATGGCGTTTACAGTGAACCCGCGTTACAACGAAAGTATTTATCCCTAAGACGATGCCATTAAAATGAATTTGCTGTTGTACAGAATACTTAGTAAGCAGACTTATGTGTAATAAAGGTCTTGTTTTGTTGTTATTTCCTCATAGAACATATGTTTTGGATGTTTGTTAGAATCGCCTCATTGAGGCGATTCTAACAAATATCTTAAACATATGTTTCTTTAAAATATTGAATACAATATTCTTGCATAATTTGTGACTAATTGTTACCTCTTAAGCAAAGCTTTCGTGACAGTCAAATTGTCATAATAACGAATTTCGTCGTTGTATCGAGTGTCGGTGTAAAGAGGACTGTCTGTATTTTGTCGTTTCTCCTTGTTTTGGTGCCACGGGAGGGCTGTGTTTCTTGATTGTAGCATTTTCTGGGTATCTTCACTTATATTTTTATGAAACCCTTTGATTAAATGCCACATAAGAGACATAAATAAATTGAAAGCATACGGACATAAGATGTGTATATTCATAGATTTATCATTACGAAAACACGCCTATTCAAATATATAGAAAGTTTCACCTCCAAAAACAGAAAATTTTCAGATAAAAAACTCTGATATTTTTCATATTTCTGCTCAAAACATACATTGTGGGTAATCGTTAGAACCGCCTCGGTGAGGCGGTCCTAACGAGTACCCACAATCTATGTTTTTGAGCAGAAATAAGAAAAATAATATATACCCCTATAAACCCCAGCTTTACTTTAATAAAGTGGGGTTTAAGGGGGTCAATATTATATAGACATGTTTTCGTGATGAGATTTTTTTACATAACAGGAAGCAAAGGGTTCAGGTAAATAGTCATTTCTCAAAATGAAAAGAAGCTACTTGTGGTAACCCCAAGGGATCAGTATTGTGACCAGTTCTGGTCGTCATAATATACATGTATATTATCTATTTACCAGATTTATTAATATCAGATATTAAAATTGTACAAAAATTGTGCAGATTCTTCAGTTTTTGTTCTTTCTCTATATTGATGTGTTGAGAAACCAGATTATGTAATAAATAAATCTGGTGGGACATTTATTAAACTGGATGTCAATAACTGTTACAAAGATATTAGAGTTTATGTGGATGAACACTTTACATTTGGTTCACATACAGAGACCAAAGTAAACACAGCTACATGTTTTATACATTGAAGTTTTTTTTTTACATGTTTAGATGAAGAAATGATTAGTTCGTTATTTGATGCTTGGCATAATTCGGAGATAAGGGCAAGGTTTTGCGCGAGTTAAACTGGTTTAAGGCCGCCGCCATCCCCCCCCCCTCCCCCCCTCCCCCCCCCCACCCCCGCCCACGACCCCTCAGGCCCTAATCCAGTAGTTTCCCTACTTTCCTACTGACCATTCCAAGGCGGTTCCTCTGTTGCAGTTTTTCTTTGTGCGTCTGTGGTTTTCTATGTGGCGTTTTTTTTTTTGTCCTTATTTGTTCCTCATCTTCTCTTCATTTGGTGCCTTGGGAGGGCTATGCTTTGTGATAATGGCATTTCGTGGGTATCTTCTCTTATATTTGTGAGTAAGACTGCATCTGGAGTATGCACAGTCAGTGTGAAGAAACAGATTAATGTGTCCAAAGGAGAACAACACGTTTAATATCTAGTTTGAAAAATGAGACACCTCATGACAAAGCCAACAAAATGGCATGTACTTCCAGCGAAGACTCAGATCAGCCCAGGCATCCGCCCAGTCTGATCAGAGTCTTCACTGTCCGCACGAAGAAAGAAAGTTTGAGTCCTTAGCTACCAATTGAGCGCACAACGAAGACTCTGGTTAGACTGGGCGGATGCCCAGGTCGATCTAAGTCTTCGCTGGGCGCACATCCATTTTGTTGGTTTTGTCATTTTATAACAGATGGCTCGAATATGTCCTATGAAGAGACACTGCAGAAATTAAAATTACTTACATTGAAATAACTAAGATAAATGGAGGACGTGATTGTGGTTTATACGACTTTACATGGAATATATAATAAGCTTGTTTCTTTAGACCTGATTTCTTTAAGTGGCCACTCAAAGACTCCTAGACACAATTCAGACGCGAAGTAATGTAGATATATAGAAATATTCCTTTAAATTAAGAGTTGTAAATGTTTTGGATTCGTTGTCAGAAGCAGTTATAAGTATGCCAAGTGTCAATGGCTGCAGAGTTGGGAATAATCAAATTTTATTACTTGTCAACAGACAAGTAAGTGATCAAAATCCACTTCTCCAACCACAATTTATTTGCCAGAAAATTGACATTTTTCTTATTTCTCGTAGAAAACGTGTTGTATGTACTCATTAGAAGCGCGAGGAAGCACCTCGCGCTTCTAATGAGTACACACAACATATGACCGAGGCGCTTCTAATGAGTATCCACAACATATGTTTATTCAAGAAATATGAAAAATATATATCTCATAGTCTGGATACACTTCTTAGCTAGAGCTATGAAATCCCTGTCCTTGAACAAGTAAATTGAAATTTCGTACTTGTTTTGTTTGTTTGTGTTGAGGTTTTACGGCCCAGTCAACCCAATGGGGTCATGTCGAGCGCGGTCAGTTTACCTAACCACACGTTTACTGGGCAGGCTTAGTCCTCTAAGCGGTTAACCAGTATTGTGCACATTCTTTCGCCAGAAACTGACAACTGCCCTTCTTGAATCAGCGGAAGGGAGAGAATGACCGTAGAAAATATTTCATGATCAATCTCCACGAAAGAATGTTGCCGACCTCGGCGGGGGTTGAACCCGCGACCTCCTGGTCTCCAGTCGGACGGCGTATCCAACTGAGCCACCGAGGCCGGCTATTTCGTACTTGTCCTCAGGGAAATGTGACAAGTTGGACAAGTCGGGCATGATATTTCCACAACCCAGTATAAAGTGTGGCTAACCACCCAAGTATAATCCCGATATAGACATTCACTTTAACCTTGATACTCCAACACTACAAGGTGCTGGAGGGTCAAAGACAGCCTATGATAGCTGAACATAGAGACCTTATGCCAAGTAAGTAAAACAATAAAGGGAAGAACTGAAAACATTACGAAACTAAAATCGAAGGCTTTTCAAATAATGAAAAACAGCAGAGGCGGATCCAGGATGATTTTTGAGGTGGGGTCGATTTGAGTAAACTACCATACTTACTTTGTGTATTCGGTAAGGCAGGCCTGAGCAAACAGTGTAGACCCAGATCAGACGCCGCAGTTTGCCACTCATCCAGCAAGTTCACACACATTCATAGGTAGCTACCCAGCTAGCATTCTACGTAAATCAACATCGGGCCGTCATCGGGCCGTCAGCTACCCTGACGGGCCGATGACGGCCCGATATAGATTTACGTAGAATGCTGACTGGGTAAAATGGGCGTATTTAGGGTAACCCAAATATATCAAATGTATCCAAAATTTCCAAATAAAATGAAAGTTGTTTGTGTCAAAACTAAGGCTGGCATAATTAATCGGATAATCGATTAATTAATCGATAAATTAAAAAAAATGATTATCATTGCAGATTTGCTAATAATCGATCATCTAATTTCTGTGTCGCTTACTTTACCGTATTTACCCTTAGTATTCAGGCACCTCAACTCCTTACCATACTTAATCTAAAATTTGAACGAATACAACTTTTGTTTGTGTTGAGGTTTTACGGCCCAGTCAACCCAATGGGGTCATGTCGAGCGCGGTCAGTTTACCTAACCACACGTTTATTGGGCAGGCTTAGTCCTCTAAGCGGTTAACCAGTATTGTGCACATTCTTTTGCCAGAAACTGACAACTGCCCTTCTTGAATCAGCGGAAGGGAGCGAATACAACTTACTACCAAATGTTGGGTATTAGCAGGATGAGTGGCAAACAGTGTTGACCCTGATGAGACGCCGCATTTGTGACATCTCATCTGGGTCTACACTGTTTGCTCAGGCCTGTCAGATCAAATACATACAGTGGTAAGAGACATGCTCAGACAGCCAGGTAAAATTATGACCAAATCTTCATTGATTACTGATCGAATATCGATCGCAATAGCAGGACTGATAATCGATTATTTTTTTCAGCTCCGATTAGCCAGTCTTAGTCAAAGCCCCCCCCCCCCCCAACACACACACACACACACACACACACACACACACACACACACACACACACACACACCTCTGAACAGCTAGTTAAATAACAATTGTTATGAAGCGTTTCCTCAGTTGTAGTTCTTTTTTGTTTGTGCGTCGGTTTTTTCATATGTAGCGTTTTGTTGTTGTTGTTTTTTTTTATTTTATTTTATTTTATTTTTTTTTTTTTGTTGTTGTTTGTCATTATTTGTCCCTCATCTTTCCTTCTTTTGGTGCCTCGGGAATGCTGTGATTCATGATACTAAAATTTCGTGAGTATCTTCACTTTTATTTTACAGTCAGGTAATTTTAATGTTATGTTTCTTTAATCTGGTAAACTGTTTCATATATCATCAACTTCAGTAATTGCCTCCCTCAGAATTGAGTATTCTCGCAAGTAATGGTTTGCGCACGATTAAAAGCAGATATACAGAGTCCTACAATCAAAAAACAGGTTAAAACATTTGTGGCGACTTAGAAGGTGAGGTCGCCAGCTGGTTCTGGAAAGCCTCCAGGGTTGACTGGCTATCTGCGACTTGTGAAAGTTGGTTCCTTAACACAGCCGTGCTGGGGAAGAAGCTGAATTTGTATAATTATCTACAGATACACAATAAAAAGGATAGTAATTCGGGCATGTTCAAGTGTTTGGTTGGGAGAAGGAGCATAAGCGACCAGTAGAAGGAATCACTATTCCTTAGTCAGGGCATGCGACAGCTTATATGGAACGCTTTGTTCATGTGATTTTTCCAGAATCACAGCGTAAGCTGGGCCTATTAGCCTTACGTATTGGTGAGAAAGACTCAGTTTAGCGTATATCCCTTTCGGTGTAAGGTTTATGGCGCATTGTATGCATTCCGTATATAAGCACAGTGATGTTGACAGGAAAGATAAGCTTTTTTTTGTTTCCTTTTTGTACGCTGTGTACACGTCGATATTGATAAGAAAGTAAAGTTTTCTTCTTTTTGTACGCTGTGTTTATAGCGCAATGTCTGCATTTCACATATACCCAAACACGCTCAGTTATCAAGTCGCAGCGGGCAAGATAACATAAACCCGAAAAGGGCATAATCTGTTTTCCAACTATTTCAACTTTTTCAACTTTTGTTTGTAAATTTTACATTTTTCATTCCCTTTTCTATATATCTCCATGTAATATATATACCTAATGAAAAGGATGGTAATTCGGCATGTTCAAATCTTTAAAACCTTAAACTTTTTAACATTTGAAGAAAAAATATTCATAAACAAAGCAAAGCGTATGTATAAAATTGGAAATAGCAAGCTTCCATTAATCTAACCGAGCTCTTTCAAATGAGGGAAATAACACTTTCAGTCTACGCTCAGTATCGAAGAAACTTTTTGCAATATCAAAACCAAAGTTAAGCATATTTGAAATAAATTTGTCATCTTCTGATACTCTTGTCTAGAATAGCATTCCAACAGAAATTTAAAAAAGAAAATGCGGACACATTTATCAGTTTTGTTTTGAAATGTTTAAAATGGCTAAAAGAAGGGAATGCTTCTTAATTCAAGAGAACCTCATTGCTATGCCATTACCTCCACTGCCTAATTAAATGCAAATCTATACTGCTTATACAACTTAATTTGTTTGATGTCCCTTAAGCTTGTTAGGTCGTTTCTCATATCATTCTATTAGGGTTCATGTGTAAATGCGTTTGCTCGTGTGCGTGTATGATCGCGTGCATGTGTACGTGATTGAGTATCAGTTATAAAATTGTTTAAACATTTGAAATTGTCATGCTAATTCCGTAGGTGTTGTGATAGCTGTATGTATACATGTATGATGTTTTAGAGGGCCCCAGGGAAAATTGGCTATGTTAGCTGGGCAACCCTCTAAATAAAGACCTTATTTACTTACTTTGGCATGCAGCACCATGGGCGCAGAGAGCAGAGAGCTTCGCTGATTCTTTTTGCCTCATATTCACTAGCACCTCTTCTGATGAGGCCTCGCCAATTTGCTCGGTCCTGTGCAATTTGTTCCCACGACTCTGTTTGTATGTTGAAGTCTTTGAGGGAGGCTTAAAGTGTGTCTTTGTATCGCTCTTTCTGACCACCATGGGTGCGTTTGCTCATTTCTAGTTCTCCACAGAGTATTTTCTTTGGCAGACGTGCCTCAGGCATCCTGGTAACATGGCCTGTCCATCTTAACTGTGCCAGTTTCAGAAGAGTATGTATACTCTGCATCCCTGTCCTTTTCAGGACTTCTGTGACTGGAATCCTGTCTTGCGACTTAATTTTTAAATGTTTTCTAAGACAGCTTGTATGGAAGTGGTTAAGACGAAATCTTAGTGCTTTTCGTACGTTTGTTCGATTTTTGCTTGTTTGGATTTGTCAGTTTCCTCTTCCTCTTGGGGTCTGGGAAGGGCTGCGTTTTGTGATTGTGGCACTCCCTGGACTTTCCTCTTACCTTTTTTTTTTTTTGCATGCCGTTGGTAAACTGTCCACGTTTCGCATGCATACAATAGTGTTGGCAGCACCACAGCTCTGTAGACTTTAAATTTTGCGTCAAGCCCGATTCCATTTCGATCCCAAACACTACCACGTAGTCGGCAAAACGCTGCACTAGCTTTGACAATCCTGGCAATGACTTCATCATCAATGTGCACGACTCTTGACAATGTGCTTCCAAGGTAGGTGAACTTGTCTACCACTTGCAATCTTTGACCTTTCACTGTAATGGTGGGCTCCTTGTAAGGCTTACCAGGTACTGGTTGATAAACCACCTCGGTCTTTTGATGCTGATTGTGAGGTCATAGCTGTCACAGGAGTCAGACATTTGATCTACACCTTTTCCTCTTCTGTTGGAGCACCCTTTGCCATATCATCAGCAAAGAGGAATTCGTCTAGCACCTCTGTCTGCACCTTGGATTTGGCTTGTAACCTTCTTAGGTCGAAAAGCTTCCCATAAAAGTAATACCTAATAGGTATACCATTGTCACAATCCTGGAAAGCATCTGTGAGCATGGCAGTGAACATCATGCTGAACAGAGTTGGGGCTAGTACACAGCCTTGCTTGACACCATTTGTCACAGGGAATGGATCAGAAAAATCACTATCATTTTGGACCCGTGCAAGCATACCATCGTGGAACTGTCTCACCATTGTTATGAACTTGGTCGGACAGCCAAACTTTGCCATTATTTTCTAAAGATCCTCACGACTGACTGTGTCAAATGCTTTGGTAAGGTCAACAAAGGTCATGTAGAGGTCCATGTTTTGTTCCTGGCATTTCTCTTGAAGCTGCCTGCCTGTGAAGATCATGTCAATTGTTCCTCTTTCTTTTCTAAATCCACACTGTCTTTATGGTAGAAGCCCTGACTTTCAAGGTGTTCATTCAGTCGGTTAAGTAGAACTCTTGCAAGGACCTTCCTAGCAATTGACAATAAAGAGATGCCACGATGATTATCACACAACTGAGGATTCCCTTTCCGTTTGAATATGTGGATAATTGACGCATTCTTGAATTCTTGAGGGATGGCTTATTTTCTCCACATAATGTGAAATAACTCTTTCATCTTCATTGCAACATGAGTACCTCCTGCTTTGTAGATCTCAGCAGGTACTGCATCTGATCTTGGAGCCTTGCCAGATGAGTTTTATTGCTTTCACTGTTTCAGAGACGGTTGGGAACTCGTCAAGCAGCAGATTACATTCCACCTGTGATAGTTTGTTGATAGCGCCATCATTGATAGATGATGGCCGATTAAGAACACCATCTTTTCAAGACAGCCTCGTTGTCAGTCCGACTGCCAAGGTACCTCAAATAGAGTATTACATGGCTTGCAGATGGAAATTGCCTATCAAAAGTACGCAAGTATGCAAAATCTGTTCTGTTCTATTCTGATTATACATTACATCTTGGTATACATAGAAACACTGATTGTACTTCCAATATTGATGAAAATGTAAATCTTGGACGCAGGACTGCCTATTCACTCATGGGTGCAGGCTTTCATGGTAAAACTGTAATAAAACAATCTTTGAAGGCTGATATGTGGAAAAAGTATGTCCCAGCAGGCACATGACGTAAATATAACGTCGCCTCAACGTCGATGCAACGTCATGACGTTGCATCGACGTTGAGGCGACGTTATATTTACGTCATGTGCCTGTCGGGGTAATTCCAAGACTCATATATGGCCTAGAAATTCAAACCCTTAGGAAGAAAGATATTCAATTGCTTGAGACCTTTCAAAATAAGATGCACTAAAACAGTTACAAAGGTTACCATCAAAAACTTCAAATTCTGCAGCTTTAGCATTATTTGGTCTGCTCCCTGTGGAAGCATGTATTGACAAGAATATCCTAATACTGTTCTGCAACATAGCACGGGACCCTCAATGCATTGAATATGATATAGCCATGAGACAACTGGCAGTAAAGAAACCAATTGATCTTAGATTTTTCTCGAAGGTGAGAAATACCCTATATCAATTACTAGGAGATCTACCCTCCGCAGAACAATGGAAAAACATCATTAAGACCAAAATCCATCAAAAAGTTGAACAGGGTTGGAGAGAAGATATTCAAAATAGTCTTCTCTAAAATATATAAATCCAGATTCAGTAAGGGTTGGAAAAGTCCACCAAATTTACTCCTCTGTTAGGAATAATACGTTTGACGTTAGAAGGGCTGAAGTGAGGGCTAAATTACTCACAGGAACTTACACTCTGCAGCCCAATAGGGCAAAGTTCAACCAGTTCAATGTTAATCCTCAATGTCCCTTATGTAAAAGTTTCCTGAAACCAGAGAACATTTTATAGTAGACTGTGAATCTTTAAATTTTATAAGGACCCCTTCTTTCAGAAAAATCAGATCTTTGTTTGACTGCTCCAGTGGTATATAAATAATATAATAGAAACTCCGGAATTGTGTGTGCAGCTTCTACTAGATTCGAGTCATATATTGTCCTTTCAGCTTACGACTCCAAGTGATCATCAGAGAGAATACGTGGAATTATATAGTCGTGAAATGTTATACAGTCTACATATGCAACGGATGAAACTATTGAAATGACAGGGAACTAGATACCAGAGATCATAGTATTTAGTTAATGTACATAAATTGAGACCACAAACTGAATATTCATATACTGTGCAAAACTTACGTCAGTTGGGAACACTACAAAAGAAGTATAGTAGTTAGCGTTTGAGATCACCCCTATACCGGAAATTAGAAACCGGATACAATGTTCATCTTTCATGGAAGGCGCTGGTGATAATCCGGAAGATTTTGGTAAATGTTTTTTGATGCAAGGCTAATATGACTTATGAATTTGCAAGAACAGTAGCCTTCTTTTCGTATTGCTTATGCTGAAGCCAATATCTGGCAAAATAATCTTGCAGCTTGGAAGTAGTTTCACGAGCAATTTTCGCAAGTCTGTAGCAGACAAAATTCGTTTGTGAGTGGGTGGGGTTCCCATTACAAAAACGGAAGGATATTGGCTTTAAATTTCAATACAAACAGTAGTGTCCAGGAGCAAGTAGCCCACACATACATGCTTGATAGGGTAATACTATGCATTTTGTTTTCAGTTTGTAGGATAAAAAAAAATAACGGTTGGTAGAAATACTAGAACACACCGAAATCGGAACACACTGGTAATTACCGGAACACACTCAGAAAAAGTTTTTTGTTTTGTTTTGTTTTTGCTTAATAAATAGTTTTTGGGGGAATATGTGGCCCATTTATATATTCTGTGTCTTATTTTGACCATTTGTAATACTGTGAACATACTTCATAAACCTTAGCTCATTTAAGCATCAAATAATTTATAATTATATGGCAGTGTGATCCGGTAAATTTTTGTCATGATGAGTTTGGTATTAGAAAGTTATAAATCATATTTACTTCAATCACAAAAGTGTTATTTAAATCCTGAATAAATATTATGATGGGGATTAATTTTATAATAATGGGTGTTAGCTTGCATTAAACCTAAGGGAGTATTAATGATGTGAGTGAACAATGTATGGACAAATTAGACATTATAAAGACATCATAAAGGGACCGGAACACATTTTTAAAAAACACTGGAATGAGGTTAATTTATTGTATACGCTAAGATCAAATTTATTATTAACAACATCTAACACACAAGCAAACAGCAATTAAGTTATAAAAGCGAACTTTAATAATATAAGATAAAAAAAAATTAAAGTGTGTTCCGGTAATTACCAGTGTGTTTCAGTGTTTTTGTGTGTTCTGGTATTTCTACGAACCCAAAAAATACCAAAGCAAACTAGCCAAACTGTTCACAGACCACTGAAGGTCTTCAAAAACAGGGAGATTTACTTTTGGTGTCAGGAGATTTTGTTTCAGCTGATTCCAGTACAAAAAGTTAATATGAATTAAGGCACTGCCTAGAAACAGGCATGGCAGTTGCTTAATGTTTCAAAGTTAGCCGAAAGTGTTGTTGTTTTTATCGCACCTGCTTGTAGCAGGGTGCGATATAGGCGTCCGATTTTCCGTCCATCCGTCCGTCTGTCAACATTTATGTCGACGTTCGACATTTATGTCAAAGTTAGTATTCTAATCAACTACAAGACTAAACAACCATCAAACCTTGCATGAAACATCTCCCTGACCTCCTGACTTTGCGACATAGGCGTCTGCTTTTCCGTATGTCTGTCCATTCGTCCGTCCGTCTGTCAACATTAATGTCGAAGTTCGACATTTATGTCAAAGTTAGTATTTTAATTAACTACAAGACTAAACAACCATCAAACCTTGCATGAAACATCTCCCTGACCTCCTGACTTTGCGACATAGGTGCCCACTTTTCCATTCGTCTGTCTGTTCATCCGTCCGTCTGTCCGTCTGTTAACAGTTCTGTTATGTCGAAGTTCGACATTTATGTCAAAGTTCGTATTCTAATCAACTACAAAACTAAACAACCATCAAACCTTTTATGAAACATCTCCCTGACCTCCCGACTTTGCGACATAGGTGCCCGCTTTTCCATTCGTCTGTCCGTTCATCCGTCCGTCTGTCTGTTAACAGTTCTGTTATGTCAAAGTTCGACATTTACGTCGAAGTTAGTAGTCTAATCAACTACAATTCTACAACAACCATCATACCTTGCATAACACATCTCCCTGACCTCCTGACTTGGCAGGTATGTTGACCCAGTGACCTTGACCTATATTTTGCGCTCCATTGACTTTGACACAATTTACGTTGATGTTCCAGATCTTCTCAACTATAAGGCGTACAACTACCAAACCTTGCATAGTGCTTCTCCTAGATGTACTGACTTGGCATATACCTTGACCCGGTGACCTTGACCTATATTTTGCGCTCCACTGACTTTGATATATTTTGCGTCGACGTTCGATATCTCCTCGACTATAAGGCCTACAACCATCAAACCTTGCAAAGTGCTTCTTCTCAATGTACTGACTTGGCAGATACCTTGACCTGGTGACCTTGACCTATATTTTGGCTGCAGTGACTTTGACATAATTTACGTCAATGTTCCAGATCTCCTCAAGTGTAAGACCTCTAGCCACCAAACCTTGCATAGTGCTTCTCCTAGATGTACTGACTCGGCAGGTATCTTGACCCGGTGACCTTGACCTATATTTTGCGCTCCAGTGCCTTTTACACATTTTACGTCAACGTTCAATATCTCCTCAACTGTAAGGCCTACAACCATCAAACCTTGCATAGTGCTTCTCCTCAATGTTCGGACTCCGCAGGTACCTTCACTGGGTGACCTTGACCTATATTTCGCGCTCCATTAACTTTTACACCTTTTATGTCACCCTTCCATATGTCCTCAACTGTAAGGCCTTCAACCACCAAACCTTCTATAGCACTTCTTCTCGATGTACTGACTCGGCAGGTACCTTGACCTGGTGACCTTGACCTATATTGTGCACTCCAGTGACTGACACATTTTATGTTGATGTTCGGTATCTCCTCAAATATAAGACCTACAACCACTAAACCTTGCATAGTGCTTCACCTCATTGCACTGGCTTGGCAGGTACCTTGACCCGGTGACCTTGACCTATATTTGACACATTTTACGTTAATGTTTGATAACTCCTCAACTATAAGGCCTACAACCACCATACCTTGCATTGTGCTTCTCCTTGATGTACTGAATTAGCAAGTACGTTGACCCGTGACCTTGACCTATATTTCATGCTCCAGTGACTTTTACACATTTTACGTCAACGTTCCATTATCATTGGGCTGTATGATACGAAAAGTCAGTGCTGAAGATATAGCCATTAGAGGGAATGGGACTGGCCTGGAATATATGTGCCCCACTAGGCACTTTGTCTACATTTTTTTCAACCCAGTTTTCCAAGTAAGCACTGCTAAGAATGAAATAAACTTATTTAATAACCACGTTCTGATTGTGGCTCCTGTGACTTTTGCCCCAGCAGGTGCGATGACGCCTTCCGCGGAATTCTTGTTGTTGATGCAGGACAGGGCACAGATACTTGGGATCGGTAGAGCTTTCTTGCAGTTAGTAGAACCGATGGTCTAAGACTGATCTCTTGGATTTTTTCTCTTTATTTTTGCATTTTATTATATTTGAACAACACCTTGTCATACAAATGGTTGTGTCATGTCTAGAAATCATTTGAAATTGAAAATGATACTTTATGGATAGGATATTATTACCACAAGATAAACAACTTCGACGAGATCAATTTTGACCTCGCTCCAGGTTAACAGTGTTGAGCCTTCCAAATCCAAAACAACCATGCAAGTTACTTATACCCCTCGATCCTGCAATCATTCACTTATACACTGATATGAATGTCCTTACAAAAGTCTTTTGAGTTCTTCCAATTTCCGACGAAAACTTCCTCAAATGCAAGCAATCTGTCGTCTTCCACAGTGTGACCCATTTCCCGTTTTTTTTACAAATCACTGTGAACCCTGGGAAACAGTAAAATGGTTTCCCAGATTCATGGCAACTTGTAAAATAAACCAGGAAACAGGTCACACTATGATGTGGAAGACGACAGATTGCTTGCATTTGAGGAAGTTTTCTAGACATGACACGGTAACAAGACGTTTCGCCCCCAAGACGTTTCCCCCCTGGTCGTTTCCCCCCTAGTCGTTTCGCCCCCTTTTTGGTCCCCTAGTCGTTTCGCCCCCCAACCCTAGTCGTTTCGCCCCCAAACCATTTCCCCCTATTTTTTTTTATATAAAAGATTAATTAACTTCATGTGAGACAGAGAGAAAGGGAGAGAGAGAGCAGAGCATGTACTTTGAATGAAAATGTTAATTAGGAACTATGATAAGTATTACCTGTTTTGATCAATACCGTTAATCACATTGTTTATTTGGTTTGACTCATTAATCACACAATTAATGCGATTAATGATGAGGTGTGAAAAAACGCGCTCTTTGCAAAGTTAAACACCTTTAATTATCGCTTCAGCACCTTTACCAGTTTTGTTTTAAATTGACTGACGCCACCAGAGATGTTCGTGTGAACAGTCATGATTAAGTTACGAGACTTTAGAACAGAAAGTTAATTGTCATTTGCTGTTATTAAAATATGTAACAAAAATAAAACTAATGAATAAAAAAGATATATGACAAAAAAAAAAAATGAAAGAAAGAAAAAAATAATATGCAAAACAAGTGATTAAACGTAATAAAAAATAAAAGATAATAAAACAATAAAATACATAAAAAAAAAACATAAATAAGATTTAAAAAAAAAAAAAAAAGAAAAAAAATGGTCGGTAAATAGTTACACTAAAATTTTTGAAGAAAACAGCCTCACACCTCTCCGAGTGGCGACTTTTAAGCTCTTGAGGGGGTGGGGGTGGGGGGCGGGGCGGTAACTTAGAGGTAATTTTGGTACGGGTGTGCGAGCCAGTATTTCAAAACCTACCCCATTCATGTACCTGGCCTTTGAAAAAACGGACCCATTCATATACTTGATCATCCAAAATGTTGACCTATTCATAAACTGCCCTTTGATTTTTTTTTTGTACCCATTTTTGCTGGTTGTTACACAAATATCACAGTCAATTCATGTAATACCAAGAGGATAAGCAGCCTCGAAAAATCTCTGAGCGAAAAATATGTGCATATACCAGGATGTCAGAAAAATGGGGCCCTCATAGGGAATCAAGAAAAACTGGGCCATTCATATACTTTTTGTTGAAAAAAGAGGACCAATCATATACCTGGCAGTGCTGAAAAAGGGGGCTATTAGGCACGCACGTCCGTAATATACCATATATAGGAAGTTACAAATCCCCCGCCCCCCCCCCCCCCCCCCCCCCCCCCAACTTTTAAGGCCCGGTGCCGGCCGGTAACAGGATAAGTTATCCTTAGGCTGACGTGACAGGGCGATGATGCTACTTAAATATTTGCCTCTTCTCACCTCTTATAAAAGTTCAACAGTGAAAATTAGTTTTACAATGAAAAGTGGGCGAAACGACTAGGGGGGCGAAACGACTAGGGGGGCGAAACGACTTGGGGGGAAACGACCAGGGAGGAAACGTCTTGGGGGCGAAACGACTAGGGGAGGAAATGGTTTGGGGGCGAAACGTCTCGGATTCCATGACACAATCATTTGTATGACTTAAGGTGTTGTTCAAGTATAATGAAATGCCAAAATAGAGAAAAAAATAAAGAGAAAAAAAAATCCAAGAGATCAGTTTTGGACCATCTGCTCTACTAACTGCAAGAAAGCTCTACTGACCCCAAGCATCTGTGGGACAGGGTCACAATCTGTAATGATGCAGATGAAAAAAAAACAAACAAAACACTAGACTGGCTCTTATTTTTATTAGGATTCCCGCTGAATGTCACCTTGATTAGCTATTCGTTTCCAATGAGCAGCTCTTTCATGTTGACCTACATTATTGAAATAGTCAAGAATAAATAATTATATTTTTTTAAACACTTTATGTAACTTTTAAATTTCTGCAGTTGCTTCAGTTAATGAAATGGAAGTTAAACAAGTGTAGAAAAAATGTGTATAAAAATGATATTTGTAAGTGTCAAAAATCGACTGGTTCTATGGCGTTTACTATTATCAGTAGACGCTTTGAGTTGTAGTATCTGATATGCTTCTGACCAACTGAGATGAAAGCGCCAGGTGAATCATTCAAAATTAGTCATCAGTTTTTTTCATTTTGGCATTATTGAAAATAATGGGTGTGTATTTCTTGCCATTTAAAAAACATCTTTAAAGATTCGCGAAAAGAAAAAACTATTAAGAAAATAACTGTTTCTCGCCAGTTTTCAATTTGCGAGATTGATAACTTTGGCACGAATCAGCTGAGAGACGTGGGCAGGATACAGTGGTGAGTTTCGTGCATGTTAACTAATGGCGTACAGGCCAATGTTGCCTGCTGCCGTTGACACCCACTTTGTTGTCCATGCCCGTATTAATATGTATCTGTATTCAGTTTCACCACACTAAACAATTTATTTGCTAATATTGATGCAGGAATTGTTTTAATTAAAACCAAGTTAACATAATAAGAGTACAGAAACACTGGGGCACACTGGTATATACCAGAACACTCCTATAATTTTTTTCTAATTATTAATGTTTGATTTTTGGACGGGTTTTTTTTTTTTTTTTTTAATATCCTTTAAAATAGCGATGTCCGGGTGGTTGGGCATCGTCAGAGGTTTACCTTTTGGTTAACCTTTTTTCAAAGTTGTATGTTACCTTTATTCTTTAGTGGATTGCTTTCATATTTGGTAGGGATGAAGAGGAGGACCAGTAGGTGTGTCACATGGAAGAGAGACAACTCTCAATTTCTTCGTTGTGTACTTTTCATCTCCCCTGACATCCAAGGTTTACCTTTTCGTTAACCTTTTTAGCTCACCTGAGCCAAAGGCTCAAGGTGAGATATTGTGATCACTCACCGTTCCTCGTCGTCGTCTGTCTGTCCGTCCGTCCGTTCACAATCTTTAAACAACATCTCCTCCTAAACCACTGATTGGATTTTGACCAAATTTCACAGGAATGATCCTTGGTTGATCCTCTTTCAAAGTTGTTCAAACGGTTCCGGTCCATTGCATATCTAGGCCACATGAGCTAAAAATAGATTTTTTAACTAAAAACTCAAAAAATCTTCTCGTCAGAAATGACTGGACCGATTTCAATAAAATTTTGCAGAAATGTTCCTTTGGTGATCCTCTACCAAGATTGTTCAAGCCATTTGGATTCGTCAAAAAACATGGCCACCAGGGGGCAGGGCTTATTTTCCCTATACATTGTATATCTATATAGAAAACTTTAAAAATCTTCTTGTCAGAAACCACTAGACCGATTTCAATATAATTTTGCAGAAATGTTTCTTTGGTGATCCTCAACCAAGTTTGTTCGAGACATTTGGATTCGTCAAAATACATGGCCGCAAGGGGGCGGGGCTTATTTTCCCTATATATCTATATAGAAAACTTTAAAAATCTTCTCGTCAGAAACCACTGGACCAGTTTCAATATAATTTTGCAGAAATGTTCCTTTGGTGATCCTCTACCAAGATTGTTCAAGACATTTGGATTCGTCAAAAAACATGGCCGCCAGGGGGCGGGGCTTATTTTCCCTTTATGTCTATATAGAAAACTTTAAAAAATCTTCTTGTCCGAAACCACTAGACCGATTTCAATATAATTTTGCAGAAATGTTCCTTTGGTTATCCTCTACCAAGATTGTTCAAGCCATTTTGATTCGTCAAAATCATGGCCGCCAGGGGGTGGGACTTATTTTCCCTATATATCTAAATAGAAAACTTTAAAAATCTTCTTGTCCGAAACCACTGGACCAATTCCAATAAAATTTTGCAGAAATGTTCCTTTTGTGATCCTCTGCCAAGATTGTTCAAGCCATTTGGATTTGTCAAAAAACATGGCCGCCAGGGGGCGGGGCTTATTTTCCCTATATATCTATATAGAAAACTTTAAAAATCTTCTTGTCCGAAACCACTCGACCGATTTCAATATAATTTTGCAAAAATGTTCCTTTGATGATGCTCTACCAAGATTGTCCAAGCCATTTGGATTCGTCAAAAAACATGGCTGCCAGGGGGCAGGGCTTATTTTCCCTATATATCTATATAGAAAACTTTAAAAATCTTCTAGTCCGAAACCACTGGACCGATTTCAATATAATTTTGCAGAAATGTTCCTTTGGTGATCCTCTACCAAGATTGTTCAAGCCATTTGGATTCGTCAAAAAACATTGCCGCCAGGGGGCGGGGCTTATTTTCCCTATATATCTATATAGAAAACTTTAAAAATCTTCTTGTCCGAAACCACTGGACCAATTTCCATATAATTTTGCAAAAATGTTCCTTTGGTGATCCTGTTGCAAGATTGTTCAAGCCATTTTGATTCGTCAAAAAACATGGATGCCAGGGGGTGGGGCTTATTTTCCCTATATAATCTATATAGAAAACTTTAAAAATCTTCTTGTCCAAACCACTGGACCGATTTCAATATAATTTTGCAAAAATGTTCCTTTGGTGATCCTCTACCAAGATTGTTCAAGCCATTTGGATTCGTCAAAAAACATTGCCACCAGGGGGCAGGGCTTATTTTCCCTATACATTGTATATCTACATAGAAAACTTTAAAAATCTTCTTGTCCGAAACCACTGGACCGATTTCCATATAATTTTGCAGAAATGTTCCCTTGGTGATCCTGTACCAAGATTGTTCAAGCCATTTGGATTTGTCAAAATACATGGCCGCCAGGGGGCGGGGCTTATTTTCACTATATATCTGTATAGAAAACTTTAAAAATCTTCTTGTCCGAAACCACTGGACCGATTTCCATATGATTTTGCAGAAATGTTCCTTTGGTGACCCTGTTGCATGATTGTTCAAGCCATTTGAATTTGTCAAAAAACATGGCCGCCAGTGGGGCGGGGCTTATTTTCCTTATATATCTATATAGAAAACTTTAAAAATCTTCTTGTCATAAAGCACTGGACGGATTTCAATATAATTTTGCAGTAATGTTTCTTTGATGATCCTCTACCAAGATTGTTCAAGCCACCATGATTCATTAAAAAACATGGCCGCTAGGGGGCGGGGTTAATTTTTCATATATATCTGTATAGAAAACTTTAAAAATCTTCATGTCATAAACGACTGGACCGATTTCAATATAATGTTTCCTTAGTGACCCTCTATCAAGATTGTTCAAGCCGTCATGATTTGTCAAAAAACATGGCCGCTAGAGGGTGCGGGGCTTATTTTCCATATATATCTATATAGAAAATTTGAAAAAATCTGGTCGTCAGAAACCACAGGACTGATTTCAATATAACTTTACAGAAATGTTTCCTTGGTGACCCTTTTCCAAGATTGTTCAAACCGTTATGATTTGTCAAAAAACATGGCCGCTAGGGGGCGGGGCTTATTTTCCTATATATCTATATAGAAAATTTTAATAGTCTTTTCAGAAACCACTTGACCGATTTCAATGTAACATTGCAGGAATGTTTCTTATGTAACCCTCTATCAAGATTGTTCAAACCGTCATGATTCGTCAAAAAACATGGCCGCCAGGAGTCGGGGCTTATTTTCCTTATATATCTATAGGAAACTTTAAAACTCATCTTGTCAGAAACCACTGAACTGATTTCATTATAACTTTGCAGAAATGTTTCCTTGGTAACCCTCTACTAAGATTGTTCAAGTAATCATGATTTGTCAAAAAACATGGCTGCCGGGGGCAGGGCTTATTCATGATTCGTCAAAAAACATGGCCGTTAGTGCGTAGGGCTTTATAGCTATATAAAACTTTTTAAACCACTGGACCAATTTCAATATAACTTGGCAGAAATGTTCCTTTAGTGACCCTCTTTTAAGATTCAGTTCAAGTCGTCAAGATTTGTAAAAAAACATGGCCGGGGGTGTGGTGGAGGGGGGTTGGGGTGGTTAGTGCTGTAAAGTTTATACAAAAATCCTAGAGCAATGAACTTGGCTGAAACTTCAACAGTAAATATGCAAATCTGTTTGGTCAGGTGAGCGATATATAGGACCATCATGGTCCTCTTGTATGTCACTTTTATTCTTCATTGGATAGCGTTCATATTTGGTAGAGATGAAGAGGAGGATAAGTAGGCATGTGGTGTACAAGAGAGACAACTCTCACTTTCTCCGTTATGTACTTATCTCCCTTGACATCCGAGGTTTACCTTTTGGTTAACCCTTTTTCAAAGTTACATGTTACCTTTATTCTTCACTGGATTGCTTTCATATTTGATAGGGATAAAGAGGAGGACCAGTAGGCGTGTAGAGTGCAAGAAAGACAACTCTCAATTTCTTTGTTATGTACTTATTTCCCCCTGAAGTCAAATCTTGTGTAGGCCATAACTCTCATACTGTTTGAAATAATTATACCCCCGACATACGAAGTATGTGGGGGTATATAGTTTTCACTTTTCCGTTCGTTCGTACGTACATTCGTTCATTCGTCTTTCCGTCACAGGGTCAAAGTTTTTGCGTTAAAGTTTATAGGACCTCATATTTTGAAGACCCTTTGATGGATTTCATTCATATTTGGCATGATGGTAGATATAGGTCTAAAGTTTTTATCAGCAACATCCCACCCCAGGGGTGACCTTGGGGTCAAGTTCACAGACTTAGAACAGTGCTTGCACTAACTGTCAAAATCAGGAAGTCCCAAGATTTCCTAGCTCCAATATCTGGAAGTCCTGGTGAACAAATTTTTTCACTCACTTTCAGAAATTCAGCCTCAGTATTCTTAAACTCTCATTTATGGAGTAAAACTGCCATTGTTAAGCTAAATAACACATTAATTCATTCTAAAATTTTTGTTATAAATGACTAAATATCTTTAAAAGTTGGGAGTCCCAGACATCCTTGCATTGATTTTTGGAAGTCCCAGGGCAATTTTTGGGAGTCTCTGACTCCCAGACTTCCCTTAATGCAAACACTGATTAGAATTTTCATAAAAAAGTCAGTTTTTTTTGTATTCAAGTTTATATAGCTATATCATCAAGACCCTTGAGCTATTTCATTTGTATTTTACATGTTGGTAGATATCGGCCTAGAGTCTTACTCAGCATGAACCCCAACCCGGGTGTGACCAAGGTCAAGGTCACGAACTTAGAATTTTCGCGTTTAAGTTTATAAATTATATAGCCATATCATCAAGACCTTTTGTTAAAATTCATTATCCTCTAACTGAAAGGTTGAGCGAATATATAGTTATCAGCAAGGAATCTGTTCGTCTGTCCATCCATCGCTTGAAGCATTATTCGTTCCTACTTTATTTTTGTCTTAGGGTCAAAGTTTTTACTTTAAAGTTTATAAGATCTTATATTATGAAGACCCTTTGGATTTCATTCATATTTGGTCTGATGGTAGATATAGGGCTTAAGTTTTTATCAGCACCAACCCTATCCCAGGGGATAACCTTGGGGTCAAGGTCACAGACTTAGAAGTTTCATAAATAAATCAAAATTTTTGTGTTTATATTTATATAGCTATACCATCAAGACCCTTTGAGGAATTTCATTTCTATTTTTATTCTATTGTTGGCAGATATAGGTCTAGAGTTTTACTCGGCATCATCCCCATCCCGGGGTATGCTCTTGCGGTCAAGGTCACAGACTTAGAAATTTCATATAAAAATAAAAAAAAATTGCATCTAAGTTTATATAGCTTACCATCAAGACCTTTTGTTGAATTTCGTTATCCTCCTACTGAGAGGTTTAGGGGATATAGCTATCGGCATGGAATCCATTCATCCATCCATCCATCTGTCTGTCCATAAACACATTATTGTGCACCCCATTACTCCTAACTACCCTTTGAGCTATTTTCAGGACACTGTCAGGTTGTAGAGGGCATTTGGTGGGGGTGTCAGGTACAAGAAAGACAACTCTTTGGTCCATGAGTTATCTCCCCTTGTCGCCAGAATTGTGAAAATTTTGTGCGAACCATAACTTTAAAACACGTTAAGATATTTTCATGATACTTCACCAGTATGTAGAGGACATTGAGTAGGCATATGTCATTCAAGAATGACACTCTGACTCCATTCTGCAGTTTTCTCCCTTGGTTATTTAAATCTTGTGTGGGCAATAACTCTAAAAATTTGTTAAGATATTTTTGTGATACTTTACCGATATGTAGAGAACATTGAGTAGGCAGGTCACCTTAAAATTTTCATTAAAATTTATATAGCTATATTATGAAGACCCTTTTGTTGGTTTCATTAATATTAAACATGATGGTATATATAGGTCTAAAGTTTTTCATGGCACCATCCCCAAGCTGGGGCCTAGCTTTTAAGTCAAGGTCACAGACTTTTCATACAAATGTCATTTTTGCTTATATTATAAAGAACGATTGATGTCAAGGACTTCATATGTGTGATTGAATTTTTTCAATGTTATTACATATAGCATATAACTGCCATCTCCAGAGTCAAAGCTACATACTTTTTGCTCTTTAAAAAGTGGCGGTAGCGCTGGTCGGGTATATGTGCCCCACTGGGCATTTTGTCTAGTTTGATGATATTTGGTAGGTACATATATCAGGTCAAGTAGAAGTGTTGCATGCAGGAAGGACAACTCTTGCTTTATGTATTTATCTCCCCTGAAACCAAAATCTTTGACCCACAAGGGTTTACGTGTCGTTAAACCCCAACACAATCAATCTTGTGCTAAGGCCATAACTCCCATACTGTTGGAGATAATTTGATAATATTTGGTGGGGACATATATCAGGTCAAGTAAGAGTGACACATGCAAGAAGGACAATATTTTTATTCTTTTTTCAAGTTATCGCCCCTGAATGAATTTCTAAGCCAAATTCTTGTGCACTTCATAACTTCTTAATGGTTTGAAATATTTTGATAATATTTTGTAGAGGCATAGAGAAGGACCAGTAGACATGTCCTGTATAAGAGAGATAACTCTGATTTTCTTTGTTACATACTTAACACCCCTGAAGCCGAAAGCTTGTACAGCCAAAATTGAATTTTGAACGGGTTTTTCAAAAATCTGTCCTTATAATAGGGATGACATGGCTGATGGGTGTTGGGTCTCCTGAGGTTGACCTTTTCATTGACCTTTTGAAAAAAAAAACCTGTCCATAATGCCGTTAGGCATTTTTCTTGTATGTCTTAATTGTTAGCTTGCCGGGACTATGTCCCTTGAAAGCTTATGTTGTCACCCAGTCATTGGCATTGGCATCTGTTCACGTTCAGAATCAGAATTTTTTTTTTTTTGAATAGTAGTTTTTGGTAAAAAAAAAAGGACATTATTTAGAGCTATGGTAAATTTGTTTCTATGAAGTAGAAATGAAAATAATTTCTTTATTCATTTTTTTTTCAGGTAATAGGGAATGATATGACACAAGTATTATCCTAGGGAAATCCAAGAACATTTGCAATGTTTAGTTTTATGAAAAAAGATAAAGAACACAAGAAGGAAAGGGAAGACAAAAAGAAAGAGAAGAAAGACAAGAAGGAGAAAGAAAAGAAAGAAAAACACAAAGAACAGACAACACAGGAAGAGCTGAATAGGTTAGAGGAAGTGAAGAAGGGCATTTTCAGGAGAAAGAGTGATCGGGAGAAGAAGAGACCGTCTCCTGATGATGATGACGGAGGTTTTGCTCTAAGAGGGAGTTTGAGCAGTGATAGCAGTACTAGTTTAACTAGTGGAGGTAAGCCTAGCCCAGGGAAAGAAAATCCACACATGCAGCATGAGGAGGGAAAGCAGCCACCAAAGATTTTACCTAAACCAGCAGTTAAAGGCATTCTGAAATCAAAAGGCAGTGGTCAGGCAGTTTCAGAAAATCCAGATGATACATCAGTGCTTAGGGCTAATACATACAGAAACATGGAGATGTCTGGTCAGCCAGTAAATGCACAGGGTAAGGAGAAGCCAAAACCAGCTCAAAGAACAACTGTAGGAATACTGAAGGATCGTCCACCAGAATTCCAACCCCCTCCTCCTCCAGAAACTCCACCACCAGAGACAGAATCTTACACAGCATCATTTAAACTGCCTGATATAATTCCTGCAAAGCCGCCCAGGGTGAGAGAACTTGTGATAAATAGAACCAAAGCTGGGGATTTCGGTTTTACACTAAGGAAAGCTACAACTACAATAAAAGGTAGCGGAGATACACCAGAAGTTAAACAGTCTGTTATTTTTGCAGAACCTGGGGCAGGTCAGAAAAGCTCACAGACAGGGTTGATACCAGGTGACAGACTTGTGGAAGTAAATGGTGTTAACGTTGAGCACACATCCAGAGAAGAAATTGTTGACATGATTAGGAAAACTGGTGATGCTGTGACTCTTAAAGTACAGCCAATTCCCGAGTTGATTGAATTAAGTGTCCGACCTTCAGTGGATGGCTCCTTGATTGATGTTCAAGAAGAAGTTGTTAAAGGAGGGACTCTGAAGAGAAGTGGAAGTGTTAGATACAAGAAAGCGGTAGGTTACAAATTTTAAGTTTCACTCTACTGCATATCTCTAAATAAGGTGATAGTTTAAGTGTTAATTTTGGCTTTTTTTTTTTTTTTTGATATTTTTGCTTTAAAACATATCTTTAAGCATAATTACTGGCATTGTCTCACAGTGGTATTTCCATCGAGTGCCAGTGGGATATGTTTTGGTGCAAAAGTAACAATTCTGTTTCTTCGTACATGTATTGTCATCTGAAGCCATGTTTTACCTAACTGATTTGATCTACATTTATTTATTGATTATTCTGCATTTCCATTTCAAGAGGGATCTCCCAGTTTAAAATAAAAGTATTTTAGAAATAAAGGTTTACTTGTCTCAAGTAGTCTATCAAAACACTGCAGATCAATAAGAATTTATTCTCTCTTAGATAGTTGAACCCTTAATATGCCAAACACAATTGTCGTCTGCTTTGTCTTCTGTCGGTTACTTTAAAAGACATTGTTGCAGTCTGATCTGGATCCACACTGTTTGTATGCAAAAAGTATGTTAAAAAAGTTTGCAAGAAGATGCACCAGATGACATAAACAGACAGCATTTTCAGACGCAGGTTTTCTTGGCGTTTTAAGGGTTAAAATGATCAACAACCTTTGGTGGCAGGTGACACAATGTACCTTCAGACATGATTCAGATCAGCCTGTGCATCCACACAGTCTGGTCAGTTATTGCTAGACACTGCCTAGCGAAGGAGCCAAGGATTTTTTTTAGACAAAGACTCCAGTCAGCACAGACTGCAAAGATCCACAAGCTGGTCTGTCGTATATGTTGAAAGGTAAATTTTCTGATGTTGCGGGCCAAAAGTGAGAAAACTGTTTATCTGAATACCAGCTTATTTATAGCCTTCAGTGTTTGCTAGAGTCTCTGTATGGTTCTCCAGTGCACAGTTTTCTGCAGAATTACTTGATATTGATTTTTGTAAATCTAATTTTCTATCATCATGCATATCTACAGCTCCAGATAAGATGGGGTAGCCACATATATTTTTTCTTTTTTCTCCTTGAAAACATATGTTGTTGGTACTCATTAGAAGTGCCTCGCCGAGGCACTTCTAATGAGTACCCACAACATACGTTTTGTGTAGAAATAAGGAAAAATATCAGTAGTTTTCAGTTAAAAAAAAAAAAAATGCACCTTATCTGGAGCTTTTCCATCATCATTCCAGACAAAAGGGGATATCCACATAATATTTTTCGTATTTCTCCACAAAAACAAATGTAGTGGATACTCCTTAGAAATGCCTCAGTGAGGTACTTCTAACGAGTACCCACAACATATGCTTTCGTTGAGAAATAAGAAAATATATTAGTACTGTCAGTTCCAAAAAGCGCTTTTTCTAGAGCTATGATATCTGCATAACACCAGTAATATGATTTATTTAGTCACTTTATCCTGTTAACATCATACAAATAGATTTCAAGATTTTGCATATTAAAAGTTATATCAGTTCCAGATCTGTAATATGATTATTTGTAGTTAGATAATACCTGTGACATGTGTGCAATTGAACTTCATCCTCAATTATGTTGTAACATGTTTTCTTTGTGTCATTTAAATATCTATGGAAACTACCTGTATTTCAGCATGATTAAGACAGTTCAGTTGAATTGAATCATAGGGGAATCTTCCCTGTTCTAACTTTAGGGGACATGCAGAGTTTTCCCTCAGAAATTTATTTAACAGGACATGTGTCCTTTTTGACCCATAGTTTTGAAGACATATGGGGTAATTACAGGGGTTGATTGCTTGAATTTTACAGAAAATATTGCAAATTTTAAGGGACATCCATCACGAAACCATACCTATATAATTTTGACCCTCAAACCCCACTTTTATATTGTAAAACATTTATAGATAAAAAATATTTAACACTTTATATGCTCTATGCAGAGTCAGCAGACAACAAACTGACATTTGTTTTACTTATCACTGAAAACAGAATTTGACATTTCATGCAAGTTGTCTGCTGAATGTTAATGTCACAACTCTAAACAACTTGGCCTCTATATTGATTCTTGATAAATATTTTACCCCACCCTCATCTATGTCCTCTCATATTTCTTATAAGAGAAAGATGTCTTTAGATGTCAAACAATTTATGAATATACAAGGTATAATAATGTAAACTGAACTTAAAGTTTGTTTGGTCTTGGCCACATTGCAGGAATGCTCTCTTTTATTATTTCCTTAGGCTACATTTTATTACCACAGCTCCAAATAAGGCACTTTTTTTTCACATGAAAAGTACTGATATTTTTATTATATCTCCATGAAAGCATATGTTGAGGGTACTCATTAGAACTGCCTCACTGAGGCACTTCTAATGAGTACCACAACATGGGTTTTTGTAGAGAAATAAAAATAATATGTGGATACCTCCGCTTATCTGGAGCTATATATATTACTACTTGAAAGTGTAGTTTGTAGTAGAGTAAATTAAGTGGTACAACTGGACTCCATGCTCTAGGTAAAAGGGTAGCCAGATAAATAATTTCCTGATTTCTACACAAAAACATGTTTCAGTACTCTTCAACTCAAAAACATGTTTCAGTACTCTTCAACTCAAAAAAGTTTCAGTACTCTTCAACTCAAAAAAACATGTTTCAGTACTCTTCAACTCAAAAAACATGGTTTCAGTACTCTTCAACTCAAAAAACATGTTTCAGTA
The DNA here is from genome assembly GCA_964016985.1 of Anodontia alba. Lineage (NCBI taxonomy): Eukaryota > Metazoa > Mollusca > Bivalvia > Lucinida > Lucinidae > Anodontia > Anodontia alba. The sequence goes on along the minus strand of OZ024830.1, from coordinate 5,659,398 downwards.
CTCTTCAACTCAAAAACATGTTTCAGTACTCTTCAACTCAAAAAACATGTCTCAGTACTCTTCAACTCAAAAAACATGTTTCAACTCAAAAAACATGTTTCAGTACTCTTCAACTCAAAAACATGTCTCAGTACTCTTCAGCTCAAAAAACATGTTTCAGTACTCTTCAACTCAAAAAACATGTTTCAGTACTCTTTAACTCTTTGCATACTGGGTAATTTTGCTTTATTTTTTTGTTGTCTGCATTTTTTTGAAAATTAACTTTTTCAAAAAAAAAATCTTTTAGGAATACCATCAGTGTCAAACAGTTTGGATCCAGATCAGGCCCAATGTTTGGTCAGGCCTGATCTGGGTTCAGACTGTTTGCAATGGTTATCAGCAGATGACAAAAGTCATGACTAGTGGGGAAAGAGTTAAAAGTGCCTCAGCTTGAGCAGTTTTGCAGTGTAGAGATCTATATTACGACTGCTTATGTCCACATATGCAACAACATGTTGTGAAAAGTCTTCTGGATGTGGTTGTGGAGAGTCAGTTTAGATGGCATTGAAGGTGGTTGTTAGTTGAAATAAGGCAGATATTTTGCCAGTTGAAATAAGGCAGATATTTTGCCAATGTCGATATCCAAAATCGGGTGATGTTATTTAACCTCATATTTAGTCTCCCATATAATCAGACCAGAACTATAGTCAGCCCATGGTTTTTTAAACATGCTATTTCATACTACCAGTGGCATTTTACATATGATTTCTAATCCAGATACGGCCGGCCTCGGTGGCTCAGTTGGATGCGCCGTCCGACTGGAGACCAGGAGGTCGCGGGTTCAACCCCCGCTGAGGTCGGCAACATTCTTTCATGGAGATTGATCATGAAATATTTTCTACGGTCATTCTCTCCCTTCCGCTGATTCAAGAAGGGCAGTTGTCAGTTTCTGGCGAAAGAATGTGCACAATACTGGTGAACCGCTTAGAGGACTAAGTCTGCCCAGTAAACGTGTGGTTAGGTAAACTGACCGCGCTCGACATGACCCCATTGGGTTGACTGGGCCGTAAAACCTCAACACAAACAAATAATCCAGATACGACAAATGTGTTCCTGAAACTAATATTTCAATTATTACCTTTTTCTTTCTTTTTGAAAAACCATGGTCTTCTCAATTACCACGTATCCCTTCAAGGATGCAACAATTATCCACCTATTCAAAAGGAAAGGGAATCCTCAAATCTGTGACAATCATTGAGGCATCTCTTTATTGTCAATTGCTGGGAAGATTCTTGCTAGGGTCCTACTGAACCGATTGAATGAACACCTGGAACGGTCAGGGCTTCTACCAGAAAGCCAGTGTGGATTCAGGAAAAACAGAGAAACAATAGACATGATCTTCACAGCACGACAGCTTCAAGAAAAATGCCAGGAACAGAATGTGGACCTCTACATGACCTTTGTCGGCCTTACCAAAGCATTTAACACAGTCAGTTGTGAGGGACTTTGGAAAATTATGGCAAAGTTTGATTGTCCTGCCAAATTCATAGCAATGGTGCGGCAGTTCCATGATGGTATGCTTGTAAGGGTCCAAAATGATGGCGAGTTTTCAGATCCATTTCCTGTGACAAATGGAGTTAAGCAAGGCTGTGTACTAGGTTCAACACTGTTTAGCATGATGTTTTCTGCCATGCTTACAGATACAGGATGGTGACAATGGTATACCTATTAGGTATCGCTTTGATGGGAAACTTTTCAACCTTAGAAGAAGGTTGCAAGCTAAATCTAAGGTGCAGACAGAGGTGCTAGACAAGTTCCTCTTTGCTGATGACATGGTAAATGGTGCTCTAACAGAAAAGAAAATGCAAAAAGGTGTGGATCAAGTATACAGGATTTTTTTTTTTTTGACAAACTTATTAATGTTTACCCACTTTCAAACAATACAGTAGGACCATAGCTATCAATTATATAGATTGTGAAATTATTCTTTGTTCAACCTGTTAACCCTTGTCCTGCTGAACCCGGATATACCCTGTTTTGCAAACAGTGTAGATCCAGATCAGTTGGCTTCTGAAGAAGCCAACTGATCTGGATCTGCACTGTTTGCCATCAAGTATGCAAATTTATAACAAAAATCTGGATCAAGTAACCTGACTCGCTTAAAATTAGAAGTGGACGTGGCATCTTAATTTATTCAGCAGGACAAGGGTTTGGGTAAAGTTTTCAGTAGACATCAATTTGAAATATTTTTCTCATTTTTCTTCAGAATACAGGATTCGACATATCCTGCAAATTGTCTCCAATGGTGACAATTTGCATGAAATGTCAGGTCCTGTTTTCTGTGAAAAATAAGAAAATATCACCATTTTGTCATCTGCTGAATTAGCCCTGAGAATGGTAAAGGTTAAATATTTACCATTTCAGGATTATCATAATTATCAAATACTTGAAATTCTCTGGTTACTCTCTATCATATGTAGTAAAACTTAACTGCTGTTAATAGTTTGACACAATAATTTAACACTGAACAAATATTTACCATGTGATACTTGCTACTTTTACTGCCCACTTTTGCAGTCCATTCATGGTCTTCTGCATCAGTTTGCTAATTAGATCTAATAGAGGTTTATTGAAATTGCCAACCTCAATGGCTCTGTTGGATGCACATCAGACTGGTTATTAGGAAGTTGTGGGTTCGATCCCTGCTGGTTCCGGCAACATTCTTTCATGGAGATTGATCACAAAATATTTTCTGCGACCATTCTTTCCCTTTCGCTTATGTAAGAAGGGCAGTACAAGGTAACTGCTTAAAGGACTTGTCTATCCTGGAAAAGTGTAGTTAGGTAAACTGACCTGCTGGACATGACCTTAATAGTGTTGACTGGCAATTAAATTCCAAACCAACCAGCAGGGGTCAAGCTGGCTCAGAAATTTAGGGAGAAGTGACCTCCCTCCAGACAAAACAGGGAGAAGTTTTATAGGATGAGGGAGAAGTCAAGACTCAGCTAACGTATCACCTTACTGAAAGCATGACACTTAAGGACTCTCGACTCACTTTACCGCATTGTCTTGGGAATTAACAAAAAAGGAAACAATTTTTACTGCAGATCTGTTAATTCTTACTTCTAAACCAATTAAATGATCCACAGAAACACAGGCGTGAGCAGGGCAAATGCATCATATCTGCACCAGTATCTTTTTGGAAATTGATCTTCTCAGTCAAAACATAAAGATCTGATTAGCTATAAACATAATGATAAAAAGAAATTTGTTAGCTAAAATGTCTGTCAACTTTTAAACTTAGTTTTTAGCTTTTTTAATGCTGTTTCTGATCAATTTTCAGCACGTAAATGTTTCGTTTATGAAAAAACGGACACCCACGAAAACTAATGACATTGGCAAAAACGATCTTTTGGTCACTTAGTAGGCAAACAGTTTTCCTCCAAAACTTATTTAACCACATTTAACCACATTAGACTTTTATTCTGTGGTATTTCTGAAACTTCTAACAACTTTTTTTCAAAAGAATTTTACCTTTGCATCTTTGTTCAATTTTTACTGTATTTCTCCTAATAAAAAGTTTGTTTTGCACAAGTATTAGCTTTTTCAAAAGTTGCAAAAATGGAGGGCGAAGTTTTTGTCGCCCTCAGCGCTTCCCAGCGACTTAGAACCCTCAAGGGCGACTATTTCGCCCTCAAGGGCGACTATTTCGCCCTAGTCCCCCTGTAGCCTGACCTCTGAACCAGAATGTATATTGAAATTGGCAAAGCCTCATCAGGTTGTTTAGATGTAGAAGCTGATCTCGGTCTGCGGATATTTATACATTTAGCTTGCTTATATGAAAGTGTAGGAAGTGACACACTACCCATGTCATTTGTGATGTCCATCCACAAATGTTAGGTATTACATTAAATCAAAAATGTCTAGTGGAGTCATCATTTTCACTTTTTAGACAGGAACTTTTGTGATTTGGGGAAATTTTCAGTATAAATACTGAATTTAGTATTGAGAAGATTTTTGTCCCATATATAGTATAGGGAAGAGGTAATTTTCGATATTGGAAAAATGGATTTTCAGTATTGAGGATTTCACTCATAGATTTAGGGGTTGCTGTTTTATTATACTCCTTATACAATAGTTTTGAGGTATTATTTTTTCACATAGGATGCTCATTCTCTCCCTTTCACTGATTCAAGAAGAGCAGTTGTTAGTTTCTGGGAAAAAGATTGTGCACAATACTGGTTAACAGCTTAGAGGACTAATCTTGCCCAGCAAAAGTGTGGTTATATAGGTAAACTGACCATGCTCGAGATAACGAGATAACCCATTGTGTTGACTGGGCAGTAAAATCTCAACACGAACAAACCCAAACCATTCATTAAGACTCCCTATCTCCCTGCCTACTTGTCCTATAGTTCATTTTACTCATCCCTGCCATACTTACTTATCCTATAGTTCATTTTACTACTGGATGAGTGGCAAACATGTAGACCCTGATCATGCTCAGCATTCTGTGGCATCTGATCTGGGTCAATATCATTTGCACACATCTATTTGTTCAAATACTAGGGCTTTTAGAGTATGATTAACCCACTAAAGCATACACTACAACCTCTTTATAACAGTATTGTTGGGGTCCATAGCACAAACCGTGTTAGTTAAACAACCGTGTTATATCCAAACAAAAATGTATAGATTATATTGAAAAATGACCATTTATGGTCATTTTTCAATATAACCTATACATTTTTGGGATCTGTCTTTGAACCGTGTTATATCCAAAACTGTGTTATAACGAACTGTGTTATAAAGAGGTTGTAGTGTAGTGGACTGTTCTGCTCTTCTACAGTACTCTTAGGACAAGCCCATTTTCAATTTAAGGGGTGTCTGATTGGTTGTTTCTATTTTTGTCATTTTTGTACCAGTTCCTGTGTTTAATGTTAACAGTGTAGACCCTGATCAGATGCTGATCTGGATCTGCACTCTTTACCATAAGGTCCCTTTTATGGGGTGCTTGGCATAAATTGATTAAATTCTACAGATGTGGGTGGGTGGGTTACAAGGATATCTGTCAGTGAAAGGAAAGGAATATATCTGATTGTAACTGCCTTTAATATTGTTATATTTTCTATAAATTGTTTAAAGGCTTTGTTTGAACTGTGTTTTGATGGCAAGCATGAAACAGATGTTGACTGATGTTTTGATCAAGGATGTTCAGAATTGATGAGTTATAAACTTGGAGGCTGTCTACCTAAAGATAGCTCATGCTATTAATTTACAGATTTTATTTACATGTTACAGTTGGCTCGTCAATATTCTCACAATTTATAGGGAGATGCCTGCCGTATTTACCCTTAGTATTTGGACACCATATCTACTTATCATACTTATTCTAAAATTTCAAATAGTCCATTCTACTACCTGGTGATGCATTTAACCTTTATCCTGCTGTTCATGACAACCCCTACCTTTGCAAACAATGTAGATCCTGATCAGATGGCTTCTGAAGAAGCCATCTGATCAGGATCTACACTGTTTGTCATTCAGTTTGTGAATTTGAACAAAAACAGTATAAGATTTAATCTGATTGGCTGATAATCAGAAATGGGTGTGGCTAATTAAATTATTCAGCAGGATAAGGGTTAAAATATTGCTATATGCATGGTAACAGTGCACACCCTGATCAGGTGCCACATTCAGCAGCATCAGAAATAGGTCTACACTGTTTGTTTAGGCCTGTCTGCCCTAATCCTTAGAGTAAATAGGGTTGTTTATTTTTTGCAAAGTATAACAAAATCTGTTTATTGCATTATCCACTTAAGAATAAAGTTTTTTCTCAAAGCATTTCGACAGACAGGTCTGAGCAAATTGTATAGACCCAGATCAGATGCTGCAAAATATGGCATCTGATCAGGGTCTACTCTATTTGCCACTAATCCAACATATTTTGGACACATCAACAGGTAGTAAAATAGACTAGTACAGAATGTAGGACATTTCGAAAATATGCCTATTCAAATATACTGAAAATTTTACCACCAACAAATGAAAATTTTCAGATAAAAAAATTCTGATATTTTCCATATTTCTCCTCAAAACATAGATTGTGGGTACTTGTTAGAACCGCCTCAATGAGGCGGTTCTAACAAGTACCCACAATCTATGTTTTAAGCAGACATAAGAAAAATAACGTATACCCCTGTAAACCCCAGTTTTACCATATAAAAGTGGGGTTTAAGGGGATCAACTTTATATAGGCATGTTTTCGTGATGAAGTAGTAAAATAGACTAGTACAGAATGTAGGACATTTCGAAAACATGCCTATTCAAATAAACTGAAAATTTTACCACCAACAAATGAAAATTTTCAGATAAAAAAATTCTGATATTTTCCATATTTCTCCTCAAAACATAGCTTGTGAGTATTCATTAGAACCGCCTCACTGAGGCGGTTCTAACGAATACCTACAATATATGTTTTTGAGCAGAAATAAGAAAAATAATATATACCCCTGTAAACCTCAGTTTTACTATATAAAAGTGGGGTTTAAGGAGGTCAAAATTTTATAGGCATGTTTTCTTGATGAGAAAGGTAAGAAGCTAAGGTGTCGGAATATTTAAGGTAAATATAGGATATGGACTGCAGCATGGGAAAAAGGCTCTTAACCCATATGTAGGCAACAAATGCACAGAACAGTCTGTGCATTTGGTTGCTCTGATATTTGTGTCTTCATTGTGCTATTAAGCAGTTGTGATAAAGTAGATTTTTGGTCATTTTTCCAAGGGAGATAACTTCTGTGACTTCCTGTTATGTAGAATTCATGCTCACTTGTCCCTTTCTGAAGAGTGGTCTACTCTAAAAGGAAAGAATTTGCTCCTTGGGAGCAAATTCTTTCCTTTTAGGGAAGACCCCTTTTCAGAATGGAGGCAAAACATAAGGGTTGCCTCTCCTATATTGATGTCTGGAAGTAACCTTGACCAGACTGCAGAATATGTAGGCTGATCAGTCTTAGCTGGTGCATGTGTCTAAAAAAGCATTTTCTCAGCCTTGGTCTGCATGAACAATGTCCGCTCAGACATGTCTGTTTGAGGATACCTTGTCTACATTTAGATTTACTAGTAATAAAGTAGACTTCTCTAAACTTTTTGATTTAAATTTGCCTGGAGTGCTATTCTGGATGTAATTGTAAATAAAGTCATTATTATTGCACATTTGGCATAGTAAGCTCCAGATAAGATTTTGTTTGTTTGTTTGTGTTGAGGTTTTACGGCCTAGGCAACCCAATGGGGTCATGTTGAGCACGGTCAGTTTACCTAATTACACGTTTACTGGGCAGGCTTAGTCCTCTTAGCGGTTAACCAGTTTTGTGCACATTCTTTCGCCAGAAACTGACAACTGCCCTTCTTGAATCAGCGGAAGGAGAGAATGACCGTAGAAAATATTTCACAATCAATCTCCACGAAAGATAGGATGGTAATTCTAGCGGTAATTTAGGATCATTTTTATTGTTGTATCTTGTTGTTACAAAAGTAGAATCACTGCATTGAGGAGATTCCAGTGAGTACCCAGTACCTATAACATGCCTTTGATAACAAATTAATCCTTAAAACTCCAAGAAAACCTGCATCTGAAAATGTCGTCTGTTTATGTCGACTGCTGAATATTCTTGCAAACTTTTCAAACCTATTTTTGCATACAGGCAAACAATGTGGACCCAGATCAGACTGCTCCTAAAGGAGCAGTCTGATCTGAGTCCACACTGTTTCTAGAAATGACTCTTGAAATCACAAGCCGATGACAAAGCAGACGACAGTTGTTGTGATTGGCAGTTTACGTGTTAACTGAAATAATATTCTGAGTTCTCTTCTTATCTGGAGTAAGAATGGGTATTGGGGAAAATATCTTTCTTATTCCTCCATGAAGACAATGTTCACCTCACCAAGGTGCCCCTAATGAGAACCCACAAAGTATGTTTTCCTCCCAAAGTAATAAGAAACTATCAACAGTTTTTGGAAGGAAAAATTACCCTACTTCATATGTACCAGTGACAGAAATTAACCCTTGTCATGCTGAATTAATTAAGATGCCATGTCCACTTCCAGTTTTCAGCCAATCAGATTTCTTTATCCAGATTATTGATATAAATTCACATACTGAATGACAAACAGTGCAGATCCAGATCAGTTGGTTTCTTCAAAAGCCAACTGATCTGGATCTACACTGTTTGCAAAGGCAGGGTATACCCAGGTTCAGCAGGACAAGAGTTAAGGGAAAAGTCATTCAGTGTATGTGCAAATACCTGTACATAGCTCTAGAAAAATGTGAAAATTTGATAAAACCCCATTGTGTTGTGGGCAGATAATTGTCAGAAAATTATGAAATTTGCACATTGACTATCCCAAAATCAGATCTCCACAATATCAATGCACATACCAAGTTTGGTAAAAATCCATTGATATTTACTCAAGTTATTGTCCGGAAACGAAAATACAAAGGTGCTGACAGATGGACAACAAACATGAACCATAATAATACACACATCATGTGGTGGGGTAGGTGGGGTATATGAAGAGAAAAAAAGAAAACAACAATAGAATACAACAACACAAAACATCTTATTTGGAGCAAGTCACTGGATTTGGATAACACTTCTTGTTTCTACAGCCTCCTCATAAAATACTGAAATAAGCCTGTAACTTCAAACAGATCTAAGTCAAGATACATGACGATACAACAACTGATTTTGAACAATAGAGATAATACAGTTAGTCTGTTTATTTAGAAGGATACCGCAGCATTGTTGTTTGTCAATCAGATGATTATTTATGCAGGGGTGTTGCGAGAAATAAGAACCAGTCTTATAAAAAAAGGTTGAAGATCCAGACCAGCTGTACATCTTGACAGTTGATCGGGGGCTTCCATTGTTTAAATATGATGTCTGCAAACAGAGCAAAGGTCCTGGCCAGAATACAATCGGGAGCAGACTTGCCGTGACCTTGGGTGTTTATATTGGACATAAGACAGGTTTTCTTTTGACATGGATCATGTACAATAATGAGTTGGGTATTGCTATAGATTAGAGATATTTTTTTTATTAAAAAGCATTGATATTTTCCATATCTCTCTGAAAAAAGCAACAAAACAAAACATGTTATGGTAACTCATTAGAATTGCCTTTCGAGGCACTCAACCTTATGAGTACCCACAAGATAGGTTTTCCTGGAGAGGTAAGAAAAAACTTCATATCAGGATACCCCTCGTATCAGGCACTTTGGATTTGTGCATAAAAACACCTGTTTAAGTTTGATGAGAACATTTAAGATACTGATCAGACTGTACATTTGTGCTGTCTGATCAGGGTTTTCACAATAAATCTCACTGAGGTATCATGTATATGGTGCAGGACCTGACCAGACTGCACATCTGCACAGGGTTCTGATGGTTATTATTTGCGAATGGTGTCAGGGAGGTTTTTCAGTGTTTTGATAGTTATCATTGCTCCAGCTAAGAAGAGGTATCCACAAAATATTTTTCTTATTTCTTCATGAAAATGTACGTAGTCGGTACTCATTAGAAGCACCTCAGTGAGGTGCTTCTAATGAGTACACACAATATATGTTTTTTTGGACAAATAAGAAAAATATCAACAATTTTGGTTGAAAAAAAGACACATTATATGGAGCTATGGTTATTATGATCTCTCAGTCAAAAGGTAGTAGACCTAGAAATTTGATGAAATACAAACTGGCAAAGACAACCATCGAATATTGATAGATGAATGATGAATGATTTTGTGTTTTCTATACAATTCAGCACAAGAGTGCTGAGTACCTCAATAGTCATAGGGCTCACCAGTATTTGTATAATCCCTTTTACATAATGTGTGTGATGCATAGCTGTTTGAACGGCATTTACTCTAAATATTGGGACACAGTAAATCCTTACCACATTTGTCGTAAACTTTGAAGAAGTCCATTTTGCTATCTTTTGATGAGTCTAAATACTGTTGGATGAGCTGCAAACAGTGTAGACTGCTATTCTGTCTTAGATGTACTATTTGCTCAGGCCTATCTGTCATGAAACTTGAGTTAAATTCTTCCTGTTTAAGTATACTTTCATGCATGCCTGACTTAATCATAATTGTAGCCATTTCAATACTAAATTGAATTAACCCTTGTCATGCTGAACCCGGATATACCCTGCCTTTGCAAACAGTGTAGATCCAGATCTGGATCTGCCTGTTTGCCATTAAGTATGTGAATTTATAGCGTCAATTTGGATCAAGCAATCTGTTTGGCAACAATTTGGATCAAGCAATCTGTTTGGCTGAAAATTAGAAGTGGGTTTAGCATCTAAATTTATTCAGCATGACAAATATTGATATACCATTTCAACACAAATGACAGGAGTATTTGGAGATAATTTTAGGTTATTTCTTGTTATTTCTCCATAAAGACATACATTGTGGGGTACTCATTAGAATCTTATCACCAAGGTGATTCTGACGATTACGGACAGTGTATATTTCAATGGAAAACAGGAGAAAATGATCTAGGAATTATCATTAAACACTTTTCCTTAACCCTTGTCATGCTTAACCCGGATATACCCTGCCTTTGCGAACAGTGTAGATCCAGATCAGTTGGCTTCTGAAGAAGCCAACTGACTTGGATCTGCACTGTTTGTCATTAAGTATGTGAATTTATAGCAACAATCTGGATCAAGCAATCGGGTTGGCTGAAAATTAGAAGTGGGCGTGGCATCATATTTTATTCAGCAGGACAAGGGTTAATAAGCCCTCTGACTGAGCTAATGGATTGACATGTCCTGCAATCTGAAATCATCATCAGCATCATCATCATCATGAAACTGAAGACAAATACATGTACCACATTGACATATTTCTTTTTCATTGTGTGAACTTTTGACCTCTTGGTTCTACTTTTTTAGCCCGCCTGTATGAAAGTACAGGCAGAACTAAGCAGTTACCATGGTATCTGTATCGGCATTGGTTACAGTCCTGCTGAATAAATTAAGATGCCATTCCCATTTCTAATTTTCAGCCAATCAGATTACTTGATCCAACTTGTTGATATAATAAATTCACATGCTTAATGGCAAACAGTGCAGATCCAGATCAACTGATCTGGATCTACACTGTTTGCAAAGGCAGGACATATCCGGGTTCAGCAGGACAAGGATTAAAAGGCTGTATATCGTGAACCTCTGGATGGAAGTGGTTCATACATGCCTTGATGTGACGAGACATTGGTCTGAAGTTCTATGCTTTACCATCCTGACCCACATGAGTGACGGGGGTGGTTGGGTGTGGCGAAGGTGTTGTGTATCTTACTTCACCGGGGCTTCCAACTGATATTGGCTTACAGTTGGGCAAGGCCTGCTACCCTTGTAGCAGGTAAGAGTAGAAGGGGAATGTTTTTATTTCTTCTGTTTCTTCACTTTCATTCCTGTTCCTCTTTCTTCTCTGTCCCTCTCTTTCATCTCCACTACTATCTCTTCTATTTCTTTTCTCCCTTTCTCTGGGAAATTACACAAAATGACCCACAAGGGCTGACGTGTCGTTAAATCCGAACACAATCAATCAAGGTCAAGGTCAAGGTCATGAATTTACAAAAAGGTATGTTAAAGCTTTTGCTTTAAGTTTTTAGAGACAAAGTGTGATTCATGTGAGCTACTCTGTCGTGCGACAGCTCTTATTACCATCATAAAATGGTGAATTGAAGTTATGCTGTTGTTACTCATCCAGCAGTTTTTTAGATACATTAACAGATAGTATAAAATTGACTTGTTCAACATTGAGGACAGGCATGGTAAGCTAAGGTGTTCCAATATCTAGGGTAAATACAATATTCTTGATTAGCAGCCTACTGGAAGTCTGCAATTCCCACAGTGTATGTTTTCTTAGAGAAATAACCATTGTTGATCAGGATGTCCTTGTCTGAGCTACTGTAATGTAGTGTTACTAATATTGCTGTTTGAGAGACTTCATTGTCACTCAGATACTCCCAAAATGCGTGAAGTACTGATGATGGTTTGTAAATTCAGCACAGTGGCCAGGGATCAAAATCTTTCACATCAGATGACCAGTGAAGACAAAATTTAATATAACATGAGCTGAGCCATAGGAAGGAGTGCCTTCAGGATAAAATGCAAACAGCAAAGACCAAAATCAGCCTACCTCAACCAAATAACCGGCCAGTAGACTGATCAACAAGCAGTTTCCAACATTGAATTACCAGTATTTGGCTGTCAGTAAAAGTAGTCTCCCTTAGATAAGCAGGCCTTTTAAACTGGGACTTTCTCAAAAATGACAAAGAATAAAAACAGAAAATAAGGGAAGTAATTCAGTGGCTAACAACTGATAAGATTGGAAGAGTTACCAAGTGTTGATTAACCACTAATATAAATTAAGCTGGCTGCACATTTTACTGTGAAAGCCCAGATAAGCCTGTATACTCAGTCTAATAAGCAGTTTATTGTTTGCTCACAGAACTATTTATTTTTAAAGAGCAGAATGTACTGCTTAATAGTGAAGACCAATGCTTCCTTTTTTCTTATACTGATGCACAACATGAAAAAAAGGAATCCTAAAACAAGCACAACATGAAAAAAGGAACCCTTATGGAAGTAATGAAGCTAGTAGACTAAAATTAGTTGGTGTATGAACAGAATATTTTGATATAAGTTGTGATGTCAAAATTTCTATCTTGAAATACAGCATTGCATAAGCTCCTCACATTTTTGCAGCAAAAATATCAATATATCTGAAAATACCTTAACTACAGCCTTACTTAACCAGTTTGTCATTAATGAACTCATTAAGCTATCAATGCTTTGAAAAATGGGCCCAGATATTATGTCTAAAAAAGTACTGATGGGATGACAAACATTGTAGACCTAGATCTGGTGTGTCTAAAAATACTGAAGGGATGGCAAAAAATACCCAGATCAAACTGCTCCTTAGGATTAGTTTGTTCTAGGTGTATACACTGTTTGCTCAGGCCAGTTTGTTCTGGGTGTACATTGTTTGCTCAGGCCAGTTTGTTCTAGGTGTACACTGTTTATTATCATGCTCAGGTCAGTCTGTTCTGGGTGAACACTGTTTGCTCAGGCCAGTTTGTTCTGGATGTACATTGTTTGCTCAGGCCAGTTTGTTCTGTGTGTACACTGTTTGCTCAAGCCAGTATGTTCTAGGTGTACACTGTTTATTATCATGCTCAGGCCAGTCCGTTCTGGATGTACACTGTTTGCTCAGGCCAGTTTGTTCTGGGTGTACACTGTTTGCTCAGGCCGCAGTTTGTTCTGGATGTACATTGTTTGCTCAGGCCAGCTTATTCTAGGTGTACACTGTTTGCTTAGACCAGTTTGTTCTAGGTGTACACTGTTTGCTCAGGCCAGTTTGTTCTAGGTGTACACTGATTACTCAGGCCAGTTTGTTCTGGGTGATATCGAAACTGTCTGCTCAGGCCAGTTTGTTCTGGGTATACGAGAGGCATTCATTTAATTGTGTCACTAATGGCCCACCATACCAAGTGGCTGTAAGGAGCACGTGGAAACTGCGATGATTTCATAGGGGAGTGATTTTCTATAATAGGATGAAATTTAGGTCTAATCTGTTCAGTCTTTCAAAAGTTATTGAAAGTTCAAGTTGGTTCAGTCATAATATACACTCAACCCTTACTGTATGAAAAACAAAACAAGCTTTAAGAGGTCTGTGTCTTACCCATGACAATGTACCTGCTCATAAGTGTGTTCTTGTCCAAGACTTCTTGAAAGAGGAAAAAATAGTTCAGCTCTCTCTTCCACCTTATTCGCCAGACCTTAGTCCCTGCGGCTTTTTGAAAGAGTAAAAGGTAGTTCAGAGGTAGTTCAGCTCTCTCATCCACCTTCTTCGCCAGACCTTAGTCCCTGTGACTTTTTCCTGTTTCCTTTACTAAAGAAAACCCTTTCTGGTCGTTATTATGAATCCTGAAGTGCACTTGGTAATGCAATTTACCAATGTCTTCAGGGTAAACCTAAAAAGGCCTACATCTCTGCCTTTACAGAATGGATTTCAAGACATCAAGGGAGAATACTTCGAAGGGTTGAAGTAAATGAAATGTGAATGGAATAATAACGCGCCCTGTAGAACCCCGATGACAACATTAAATGAACGCCCCTTGTACACTGTTTGCTCAGGTCAGTTTGTTCTGGGTGAACAGTTTGCTAAGTCCAGTCTGTTCTGGGTGTACACTATTTGCTCAGGTCAGTTTGTTCTGAGTGAACAGTTTGCTCAAGCCAGTTTGTTCTGGGTGTACAGTGTTTGTTAAGGCCAGTTTGTTTTGGATGTACACTGTTTGCTCAGGCCCTTCTGTACAAATATTTAGAGTAAATACTGTGCAGCTGCTTGTAGAATCTACCTTGCTGATTGAACACTATGATGTACATGTCAGTTTGAATCTCTATAATGTGTTTTAAGGGTATAATCTCACTTGAAGCAGCATGCAGGAACTCCTAGTAGAAGATAGGTTAAATGCATTTCAGTTAATTGAACCTTGTCAGGTAAAAAAGGACATGACATGTACATGAAAAGCAAAAAAAAAAAAAAAAGTAAAGGCCTGCAAAGCAGCACAGCCTTACCAGGGCCTTTTCACTGTAGCCTGTTGGCATACCAGAATCTGCTGGCTTAACCCATTGTAATCTGGGGACCCCTAAAAGGGTAATTGGCAAACAGTGCAGACCCAGGTCAGATGCCCAGAATGCCACATCTGATCAGGGTCTCCACTGTTTGCAAATAGTTGAACTATTTTTCTCTCATAATATGTAAATCACATAGCCTGACATACCTAAAATCAAAATTAGACTATTCCAATATATAGTAAGGGAGAGTTCATTCAGTCTACAATAGGTTAAATGAAGGCCCTTAACGGATTACTGTACAGCTGTGTAGGATGATCTGGGCCTTCATTGTTCTTTATGACATGTTAAACCCTGTTGATGCTTGACAAGGCTTGGTTTATACAAAATCATCCACATGGTGAGAAAACGTACCTTACATGTCTAATCAGTCTTCTTTGTCCGCATGAAGACACTTTGCATCCTCGGCTCTCCTGAATGTGCCAAATGCAGCTTCTGATCAGATTGTGCAAATGCACAGGCTGGTCTGAATCTTTCGTTACAAAAACACGCCTATTCAAATATATTGAAAATTTTACAGTCAAAAAAGGAAAATTTTCAGGTAAAAAAATTTGGATATTTTTCATATTCCTGCTCAAAACATAGATTTTGGGTTCTTGTTAGAACTACCTCGGCAAGGAGTACCCACAATCTATTTTTTTTTTAGTTAAGTAAGAAAAATAATACATACCCCTGTAAACCCTAGTTTTACTATGTAAAAGTGGGGTTTAAGGGGGTCAAATTCGGATGTTTTCGTGATGGCTGGGAGCATATCCCAAGGTACGTTTTCAGATATTGTGGCGCAAATCATTTGGATTGCAATTGAGTTCCAGAGAATTCTTATCTGGAAATTAATTGTCCATGCAGATATTCTCCAAGATATACCTGTTCTATTTTGAAGATAACATGCAGATAAAAATGTATAATGAGAAGCTAAAACTGTGGAATGGTCATAGAAATAGATAAGGCACCGTTTTTCAACCAAAAAGTACTGATATTTTTCTTATTTCTCCATGAAAACATATTTTGTGGGTACTCATTAAAAGTGCCTCACTGACTGAGATGCTTCTAATGAGTACCCACAACATATGTTTTCCTTGAAAAATAAGAAAAATATTATGCGGATACCGTGCTTATCTGAAGCTATGAATGATTTTTCCATGTCTGAACCCTTGTCATGCTGAATTAATTAAGATGCCACACCCACTTGCTATTTTCAGCCAATCAGATTATTTGATCCATGTTGTTGATATAAATTTGCATATTTAATGTCAAACAGCGCAGATCCAGATCAGTTGACTTCTTCAGAAGCCAACTGATCTGGACTTACACTGTTTGCAAAGGCAGGGTATATCCAGGTTCAGCGGGACTAGGGTTAATTCTGTTTTAATGCAGAGGGTAAATGGGCCAGTGACAATATGCAGGAAATTCTGATTTATACAATATGTGAACAGATTTCGCACAAACCAGCGACCGGCCTCTGGTTCAATTGGATGCGTGTCCGACTGGTGATCAGAAGGTTGCTGGGCTGATCCCTCCAGGGTCTGGCAACATTTTTTTGTGGCGATTGATTATGAAATATTTTCTATGGTCATTCTCTCCCTTACACTGATTCAGGGAGCGCAGTTGTCAGTTTTTGGTGAGAGAATGTGCACAAGTACTGGTTGACTGCTTTGAGAACTAAGCATGCCCAGGAAAAGTGTGGTTAGGTAAATTGACCTGCCTGACATGACCTTAGTAGTATTGACTGGGCCGTTAAACTCCAACCAAAACACTCACTGCATCCTTTCTTACTGCACACACAGTATTTGGAAGGCACAAATCAATAAAATGTACCGGTACCCTTTACCAGGTGAGCCAAGTAAAGGCTCAGATCAGCCAGCATATCTGTACAGGGTGACCAGTCTTTTCTGTTTGAATCAGTCTTTTCTGCATACTCTTTTAACTCCAGTAATGCTGAATAAATTAAGATGCCACGCCCACTTTTAATTTCCAGCCAATCAGATTACTTGATCGGCATTTTTGATAGAAATTCGCAATGAAACTTCTTTTTCAAGATATGGTCAGCTGAAAATTTTAGCCAGTAGGCTAATTAACCATAGTAAGGCAAGACTTGAACACTAAAATGCCTTCATGGTATTGGTACAATCTCTGTTGCACAGCCGCCATTCCTGGTGGCTCAGTCGGATGCATGTCTGACTGGTTATCGAGCGGTCATGGGCTCAATCCCCGCCGGGTCCGGCAACATTTTTTCATGGAGATTGATCATGAAATGTTTTTCTACTGTCATTCTCGGAGATTGATCATGAAATGTTTTTCTACTGTCAATCTCTCCCTTCAGGTGATTTAAGAAGGGCAGTTGTCAGTTTCTGGTGAAAGAATGAGCACAGCTTAGAGGACTAAGCCTGCCAAGGAAAAGTGTAGTTAGGTAAACTGACCAGCTCGACATGAACTTAATAGTGTTGACTGGGCTGTAAAAGGCCAAACCAACCTACTGTTACACAGCCACTTGACAGAAAATGATTAAAAAAATGTTTCATCCTCTGAAATATTTGGTGGACTGAAATATTCATGGCCACTCAAGGATCATATTCCTACCATTATAATTAACCCTTAAAGCGCTAAGCAAAATTGTAGCAGATGACATTCCAATTTTCTTTTTAGCTCACCTGAGCTCTGCTCAGGATGAGCTATTGTGATCACTTTTCGTCCGTCGTCCGTCCGTCTGTCTGTCTGTGCGTCCGTGCGTCCATCCATTAACATTTTCAAACGACTTCTCCTCTGAAGCCGCTGAGCCAATTTTGCTCAAATATCATATGGAGCCTCCTTAGGGTGGGGGAACGAAAAATTGCTAAAATGGTTGCGGTCCATTGACCAAGATGGCCGCCATGCCCATATATGGTAAAAACCTTTAAAAATCTTCTTCTCCAGAACCAAGAATGCATTGGGGCTGAACCTTTGCAGGAATCATCGGGGACGGGAGGTCTACCAAAATTGCTAAAAGAATTGTCATAAGTTGATGTTTGACCTTTTTACGGCAAGGTCAAGTTTGCTTCCCTATGCATTTGTATGGGAAAAACCTTTAAAAATCTTCTTCTCCAAAACCGAGCGTGCCTTATGGCTGAATCTTTGCATATATCATCAGGAACAGGAGGGGTACCAAAATTGCTAAAATAATGGTCGTACATTGACATTTGACCTTTTTACGGTAAGGTCAATTTTGCATCCTTATGCATTAATTTCTATGGGGAAAATGTTCAGAATTTCAAACAACTTCTCCTCTGGAGCCTCTGGGCCAATTTTGCTCAAATTTCATATGGAGCCTCCTTAGATAGGGGGAACGAAAGATTGCTAAAATGGTCATGTTTCGTTGGCCAAGATGGCCGCCATGATCATATATGGTAAAAACCTTTAAAAATCTTCTTCTCTAGAACCGAGGATGCTTTGGGGCTGAATCTTTGCATAAATCATCGAGGACAGGGAGCCTACTAGAGTTGCTAAAATAAAGGTTGTACATTGACATTTGACCTTTTTACGGCAAGGTCAAGTTCGCTTCCCCATGCATTTGTATGGGAAAAAACATTTAAAAATCTTATTCTCTAAAACCGAGGATGGCTTGTGGCTGATTCTTTGCATATATCATCTGGAACGGTTGGTCTACCAAATTTGTTAAAGTAATTGTCATACATTGACATTTAACCTTTTTACAGCGAGGTCAAGTTTACTTCTGTATGCATTTGTATGGGCCCCATACATTTGTATGGAAAAAAAGTTGATAATTTCAAATGGCTTTTCCTCTGAAGCCTCCGGGCTAGTGTTGCTCAAATTTCATGCAGAACCTCCTTGGACAGGAGAATGAAAGATTGCTAAAATGGGTATGGTCCATTGATCAAAATGGCTGACATGCCCATATATGGTAAAAACCTTTAAAAATCTTCTTCTCCATAACCAAATAATCCCTGGGCCCTAATCTTTGCACAAATTATAGGGGACAGGAGATCTACCAAAATTGCTAAAATGATGGTTCTATGTTGACATTTGACCTTTTTACCTCCAAGGTCAAATTTGCTTCCCCATTTGTATGGGCCATATACATTTATATTGAAAGTATGGAAGTGACTTGTAGATCAACAGTAGTTAAAATTGTTCTGATTGGAAATCTAAGATGACCATCATCTGGTTTATATTTATTACATTTCCCTGCCACTGTGCTGTTTACATGTATAAAATCATGATTCTTCAGAAACCACTTAGCCAATTTCCACCAAATTTCACATTGATCCTTCTGTTGAAATGTGATTGATAGTTTATTCAAATAATCATGCTCCATTGACTGTCAGGCCCATATATTCTTCAAAACTAAGAACTGCTCAAATGATATTTCATTAGTTGCGATGATAGGATTGGAAAAATGTTGCATAACATCTGCATGTCTGCAGTGGCTATGTCACTCAGGTGAGCGAACCGTGGCCCGTGGGCCTCTTGTTTATTATTATTCAGAGAAAATAAGATGACATTTCATGTGAATCACCTGCTAGGCAGATGATATGCCTAGCAGATAATTCACATGAAATGCTAAGCCCTTTTTTCATTGAAACAGCAAAAAAAAAAAAAAAATGAAAATGTAATGTGGCGCTGTTGTAGTGGGTTAACCCTTGTCGTGCTGCATAAATTAAGAAGCCACACCCATTTCTAATTTTCAGCCAATCCGTGCTGCATAAATTAAGAAGCCACACCCATTTCTAATTTTCAGCCAATCCGATTATTTGATCCAGATTGTTGCTATAAACTCACATACTTAATGTAAAACAGTGCAGATCCAGATCAGTTGGCTTCTTCAGAATGATTTGGATCTACACTGTTTGCAAATATCCTGGTTCAATAGGACAAGGGTTTTAAGACAGTGTTATCAGAATTGATGATCTTTGCAGACTGATGATAAAACTGGATGTATAATGGTGTGATTATTTTTATTGAAACTCAACTGACCATATAAAGTAGGCTTTAGAAAGGTGGTCACCCCACTGTGTTAAACTGTCCAAAACCATGAGACCAAATGAAAGGATGTTGGGTTTAGTGCAGTATAATTTCAAATCTGGTTATTGTTGAATGTGTTGCTATCGGTAACTGTCTGTCCAGTGACCACCATGATATTCAAACACATAATAAACAAAGGTATGTGGTCATAAGGTGTTAACCCTTGTCCTACTGAACCCGGATATATCCTATCTTTGCAAACAGTGTAGATCCAGATCAGTTGGCTTCTTCAGAAGCCAACTGATCTGGATCTGCACTGTTTGCCATTAAGTATGTGAGTTTATATCAACAACCTGGATCAAGTAATCTGATTGGCTGAAAATTAGAAATGGATGTGGCATCTTAATTTATTCAGCAGGACAAGGGTTAAAAGTCTACTCAAATACAGAAGACATTGGCAGACATCGTATTTAGCCTAAGCATTCGGACAGACAAGCCTGAGCAAACATTGTAAACCAAGGTTAAAGGCCACAGAACACTACACCAGTTGCCCTGCACAAATGTAGAAAAGAAAGAAGTCACAGGAAAAAAGTCACAGAAAAAAGTCACAGTTTTGGGTAGGATAAAAAGCCACCAAAGAAAAGTCACAGAATTTATTTCTTGTTTTCCTTAGTGTTATGCGAGTTACTGATTTAAAGTACAAAATTCAAAAGAAGGAATTTTTTAAATGACAATTCCTTTAAACCACTGAGGCAGTATGACTAATTTGGTACAAATATTGCTTGGGTAAGGACTTAAAAATGGGAAATTGCATTTTCCCCATAACCAGTGAAGTGATGTGAACCTTATTTGGCAGTTATGATAATTTTATAATTGTCTACCCAGTTTATGTGTTTTAAGACCAGTGGCCACTTTGTTTAGTTGCCATGGCAACATTTAGCTTATAAAAAAAGTAAGTTTTAAACAACTTCTCAAAAAAAAAACACAACACAGAAGCTGAATGACTCTAATTTGGTTTAAATGTTTCTTGGGTAAGGGCAATTCAAAATAGCTAAAATCATATTGATCTGCCTCTTGGTTTGGTTGCCATGGCAACAGAAAAATTCCATAGACTTATCATGGGAAAATGGTTAAATTGCAATTTTACCATAATCAGTGATATGAACCATGTGTGGGCAGTTATGATCATGTGATGAATGGCTGCGTAATAATAAATGTTTTCTTCTCTGAAACTGCCTGAGCACTTTTCACCAGATTTCACATGAGGCCTTCCATCGTTGTTGTGTGGATTTTTAATGCTACCAGGCACCCGAGGCACATAGAGGCAGCGGCGATTGCTATGATGTAGATGTATTTGTACAGCATTGCTTTCATGGATCACCCGTGCACACTTGGTGCTGCTGTCTGTCACCAAGCGCCGCCCTGTCCACTTTATACTCAACCCAGGGCACGTCGAGTATGAGCTAGGCGTAATAATGGTCTGAAAATTGTCTCGACCTGAGCGGGATTCGAACCCATGATATCCCGCTTGAAAGTTGAGTGCACTAACCACTAGGCCACCCAGCCCACTGGCCTTCTATCGAAAGGGGATTGACAATTTATTTGAATGGTTCCGCACCATTGAACAAGATGGCTGCCATGCCCATATTTGGTAAAAAGACTTAAAATGCTTCTTCTCTAGAACCAAGAAAGCTTTGAGGCTGAATCTTGGTATATAGCATCGCGGACTCAAGGTCTACCAATTTCAAATAATGTTTGTAGGTTGACCTTTGACCTTTTTACGGCAAAGTCAAATTTGCGCCCCCATACCTTTGTATGGGGAAAATGTTGAAAAATCATTTTCTCAATGGATATTAAAAACTAATGGCTGAAATCTGTAATGTAGGATTAAAGAAGTAAAACTACAGCCACAGTCAAAATTTTGGGGGTTATCTGCCCTTGCCCCTGGGCTATATGCATGTATAAAATTGTGAAGTCTTTAATGTCTTCTTCTCTGAAACAGCTTGAACAGTGTTCACTAGATTTC
The DNA here is from genome assembly GCA_964016985.1 of Anodontia alba. Taxonomy (NCBI): domain Eukaryota; kingdom Metazoa; phylum Mollusca; class Bivalvia; order Lucinida; family Lucinidae; genus Anodontia; species Anodontia alba. Next base: position 5,637,739 of record OZ024830.1, on the reverse strand, counting down.
ACATGGGGCCTTCTGTCGTAAGAATGTTGACAATTTGTTCAAATGGTTCTGCACCTTTGAACAAGATAGCTGCCAACCCACATTGTATGGTAAAACACTTAAAAAATCTTCTTCTCCAGAAAACTCTGAGGCTGAATCTTAGTATACAGCATCAGGGACTTAAAGTCTACTAAGTTTGTTGAAATGATGATACTAGTATGATCTTTGAACTTTTTATGGTATGGTCAAATTTGTGTCCTAGTTGCTGTGTCAACACAGTAAGAAGTTGCATGGCATTTGCAGATATGCAATAGCTGTTTTTATCAGGTAAGCGAAGCTTGGCCCATGGGCCTCTTGTTTTTCTTACTTTTATGTTTCCTTTATTCTGCAGGGGACTGCTTTCATATTTGGTAGGGATGAAAAGAAGGACCATGCAAGAGAGACAGCTCTCACTTTCTTCATTATATACTTAGCTCCCCTGAAGCTGAAACCTTGTGCAGGCCGTAACTCCCAAACTGTATGAGATAATTTGATAATTTTTGGTAGGAACATATATCAGGTCAAGTAGGAGTGTCACATGCAAGAAGGACAACTCTTGCTTTGTTATTTTTTCTAGTTATCGCCCCTGAACAAATTTCTAAGCTGAATTCTTATGCACTCCATAACTTCTTAATGGTTTGAAATATTTTGATAATATTTGGTAGAGGCATAGATAAGGACTAGTAGGCATGTTGCATACAAGAGAGACAACTCTTGACTTCCCTCTTTATATACTTATATCCCCTGAAGCTGAAAGCTTTTGCAGCCAAAATTGATTTTTGGACGGGTTTTTCAAAAATTTGTCATTTAAAATAGCAATGTCCGGGCGGGCAGGTTGGCGTTGGGCAGCATCCAAGGCTGGCCTTTTAGTTAACCTTTTTGGAAAACCTGTCCAAAATGCTGTTAAGTGTTTTTCTTTTTTTATTGTTTTTTTTTTTAAGAAAACATGAACAACAAATTGCTAGGTTTAACCAGGAAAATTAGGTAGTTTAATGTTATGGTTAACAAACACTTTGTTTTGTTTGGCCTATTAGTAGAGTATTTATCAGAGTACCAGCTTGTCTGGAGCAACACATTCTGGTAGAAAAATTTTCTGCCCTGGACACCTTTATTATTTAGGTTGTCAAATGGTTGTTTCAGGCTTATGTAATGTATCAATTTGTTAAGTCCTTTAGCATACTGCAGTTGAAATCAACAGATGACAAATGAATGATATTTTTCTTGTTTAAATTCCGAATAAATAATGCATGGAATTTCATGCAAATTATCTCTTTAAGTTGATTTGCCTGAATTAGCAAGCCCTGCATGGGAATGGGAAGTTGGATGGAGTAAGAAATATTATAGAAAAAGGATTTCTGCTAAGATCTTAATTCATCCAGTCAAGGTTAACCCTTGTCCTGCTGAATAAATTAAGATGCCACACCCACTTTTAATTTTCAGCCAGTTAGATTCCTTGATCTGGATAGTTGCTATAAATTCACATACATAATGGCAAACAGTACAGATCCAGATCAGTTGGCTTCTGAAGAAGCCAACTGATCTGGATCTACACTGTTTGCAAAGGCAGGATATATCCTGGTTCAGCATGACAAGGGTTAAAGATTGTTTTAACAAACCACATTTGACAGGTCTTGTCTCTTATGACATCTTGTTGCCTCTGGGTGACACAATTACTAATAATTTTATCATGGACAGCACACACAGTCTTTGGAATCACTCAACAAATTGTCAGTCTTTAGCTAAGCATGCTGGGTAAAAAATTCAAGAGATGACATTTTGAAATATATTTTCTTATTTTTCCCAGAAAATAGGCAGTGACATTTCATGCAACTTGTATTCTGGAGACAATTTGGATAAAATATCATTACTTTGTCGTCTGCTGAATTTGCCCAAAGAGTGGTAAAGGTTAAATTTTAGCAGATGGGAATTTAAAAATACTTTTCCCCACAAAATTTGTGTGTGTTAAGAAGAATCAGGGTGAGCAGTTGGCGCTACTCACTCAGAATCACAAAGTCCTTGACTTCGTATCTCAAGGTACCAAAAACATAAATTTTCAGAGAATTGTAGAAAGTTATTCGAGAATTATCATCAAATAATCTTCCTAACTAATCCTTTTTGATAGAAGATGGTGAAGACTGTTCAATGAAAAACTATACTATCAAAAGAGGAACTCAGCCTTAGATTTAAACCTGTTACCATTAAGTCACCATGCTGTTGTCCTGTTTTTGGCTTGATGTTTTATTTTAAATGAAAATATTATGTTTAGATTGACAATACCTTATCAGAAACCGTTTGTCTTTTCTGTTTTTGTTCTCAAATATAAACCCTAAAATTAAATTAACGGCCAAAAATTGATGTGGTCTAAGCAATTTCTATAGTAAAGTGATTTTTAGCTCAACTGAACTATGCTCAGGATGAGCTATAGTGTTCACTTCTTGTCCGTTGTGCGTCCGTGTTTGCGTCCTTGCATCAGTCCGTCCGTCTGTCTGTTAACACTTTTAAACGACAATTCCTTGAAAGCCACTGATGCGATTTGTCCCTAATTTGGTAAGAATGTTACTTTGATAGGGGCATTTAAAAATAGCTAAAATTATGGTGATCTGGTGCCATGGCAACAGAAAGCTCCCATAGACTTATAATGGGAAAATGGTTAAATTGCATTTTCTCCATAACCACTGAAGTGATGTGAACCGTATTTGGTAGTTATGATTAGCTGATGATTGTCTACCCAGTTTATGTGTTTTATGACCATCGGCCATTTTGTTTAGTTGCCATGGCAACATTCAATTTTGAAAAAGGAATTTTTTAAATGACAACTCTTCAAAACCACTGAAGCAGTATTACTCTAATTTGGTACAAATGTTGCTTGGGTAAGGCAATCCAATATAGCTAAAATTATGGTGATCTGCCTCTTAGTTTGGTTGCCATGGCAACAGAAAGCTTCCATAGATTTATAATGGGAAAATGGTTAAATTGCATTTTTTCCATAACCACTGAAGTGATGTGAACCATATTTGGAAGTTATGATCATCTGATGATTGTGTATCCAGTTTATGTGTTTTATGACCAGTGGCCATTTTGTTTGGTTGCCATGGCAACATTAAATTTTAAAAAATGAATATTTTAAATGACAACTCCTTCAAAACCATTGAAGCAGTATGACTTTAATTTGGTACTGTTGCTTGGGTAAGGGCAATTCAAAATAGCTAAAATTGTGGTGATCTGCCTCTTGGTTTGGCTGCCATGGCAACAGAAAGCTCCCATAGACTTATAATGGGAAAATAGTTAAATTGCATTTTTTTCATAACCACTGAGGTGATGTGAACCATATTTGGCAGTTATGATCATAAGATGATTGTCTACCCAGTTTATGTGTTTTATGACCGGTGGCCATGTTGTTTGGTTGCCACGGCAACATTCAATTTTGAAAAAGGACTTCGAAACCACTGAAGCAGTATGACTCTAATTTGGTACTAAAGTTGCTTGGGTAATGGTTAAATTGTATTTTTATGCCCTCGCCACAAAAAATGGCAAGTGTATTATGTTATACTATCCGTATTTTTGAGTGTCTGTCCATCTATCCAGGTGAACACCCAAGGTTTACGGGCTATTTTTGGGCTATTTTGGATATAATTATGAGGTATTTTGAGGTTTATTTCGTTTAAAATGCATTAACTAGCCCCTAAACCAAATTCTTTCATTGGTTGCAATGTCAGATTTAAAAAAATGTTGCATAACAAATGCATATCTGCAGTGGCTATTTCACTCAGGTGAGCGAGCTGTGGCCCGTGGGCCTCTTATTAACTTTTATCCAAAAAAAAAAAAATAAAAATAAAAAATCTTTCTTTTCTTGGCTGATTTTCAGTTACTGACTTTTTATGACTATATTGTGAAATTTTCAGAAAATTTGTGCCAGTGGAACTTGTTGAAAATCTGCCACCAACTTAGCTACATCACCAATTTCTGCATAATTTGCAGCCATTTTTACTATGGAGAGAAAAAAAAAGACAGTATTTGATTTGAATAATAATACTTTTTGTGCATAGAGAGTTATGACAAGAGGTTTTGCATTAAATCATGACAAAAGTTTGCAAATTTATTTGTTCTCTGTAAGTGCTAGGCAAAAAAGCCCAAAACTTTCCGAAAGATATCGACAACAACAGAGTAGACCCAAGGTTTTTTTGCCACTGAATACTGCATCTGACCAGGGTTTACACTGTTTGCATTAAATACAGAAATTTCTATAAAATGTGGTTCGTGTAATAAATAAAGAATTTTAAAACCAGACACATTGCTTTTGGAAATAGACTGGTCCAAAGAGTTGTGGTAGAAGAGTCCAGGCTTGACGTAAATGGGTTACACTTCTTGCTTCTGCAGATAAAAAAATGTATTGGTTATTACCTTATAATTATCACAATACTGAGGCCTCATCTGATATCATCTACTTCCGTTCTCTTCTTTTTGAAATTTAATATCTTGCATGTCATTTGAAACTAGTATTGAAAAACTGAATACCGTACTTACCGTATGTATTTACACAGACAGACAGACAGGCAGGCATGAGCAAACAGTGTAGACCCTGATGAGACGCTGCAGAATGCAGCGTCTCATCAGGGTCTACACTGTTTGCCACTCATCCAGCAATTTTTAGACACATCAGGTAGTAAATTGTACTTGTTCAAATTTTAAAACAAGTATGGTAAGGAGTTGAGGTGTCTGAAGACCTAGGGTAAATACACTTTCCTGTTTATCTTAGTATTTGGACAGACATACAGGCCTGAGGAAACATTGTAGAGCAGAAAATCTACAGAAATTGGTGTCTGATCTGGGTCTACACTGTTTACCACTCATACAGCAGTTTTTAGACACAACAACTGGTAGTGAAAAGATCTTTTTTAAAATTTAGGAACAGCATGGTAATGATTTATGTTGCCCAGATACTTAACAAGTAAAAATGGCAGATTTGAAAATCTGTAATTTACTGACAGTAGTCATATTACTATATTTACCCTTAGTATTTGGACAATTCAACTCCTTACCATATTTGTTCTAAAATTTGAACAAGTACAATTTATTACCCGAAGTTATGTCTGAAAAATTGAGTGGCAAACAGTATAGACCCTGATGAGACAACACATTCTGCAGCATCTCATCTGGATCTGTATTGTCTGCTCAGGCCACATATGGTATAATAAGCTGTAAACCTTAATAACAGTTAATATTCCCTATTATGGTTTCAGTTTTCATTTTTGGGAAAAAACAGATAAACTATAACTTCAAATATTCATATTAGCTATGTCGTGAGAAAAGGAATAATGGCTTCTACAAACAGCAAACCAGCCAGTCAGATTAGGACCCTTGCTGTTCACTTTAAATCATTGTAGATAAGCCGGCCTCCTTGACTCTTGTGGAGATTGATCATGAACTGTTTTCGATGGTCATTCCCTCCATCCTCTGATTCAAGATCGGCAATTGTCAGTTTCTGGCAAAAGAATGTGCACAATACTGGTTAACAGCTTAGAGGACTAAGCCTGCCCAGTAAAGGTGTGGTTAGGATACAAACTGACCATGCTCAACATGATCCCATTGAGTTGACTGGGCCGTAAAACCTCAACACAAGCAAACGTTGTAGATAACTGTGGACTGACACTCCTAGATTGACTTTGTAGTCTGATCTGGCCATCTTTTTTTTGTTTATTACATAATGACAAACAGCACTAGAGTAGGGCTTTTCGGATGAATATTTTTCTTTTCTTCTTCATAGAGAAATTGTATGCTCTGGGTTTTCATTGGATTCATCCAGTCTACACCCATGGATATATCAGACAAAAACTTGTTGGGATGGGCAAACATTCAAAGAATTTCAAGTACTTTTTAATCATTTGTCTGATCAGTCAGTGTCAGACAGACTGGAAAGTTTTGCAATTTCTGGAAATCAGAACCTTTTTAACCCTGGTCCTGCTGAACCCGGATAGGCCCTGCCATTGCAAACAGTGTACTGTTTTTCATTCAGTATGTGAATTTGTATCAACAACCTGGATGAAGTCATTTGATTTGCTGAAAATTAGAAGTGGTTGTAGCATCTTAATTTATTCAGCTTGACAAGGGTTAAGGGGAAACTACTCCCAACAAATTAGCTTCCTTATTAGATTTATCCTTTCACATAGATTATTATTCTCAAAGAAGAATTTGCTCACAATGGTAGCAAATTCTTTCCTACATGAATATTGCTTTTTGAGAAGAGAAACAAATACTTTCAGGCAAGAGAGCTCTCTCTACCCCATAACTTTAACACTTTTCAGTAGAGTTGGGAATTTGTTAACTCATTGTATGCTGAATAGACTCTCCCACACTATATATTGGAAGAGTCCAATTTTTGTTTTAGGTACGTCCGGCTATGAATTTACGTATTCCTAGAGAAAAATGGCTCAACTATTTGCAAACAGTGGAGACCCTGATCAGATGCCGCATTCTGCGGCGTCTGATCAGAGTCTGCACTGTTTGCCAGTTACCCTTTTACGGGTCTCCCGACTACAATGGGTTAATTTGAACTCTGCTGTGAATATGTGGGGCTGTTGGAAGAATATCTCGTAAAGTTTTAGAAAGGGCGGAATATTTTTCCCACTATTTCTATAATTTTGCATGCTGGGTAAACACTTCAGCAGATAACATTTTGAATTATTTTTCCTAGAAAATAAATTTCGACATTTCATGCAAATTGTCTCCTAAGCAGAATATCATTAATTTCTCGCCTGCTGTATTAGCCCATTAACATTACGAAAACACCCCTATTCAAATATACTGAAAATTTTACCACCAAAAAGTGAAAAATTTCAGATAAAAAATCCCGATATTTTTCATATTTTTGCTCAAAACATAGAATGTGGGTACTCGTTAGAACCGCTTCGAGGAGGCGGTTCTAACGAGTACCCACAATCTATCTTTTGACCAGAAATAAGAAAAATAATGTATACCCCTGTAAACCCCATTTTTACGAAATAAAAGTGGGGTTTAAGGGGGTCAAAATTATATAGGCATGTTTTCGTGATGAATTTACAATTTTAGGTGGGTTTTGGTGATTTTTGTTAGTCTGGAAAACAAAGTTAGTTTTAAGGGGAGAACAAAATTAATGTTTTAAAATCATATTTGCATTTTTTTTCGTGGTAATATTGGTTTCTGAGTTCTGACACAATTTTGTTTTATTGTTGTGGCAAACATTTTGGTGGTAACAATGTTGGGTTGTTGATGCATAAAAGAAAGTAGATTCGTTGTGTGTAGTACACATTTTTTAAGAATGACAGTGATAAAAAGCTTTAAATAATTCAAATTGTATTTACCAACCATCCTGTTCTTGTCTAGAAAGACAGGTAGTGTACTAAGAGTTATCTCGAGCAAGTTTTTGTCGTTTAATGAAGATCCCGTCTTTTCATACAAATCACTTATGATAACAAGACAAGAAAAGGTTCTTTGGGCATTACTGGTGGAATTTACACAAGTTCACAATTTTAGCTGATCGGCAATCATATGTTTGATAATTTAGTGTCAAATTGGTATTGATAGCTATCAGAATAAAGTTACCTTCATTCTGGAGAGTTTTATTTTAATGATAGTGAGCATGTGTTAAGAAAGGACAGATAATCACCTGTTATGGTTGGATAAGGTTCAGTGTAGTGTGGTAAAGAAGTTTAAGTGTGAAAAAGTATAAGAAAAGTTTATTTTTAGGATACAACATGCTGTATTTGTGGAAATATTGAGTTTGTGAAATTTTTCATCTTTATGAATAGGAATTACTAGTGAACCAAAGTAGTTGAGGGATATGTCGGAATAAGCGAAGTGCAAATACTATAGAGTTGTCATGTAATTAGAATTTTGATAGGTCTTATATATATGACCCTGGGAACAAGACAACCTTTTTGTTGCGTTACACACACACACACACACACACACACACACACGCACACACTGAATGATCAATATAGGCTGGACATCTGTAGCTTGATTAGCTCTGTCGTTGTTCCTCACATAATATGTTTGTACATTAGCTCCAGATAAATATGTTTTTCTTTTTTTTTCCCTGCTAAACACAAGTATGTAATCCTTAACCTATTGTAGACTGAATGAACTCACCCACACTATATATTGGAAGAGTCCAATTTCAATTTTGTGTATGTCTGGCTGTGAGAGTTAGGTATTCCTAGAGAAAAATGGTTGCACTGTTTGCAAACAGTGGAGACCATGATCAGATGCCGCATTCTGTGGCATCTGATCTGGGTCTGCACTGTTTGCCAATTACCCTTTTAGGGGTCTCCAGACTACAATGGGTAAATGAATACCTGCAGTACAAATGTATACATTTTCTGTAGAAGTAAAGAATTTACTCCCATTGGGACCAGATCCTTTCCTTTTAGAGTAGATCCCTTTTCAGAATGGACTTGGTGTACACAAACGCAAACAGGAAGTTTAACCCTTCTCTTGCTAAACAAGACATGCCCTGTCTTTGCAAACAGTGTAGATCCAGATCAGTTGGCTTCTGAAGATGATCTGGATCTACACTGTTTGTCATTAAATATGCGAGTTTCTATCAAAAACCCAGATCAAGTAATCTCATTTGCTGGAAATTAGAAGTGGGCGGGCATCTTTATTCATCAAGGCAAGGGTTAAAAAATTGTCTCCCTTGTAAAAAGTGGAAATTCATCAAGTGTATACTGTCCTCTTAACACTTACCTACATGCTATGGACAAATTCAGCAGACGACAAACTCAGATGATATTTTTCTTATTTTTCCAAGAAAATAGGAGCTGTTACTTCATACAAATTATCTCCAAAGGAGACAATTTGGAGACAATTTGCATGAAATGTTTAATCCTATTTTCTAAGAAGAAGAAAAAAAAAAATTTCAAAATGTCAACTGCTGAAATTTTAACCCAGCATCCTTCTGAGTAAAATAAACCAGGAAACTTTGTAATAATTATACAAATTTGTTAATTTCTTTTTTTATCATTTGCACTTTTGTTTTTGTAAAAAAACAAAAGGTTAACCCTTGTAATGCTGAATGAATTAAGATGCCACGCCCTCTTCTTAGTGTCAGCCAGTTAGATTACATGATCTAGGTTTTTGATAAAAATTCTCGTACTTAATGACAAACAGTGCAGATCCAGATCAATTCAGAAGCTTACTGATCTTGATCTGCAATGTTTGCAAAGGCAGGGCATATCCGGGTTTGGCAGGACTAGGATTAACAGAAAGGCGAAGTACAATTAGAATCCAACATTTTAGCCCTAATTTGATGTTTTGGGGTAAAATTTGACACAAAAAATGCAAAGACACATTTTTCTATTTTTTTTTTTTTATTTAACCCTGAAGCTGCTAAGCCCGACTTGTCGTTTTGGAGGGGTATGCAAACTCTAAAACCTGTCCTACTTACTATACACCAGGTGCAACCATTCAGACCAGGAAGGGACCTACTTTCATACAAACACACCACTCTTCATTAGAAAGTCAGGTGCTGGATTTTACCCACACTAATAAAGACCAAGTATACCAAATTTCAAGCTGCCAGCAATGTCGGCACATACTTTGTCAGTTTTATCATTATTTTCTGAAAAAAAAACAAAACAAATCATTTCCATTGAGGAAGAAGTAAAAATAACAGTAGATATGTCACCCCTTTCTTTCTGCATTGCACACAGTAAGCGCTGGTCTCTTGTATTTTTTTTTAGCTCAGCTGAGCACGAAGTGCTCAAGGTTAGCTTTTGTGGGCAGTGTCCGTTGTGGGTCGTGTCGTGCGTCGTTCGTCGACCATGTGTCATGCGTTGTCAACAACTGCTTTATAAGCCTACTCCTCCTACACCCCTGGGCCAGTTGACTCGAAACTTGGTAGGAAGCATCGGGGTGACTTGTAGATCAAAAACAGCTAAAATCGTTCCGATCAGAAATCCAAGATGGCCATAGCGGCCATCTTGAAAATCTATTTTTTGCTTCTTCTCCTGAACCAAAAGGCCAATTGATCTGAAACTTGGTAGGAAGGAAGGATTGGGGTGACTTGTAGATTAAAAATAGCTAAAATCATTCCTATCTGTTTTTCACTTCTTCTCCTGAACAGAAAGGCCAACTGACTTGAAACTTGGTAAGAATCATCGAGGTGACTTGTAGATAAAAAATAGCTAAAATTGTTCCGATCAGAAATACAAGATGGCCGCCACAGTTGCCATCTTGAAATCTATTTTGAACTTCTCCTGAATAGAAAGGCCCATTGACTCGAAATTTGATAGGAAGTATTGGGGTGACTTATAGATCAAAAAAGCTAAAATCATTCTGATGGGAAATCCAAGATGGAAGCCCTAGCAGCCATGTTGAAAATCTATTTTGTACTTTTTCTCCTGAACCAAAAGGGCAATTGACTCAAACTTCATTGGAAGTATTGAGGTGACTTGTACATCAAAGTAGCTAAAATCGTTCTGCTTGGAAATCCAAGATGGCCGCCATCTTGAAAATTAATATTGAACTTCTTCTCTTGAACTGAAAGGCCAATTGACTCAAACTTGTCTGGTAATCAGGTGAGCGATACAGGGCCATCTTGGCCCTCTTGTTTTTTTTTTTTTTTAAGTGTCTTGAATGGTTCCCAGTTGCCATGTGACTGGAAGTCATGTGATTGTCACTTCGCTGGTAAAATCGCCACAGGCAAAATATGCATGAAAATGCCATCAAAATTGAGGCAAAATCAAGGGAGTAATGGCTTCTCAAGTAGGGGTACCCCCCTCAAACAGGCCTGATTTACAGTTTATTCCGCAGCCTAAGGGTTAATAGGTAACAGTTATGTGATTGCAATGCAGCTGAATGGTAGCCCTCCAATGGAGAATTTTTCAAACTGATAACTTCTTTAACCCTTGTCCTGCTGAACCCGGATATACCCTATCTTTGCAAACAGTATAGATCCAGATCAGTTGGCTTCTGAAGAAGCCAACTGCTCTGGATCTGCACTGTTTGCCATTAAGTATGAGAATTTATAGCAACAATCCGGATCAAGCAATCTGATTGGCTGAAAATTAAAAGTGGGAGTGGCATCTTAATTTATTCAGCAGGACAAGGGTTAAATTAAACTGGCCTTAAAATATCAAATGATGGATAACATCTCTGGCAAACCTTAGAATCAAGTAATTTGTGAGCCAGCACTTTGACTACTGGCTGTACAACCAAGACCTCAAATTCGTGCTGTTAGTGCTTTGCATGCTGGGTAAAAACTTAGGCAGATGACATTTGATATACTTTTCTTTTTTTCCCCAGAAAAAAACGATTAGACATTTCATGCATACTGTCTCCAAGGCAGAAAAGTTGAGACAATTCAAATGAGTAACAAAATGCTTTTGTAAGTTAAAGCATTCAAATAAGTACCAGCAATATATGCTTTTGTAAGCATTCAAATGAGTACACCAACAGTATATGCTTTTATAAAGAAAACCTCTTAACCCTTGTCATGCTGAATAAACTAAGATGCCACGCCCACTTATGATTCTCAGCCAGTCAGATTCCTTGATCCAGATTGCTGATATAAATAAGATATTAAATGGCAAACGGTGCAGATTCAGATCAGTTTGCTTCTTCAGAAGCCAGCTGATCTGGATCTACACGGTTTGTAAAGGCAGGGTATATCCGGGCTCAGCAGGACAAGGGTTAATTAAGCTCCATTTAATAAGCCCCTCATGAAGTCCTCTGCTGATCTTTAACATGTGCCTTTATTAAGAGGATATTTTATGAGAAGTTTTTCCAATAATTTTGTAAGAAACCTAAGCACACAGTGTTGTGATTAGGGGGAATACAGTATATGTAATGACTTATCTTTGTTCAGTTTGATCTTGAATACATAGCTATCTCCTATATTCTGGTTTTGCAAACTTACTTAAAAAATTACATTCAAATTAAATATTTATTTACATTTCAAGTGGAAAAATAGACCACTCTGCTATGAGTCTCATAATGGAATAAATCTGAAGTTTTAATATCTTTTGATTAGCGGTAAAGAGAAATAAAGTTGACCCAGGAAAGGCATTGTGCTGGAAATATTTATCAAAAAGACAAATATTCCAAAGAAAGATGATTTGAATCACTGAATTCACCAGCATAGCTCTAGATAAGTGATATATAAAGCACTTTTTATTCTCTAAAAACCCAAACAGAACTTAGTTCTTGATAAAAACATTTTTCAGTCCATAAGTATTGATATTTTTCTTATTTCTCCATGAAAACTTATGTTGTGGGTACTCATTAGAAGCCCCTTGGTGAGGCACTTCTAATGAGCACCCACAACTTAAGTTGTCATGGCAGAATAAGAAAAAATATTTACGTGATACCCACTCTTATTTTTTAGACCTATGCAAAACAAAACAAAAAAACAAAAAAAGAACACCCATCACAAACAAATATTGACTCCAGGGAAACATATGGTCATTGGAAGTATTTCTTGGAGAAACATTTATTAGCCCTTGTCCTGCTGAACCTGGATATGTCCTGTCTTTGCAAACAGTGTAGATCCAGATCAGTTGGCTTCTTCAGAAGCTAACTGAACTGGATCTGCACTGTTTGCCATTAAGTGTGTGAATTTTTATCAACAACCTGGGTGTGGCATCTTAATTTATTCAGCAGGACAAGGTTAGGATATCCTTTTATATAGAGTTAAGTACCCATCATTACTGAATCAGGGCTCCAGGTAATTAAATCTTCCAGAAAAAAATTCTTGGCATAAACTCTATAGGATCGCATTAAATTTGTCTTGATGAGATGATTCTAATAACATGACAGAATATATTTTTCATGAAGAAACAAGATTTTATTTGCACAGCTCTAGATATGAGGGATATTAGGTGAATATTTTTCTTATTTCTCCACAAAAATGCATGTTTAGAGTACTCATTAGAAGCTCATTAGTGAATCTCTTCTAATGAGTATTCACAACATCTTTTCCAGGAGAAAAAATAAAAAATATCAATACTTTTTTGATTGTGAAAAACTCCTTAGGTGAAGCAAACTTGTTTCTTTGTTTAAATTCTTATCTGGAACCCTGATGATTTGGGAAATCAATTTACTTCATCAGCTTTCAGGTGTCTCAGATTTAAGCAGTAATAATTGATTTTGTGATTGCCTTACATTTTCTTCACTTATTAGAAGTGGAAAACAAAACAAAACACAAAAGGCAACCACAGGGCCATAGCTACACTTCTAATGTAGCCGCCTTCAGTGGCTCAGTCTAGTGCACAGCCGACTGGTGATCAGGAGGGTGTGGCTTTGATCCCTGTTGGGCCAGCAACATTTCCTTTTGAAGATTGATAATGAAGCATTTTCTATGGCTCTCACCCTTCTGATGATTCCAGAAGGGCAGAAACTGTTGTCAGTTTCTGGTTAAAGAATGTGCAAAAGTACTGGTTAACTGCTTAGAGGACTTAGCCTGCCAAGGAAAAGTGTGGTTGGTTTGAAATTACCTTATTAGTGTTGACTGGGCTGTTAATTCCAAGCCAACTAACTTCAAATGACTATAAACTTAGACACATTTGAAAATTATGACCAACAATTTTAGTACTAGCAGGTTCTTGTACTGTTTTGTCCGTTTTAACAAGGCAATGAACAACTAATTGCTTTGTAAACGTTCAGTCCATATTGAGATTTGTGTATTTTGATTCCCCACCAGTCTTCTGCCTGAGATTGTGGGTTTGCCCCACCAGTCTTCTGTCTGGGATTGCGGATTTGCCCCACCAGTCTTCTGTCTGGGATTGTGTGTTTTCCCCTCCAGTCATCTGTCTGGGATTGCAGGTTTGCCTTACCAGTCATCTGTCTGGGATTGTGGATTTGCACCACTAGTCTTCTGTCGAGGATTGTTGGTTTGCCCCACCAGTCTTCTGTCTGGGATAGTGTGCTTGCCCCACCGTCCTGTCTGCAATTGTGGGTTTGACCCATCAGTCTTCTGTCTGGGATTGTGGGTTTCTGTTGAGGATTGTGGGTTTACCCCACCAGTTCTGTCTGGGATTGTGGGTTTGCCCCACCAGTCTTCTGTCTCATTTTGCAAGGGTGGGATTGTGGCTTTGCCCCACCTGTCTGGGATTGTGGGTTCGCCCCACCAGTCTTTTGTGGATTTGCACAATTTCTCACTTAGCCTTTCTATCTTTCTAAGATCTTTATAGAAAATGGCATGTTAGGCATCTAAAATAGGTCATTGTGATATACCAATCTCTGACCTATATTACAGAAAAAAATTGTCCTTTGCAAATCGAGTTCTGTATGGCGGTGCACATGTCTGAAGGTATGTTTTCTGACACTGTGGCTTGATTTCAGGTCCTCTAACCTTTGATTTTTCACCCTTGTCATGCTGAATAAATGAAGATGCCACACCCACTCCTAATTGTCAGCAAATCAGATTACTTGATCCAGATTGTTGATATTAATTCACATACTTAATGGCAAACAGTGCAGATCCAGATCAGTTGGCTTCTGAAGAAGCCAACTGATCTGGATCTACACTGTTTGCAAAGGAGGGGTATATCCGGGTTCAGCAGGACTAAGGTTAATTCAGGCTACTTCAAGAAAATAAAAATAACATTAACAAAGAATGACAAAGCAGTATAGAACTGCAGAGCTTTAGATAATTATTTTGAAATGGAAAAAAAAAAAAAAAAAAAAAAAAGAATAAAAAAAAAATGAAGATTGTAAAATATATATTATGGTCTCATTAGACTGATCTTGACATTTAGACAATTCTTGTCAGAATCCACAGTGTATATTTTTATGGAAATAAGGAAACTGAACAGCCTGTATTTATCTGGAACACTGACTGGTTGAATAATTGTGAAAACATTCATTCTGATTTTTTTTATGTCAAATTTATCATAAATTTCTTTGGTAATTAATTTTTGGCCTGCTGCAGGCACAATCAACACAGATGGTAATACAGCTTTCATTCTTTTCCCTGGAAATAAGACATTTTATTCAGATCATCTCTTATGCTAGAAGTTATATTTTTATAAAACAAGAAATTAAATTATATGTTGTGGGTACGCATTAAAACTGTTCTACCAAGGGGTTTCTGATAAATATCCGCTAGATATATTTTAGCAGGGAAATAACAACAAACAACAACAACAAAATGCCTTACCTTTTCACCAGTTTTCACCTCAGGGCCCAGTTGTTCAAAGCTAACGACATCGTTAGTTAACAAGTCATTAAAATTTACATCGAGTGATACGCGAATATGCTGAAATTTTTTGCTGAAAAAATGTGAGTAGCTTTTGCAGTGCAAAAGCTACTCACATTTTTCAGCAAAAAATATCAGAATATTGTTTATTGAATCCGCTAAAATAGTTAACGAAATAACCCTTAACGAGCTCGTTAAGCTAACGACGCTTTGAACAACTTGGCCCAGATTGAGATCTAACAGTGTGTATATTCTCATACTGGCCTGCACATTCACAGTTAGGCCTCTTAGAGGCAATTCCAGTGAGCATACACAAAATTTATGTAGGTATTAAAAATTACTCCGTTAAAGACTAAAAGGTACTAGAAAAAGCACCCAGGTCTGGGCCTGCTGTATTCACATTCAGTTTAGTGATGCTGCAGATGACATTTTCAAATATTTTTTTCTTATTTTCCCAAGAAAATAGGTTTTGACATTTCATGCAAATTGTCTCCTGTAATTTATATGAAATGTCGAATCCTACTTTAAAAAAAAAATAAAAAAAAATATGACAACTATCT
Source organism: Anodontia alba (assembly GCA_964016985.1). NCBI lineage: Eukaryota > Metazoa > Mollusca > Bivalvia > Lucinida > Lucinidae > Anodontia > Anodontia alba. The sequence goes on along the minus strand of OZ024830.1, from coordinate 5,621,986 downwards.
GAAAATGCTGTCTGCTGGCTTGCCCAGGGAGTGTTAAAGGTCAGTGTTGGTTTTCAGGGAAAGTCTCATTATTCAAAATCTTTTCAATCATTTTTTGCGAATTTTTCATTTTTTTTCCTTTGACACAAAACATGTTCATTCATTCGATTACCGGGATATTGTAAATGGCTTACGCTTCAAGTATTATCCAGTTTAATAGTATTTTTGTATGAAAACAATCATCGGTGGCCAATTTCACTGACATATTTGGTGTCACCGAAGACAATTCTACATGACATGTTTTTAAAGTTGATACTCTAAATAATACGTTATAAAGTTGTGTTAATGTAAAGTTTGTTTTTATTTGTGTTTAAGTGAACATATGCAAACCAGATAAAATTGTGTTGGATTTAATACTATTCATGGTTTTGCTGTAAAAGGAATGTAGAAATTTTGTGTTTTCTCTAAACTGTGAATGCCTATTTGCATTATATCTAGGTATCTTTTTTTGTGGTTGTTTTGTTCATCGATAGGATAAATAGTGTTGCTTGGAAAAGACATTTTTGTTACAGTGATACATAAGAATGAAAATACCGAATTTACCCCAAAAATTGGGACAGACAGGCCTGAGCAAACATTGTAGACACTGATCAGATGCCAAATTCTGTGGCATCTAATCTGGGTACAATGTTTGCCATGTGGCATCTGACCTGGATCTACACTGTTTGTCATGTGACATCTGAAGGGTCAACACTGTTTGCCATGCGACATCTGACCTGGGTCTACACTGTTGCCGTGCAACATCTGACCTGGGTCAACATTGTTTGCCATTTGACATCTGACCTAGGTCTACACTGTTTGCCATGCGACATCTCGCCTGGGTCTCTGGCCTGGGTCTACACTGTTTGCCATGTGACATCTGACCTGGGTCTACACTGTTAATCATGCAACATCTGATCTGGGTCTACACTGGTTGCCATGCAACATCTGACCTGGGTCTACCCTGTTTGCCATGTGACATCTGACCTGGGTTTACACTGTTTGCCATGCGACATCTGACCTGGTTCTTCACTGTTTGCCATGCGAGGTCTGATCTGGGTCTTCACTGTTTGTCATACAACATCTGGCTTCGTCTACACTGTTTGCCATGCGACATCTGACCTGGGTCTTCACTGTTTGCCATGCGAGGTCTGATCTGGGTCTTCACTGTTTGTCATACAACATCTGGCTTCGTCTACACTGTTTGCCATGCGACATCTGACCTGGGTCTACACTGTTTGCCATGTGACATCTGGCTTGGTCTACACTGTTTGCCATGCGACATCTGGCCTGGGTCTACACTGTTTGCCGATCGACATCTGACCTGGGTCTACTCTGTTTGCCATGCGACATCTGATCTGAGACTACACTGTTTGCCATGCATCATCTGATCTTTGTCTACACTGTTTGCTTTGTGACATCTGATCAGGGTCTACACTCTTTGCCACATATTCAGCAGTATTTTAGACACATGAACAGGAAGTAAAGTGGACCTGTTAAAATTTTAGGAGCAGTGTGGCAAGGAGTTAAGATATCAAATATTTAGGGTACTTTTAGTACAGACAGTAGTTTGCATATTGATAAATTATTAATTGAAGTGATGCTTAAAGACAAGTTCAGAATTTTTGTACCAAAACTAACCTATCTTTCAGTGAGTACCCACAAAGTATGTTTTGGTGAAAATTTTGGAAACAAACAAAAAATGTTTTGGGAACACTCCCATTACCTGGGCCTATGCAATAAGTTTGATATTATTTTAAGTACATATATTCAGTATTAATGAAAAATTATTTTTAGTACATAAATTCAATAATAATGAAAATGAGAATTATTTTAAGTGCATAAATTCAGTATTAATGAAAAAGGGAATTATTTAAGTACATAAATTCAATATTAATGAAAAAATGGGAATTATTTTAAGTACATATATTCATTATTAATGAAAAAATGGGAATTATTTTATTTAGAAAACTGGTAATTATTTCAGGAACATATATTCAGTATTTATAAAACTGTGAATTATTTTAAGAACATATATGCAGTAGTAATAAAAGTGGGAATTATTTTAAGAACATATATTCAGTATTAATAAAGTGGGAATTATTTTAAGAACATATATTTAGTATTAATAAAAGTGGGAATTATTTTAAGAACATATATGCAATATTAATAAAGTGGGAATTATTTTAAGAACAGTATTAATAAAAGTGGGAATTATTTTAAGACCATGTTTTCAGTATAAGTAAAAGTGGGAATTATTTTAAGACCGTTTATTCAGTTTTCGTAAAAGTGGGAATATTTTTAAGAACATATTTAGTATTAATAAAAGTGGAAATTATTTTAAGACCTTGTATTCAGTATTAATAAAAGTGGGAATTATTTTAAGACCATGTATTCAGTATTAATAAAAGTAATAAAAGTGGGAATTATTTTAAGACCATGCAGTATTAATAAAAGTGGGAATTATTTTAAGAACTTGTATTCAGTATTAATAAAAGTAGGAATTATTTTAAGACCATGTATTCAGTATTAACAAGTTTGAATTGTTTTATGAACATGTTTTCAATATTAATAAAATTGGGAATTATTTTAAGACCATGTATTCAGTATTGAAATGTGGGAATTATTTTAAGAACATATATTCAGTATAAATGGAAAGTGGGAATATTTTAGGAACATGTATTCAGTGTTAATAAAAGTTGGAATTATTTTAAAATACAAGTGGCAATTATTTAAAGAATGAGTAATCAGTATTAATGGAAAGTGGGAATGTTTAGGGACATGTATTCAGTATTAATAAAAGTGGGATTTTTTAAGAACATGTATATTCAGTATTAATGGCAAGTGGGAATATTTTAGGGACATGTATTTAGTATTAATGTCAAAAGGGAAAAAAAAAGAAAAGTCCAGGGAGTGCCACTATCACAAGTCACAGCCAATCCTTGACACTAAGTGGAAGAGGAAAGAGACACAAACCAATACACGCAAAACAAACACATGAAAAGCACACAGACCAGCTCTCTCTTCCCCAAGCAAGGTGATCACAATGCTAAAAGAACTAGTTGCCTAGTGTCTGAAGGTTTCATAATGGCCTGATCCAACTTGCTTTGGATGTATGGAAGTCCATAATTATATTAATTTTATGTATTGCATATAATGCCATATTTAATTATTTTTTTTAACCCATTTTAGTCTGGTAACCCCCCAAAAGGGTAATTGGCAAACAGTTTAGATCCAGATCAGCTGCTGCAGACGATCAGGGTCTACACTTTTTGTGTTTACTACAGGAATTTGTCTTAAACATAGTATTATATAATAAAAACTAACCAGACACCCTGCTTTTGGAAATAGACAAGTCCAAAGACTTGTGGGAGAAGAATCCACTAGATGTAAATTGGTTAAACTACTATAGGACCATCATGAAATAAATTGGTTAAACTACTTTAGGACCATCATGAAATAGCACTCTTTAACCATCTTCATAAAAATAAACATCCAGTGAAAAAGAAACAAAAGAAGAAAAAGAAAATGGACTTATGTAAAGCAGAATATTCATGCATAATTTGTGTATATTTTGGTGATATAATGAGTAATTGCATGTAATGGACCTAACAATTAAGGAAGGGAAAATGGTAAATACATAAAAGTGGGTTTGGGCAAGTAGCATATAAGAGTAGTCTAATAAGCTCTTGGTTTAGGTCAATAAATTTTCCCAGGGAAATAAGGCAAGCTGTTAGAGAGAGTATTAGAATTTTTGTCAGGCATACTTGCAGTGAGAGAAACATAGCCACCCATTTGGTTTTAGTGTGTGTGTGTGTGTGTGTGTGTGTGTGTGTGTGTGTGTGTGTGTGTGTGTGTGTGTGTGTCTGCCCACCTGTACATCTGTCTGCCTATCTATTAGTGTGTCCATGGGCATTTTGGAAAAAAGGTAGTATTTCTTGGGCAAGTTGCTTCAGATACTTCACCAGTGCCTGCATCTGACTACTCTGTCACTTGCTACAAAACTAAGTCACTATGACCTACTTTGTTGCTAAAAGATTAAATGGCACATGGTCAAAAAGTCCGGATCAGATACCCCCCCTCCACCACCCCCTCCCCCCACCCCCCCACCCCCACACACACACACAAACACATACCAAGCCTCTTGCATGCACCTCATTGCTCCAAGTCTCCTGCCACAAAGACAGGTCACAACAACCTAGCTGTCTTTTTGTCAAAATTTACCTATAAGTTATTGAAAGCTTTGACAGGCTGGCCTCAGCCATCCATTTTCAAGATTTAATAATTAGTTTTGCCCTGGCAACTGTGCATAGCAGACAATGCACATGAAATGTCAAGACTTATTTTCTCTGAAAGGAAAAAAAAGAGTAAAATAAAATACTGTTTACTGCAGTTGTGATTAGCACTTACAGGGTTAAACATGTTTTGTGGTACTCAGTGAAGTTGCCTTATTTGGTATATTTTGGTGCAAATGTATTGTCTGAACACTCCCTGTCCAGATCTATATGATTACTGATCTTTGACTGGTTCAAAGATTACAGGTTCAGCAGCCAGGCTCCATAGAGGAGTCGGTAGCACATCGAACTGCAGATCCAGGGGTCACACCTTATAAACCCAGCTTGGCCACATTACTGTACTTATGTGGAGATTTATCATGAAATAATGTCTATGATCATTCTCCCACTTCCAGGTTAACTGCTTGGAGGACTATGATTGCCAAGAGTTAATAGGTTAGATGACTGGCTTGACATAACCTTAACAGTGTAGATAGGGCCATAAAATTCCAAAACAAACAGATTTAGTAGACCTACCTTTTTAGCAGTGTCTGATAGACTACTCTATGGACAAAGTCAGCAGACAACGAATTGGTAGTATTTTTCATATTTTTTTGAGAAAACAGTTTGAATGAAATATCACATCTTAACCCTTGTCCTGCTGAACCCGGATATACCCTGCCTTTGCAAACAGTGTAGATCCAGATCAGTTGGCTTCTGAAGAAGCCAACTGATCTGGATCTGCACTGTTTGCCATTAAGTATGTAAATTCATAGCAACAATCCAGATCAAGTAATCTGATTGGCTGTAAATTAGAAGTGGGCATGGCATCTTAATTTATTCAGCAGGACAAGGGTTAAAGAGACAATTTGCATTAAATGTTAAATCTTATTTTCTGGAAAGAATAAGAAAATTATTTCAGAATTTTGTCTACTGCAAATTTTACCCAGTATGCTAAGCATTAAGCAGCTACTTATATGAGTGGGCAATTTGATAATAACCACCTTCAGTGGGAATTTATTTGTATTTTTACTCCCTGGTACATAAAACATAATTATAAACATCAAACACATACTGTTTGATGTCTGTACTCCTTACATATAGGTGGAAGGCATTGGTTCAAACCTTGCTTTTCAGTTGGAGAGTTACGGCCCAGTCAACCCTCTAAGGCCGGTACAATTAATCAGATAATCGATTAATTGATCGAGAAATACCACAAAAACGATTATCTTTACAGATTTGCTAATAATCAATCATTTCATTTCTGCGTCTGTTATTTTACGGTATTTACCCTCAGTAATCAGTCATCTCAACTTCTTACCACACTTTATCTAAAATTTGAATAAGTACAATTTACTACCAAATGTTGTGTCTAAAAGTAGCTGGATGAATGGCAAACAGTGTAGACCCTGATGAGATGCCACAAACGTGGCATCTCATCTGGGTCTACACTGTTTGCTCAGACCTGTCTGACCAAATACATACAGTAAAGTAAAACATATGGTAAGAGTCACGCTCAGGTAGACAGGTAAAATCATGACCAAATCTTAAGTGATTACTAATCGATTATTGATCGATTCGATTATCTTTTCAGCTCTGATTAGCCAGCCTTAAAACCAATTTAAGGTCATATAGAGCCAGTCAGTTAAGCTACTCTCACTTTTCTTGGCAGGCTTAGTCCTCTAAGCTGTTAGCCGGCCTCGGTGGCTCAGTTGGATGCGCCGTCCGACTGGAGACCAGGAGGTCGCGGGTTCAACCCCCGCCGAAGTTGGCAACATTCTTTCATGGAGATTGATCATGAAATATTTTCTACGGTCATTCTCTCCCTTCCGCTGATTCAAGAAGGGCAGTTGTCAGTTTCTGGCGAAAGAATGTGCACAATACTGGTTAACCGCTTAGCGGACTAAACCTGTCCAGTAAACGTGTGGTTAGGTAAACTGACCGCGCTCGACATGACCCCATTGGGTTGACTGGGCCGTAAAACCTCAACACAAACAAATACCACACTTTATCTAAAATTTGAATAAGTACAATTTACTACCAAATGTTGTGTCTAAAAGTAGCTGGATGAATGGCAAACAGTGTAGACCCTGATGAGACGCCGCAAACATGGCATCTCATCTGGGTCTACACTGTTTGCTCAGACCTGTCTGACCAAATACATACAGTAAAGTAAAACATATGGTAAGAGTCAAGCTCAGGTAGACAGGTAAAATCATGACCAAATCTTAAGTGATTACTAATCGATTATTGATCACAATGACATGACTGGTAATCGATTGATTCGATTATCTTTTCAGCTCTGATTAGCCAGCCTTAAAACCAATTTAAGGTCATATAGAGCCAGTCAGTTAAGCTACTCTCACTTTTCTTGGCAGGCTTAGTCCTCTAAGCTGTTAACCTGGTCCCATTTGTTCAAAACTAACGATGTTGTTAGTTAATGTATCATTAAAACTTTAATCATTAAATATGGCATATATCGTTGTTGCCAAGTCAAATAGTTGTATTTCAGATTTCTTAACTTTTCAGGAGAAAGAAAAAACTTTATAACTTTTGCTAGACATTACCAATATTTATGAAACTCTGACAGTATTCTTTTTAGTGACATCCAAATTCAGTGCTATAGCTATTCTAATCTTACAGATGATAATTCATACCATCTTTCAACTAAATCACTAGAGTTACAACTTTTTGGTACATTTTTCTCGAGTTACGACATTTAGATGCTTAGAATGCATCAAGACATCGCATCTCAGTAGGGAGACTACACAAACTATACAAAAATATTGTCTAAATGCTTGTAACTCAAAGCTCTAAGGGGGTTCTTATTGGCCTAGAGGTATGAGAATTTGACAGAAGGCGTGCTGAATGGCAGGTAGTCCCGCGTTACAAAAAAGTCATTTTGGCAAAAAATGGAGTTACGAGGTTTTGACTCGGCAACGACGATATGCTAATATTTTTACTGAAAAAATGTGTGTAGCTTTTGCATTGCAAAAGCTGCTAACATTTTTTCAGCAAAAATACCTGTAAATAAGATACTGTACTTACTAAAACAGTTAACATTTTGACCACTAACGAGCTTGTTAACCCTTGTCCTGCTGAACCCGGATATACACTGTTTTGCAAACAGTTAAGATCCAGATCAGTTGGCTTCTGAAGAAGCCAACTGATCTGGATCTGCACTGTTTGCCATCAAGTATGCAAATTTATAGCAACAATCTGGATCAAGTAATCTGATTGGCTAAAAATTAGAAGTGGGTGTGGCATCTTAATATATTCAGCAGGACAAGGGTTAAGCTAAGGATGTTTTGATACTGGGCCCAGTACTTGTGCACAACTTTCACCAATGGAGACAATTTGCATGAAATGGCAAATCCTGTTTGCTGGGAAAAATAATAAAAATATCACCAATTTGTTATCGGCTGAATTTGCCCAGAGAGTATTGAAGGTTAGAATGGTGAAGGGTAATTTGTTAGGTCTGTATAACTCAGAGTAAGGAAGGGTATTATTGTGATAATTCTGGGAAATTCTTATTTCTCCATGAAAACTCATTTTGTGGAGAACTTATTGTCATAGCTCCAGAGGTCTCGGTGGCTTAGTTGGATGCGCGTCCAACTGGAGACCAGGTCGCGGGTTCGACCCCCTCTGAGGTCGGCAACATTCCTTCGTGGAGATTGATCATGAAATATTTTCTATGGTCATTCTCTCCCTTCCGCTGATTCAAGAAGGGCAGTTGTCAGTTTCTGGCGAAAGAATGTGCACAATACTGGTTAACACGTAGAGGTCTTAAAACCTGCCCAGTAAACGTGTGGTTAGGTAAATTGACTGCACTCGACATGACCTGGGCTGTAAAACCTCAACACAAACAAACATAGCTCCAGACGATTTTTTTTTCAACTAAAAAGTAAGGATGTTTTTCTTAATGCTCCTTGAAAATATATGTTATGGGTACTCATTAGAAGTACCTTGGCAAGTTGCTTCTAATGAGTACCCACAACATATGCTTTTGTGAAGAAATAAGAAAAATATTTACCTGGGCCCAGTTTGTTCAAAGCATCGTTAGCTTAATGAGCTCATTAGTGGTCAAAATGTTAACTGTTCTAGTAAGTACAATATCTCTCTCTCTAATTCACAGGAATTTTTACTGAAAAAATGTGAGTAGCTTTTGCAAATGCAAAAGCTACTCACATTTTTCAGCAAAAATATTAGCATATATGCCATATTTAATGATAAAAGTTTTAAGATACATTTAGTTTTGAACAACTGGGTCCAGATAACTGGAGCTATGACTATGGTAGAGATATTTTGAACACTTAGGATAATAGATATACTTGAAGGTTTTGCTGCATTTTTCAAACGGGAAAACAATTTTTTAATTCCCTGGAAGGGGTTTCCATTCGTCTTAACTATTTCCCAGCTACTTCTGACTTTTGTTGTCTGCTGATAACCTTTACAAACAGTTTGGACCCAGATCAGGCCCGACATTTTGTCGGGCCTGATCTGGATCCAAACTGTTTGACACTCTGATGGTATTCCTGAAAGATGTTTTTTTTAAAAAGTTAATTAAAAAAAAAATCCACAGATAACAGAAAAACATGCAGAATTTCCCAGCATGCACAGAGTTAAGTGGCACTCAGCATTTCACTCAAAAAATATTACTAGTTTTCCAACTTAGACACTCAAATAATCAAAGCTCCAGATAAAATGAGTTATACATAATAATAATAATAATAATATAATAATAATACATTGTAGTTTTCTTATTTCTCCGTAAAAAATTATGTTGTGAGTAGTCATTAGAAGCGCCTCACCGAGGTGCTTCTAGGGAGTACCACAAGATATGTTTTGTGGAGAAATAAGAAAAATATCAACAGTTTTTGGTTGAAAAAAATGCCTTATCTGGAGCTATAATATTAATAATAATAATAATAATAATAATAATAATATATCTTTAGACTGTACACATTAAGAAAGAAATCATGAACCTTGAATATAAAAATGCTTGAAAATAAATGAAAGTTGGTATGCAGCATGAAACGAATCCTTCTGAGAGAAATTTCTAGTTTTGTATTGAAAATGATAATGGGGGTGGTGGAAAATATTCATAGATATGTAACAATTAAGTTGTTTAAATGAAATTGATATCTTAATAGCTATTAAACTTGAAGATAAACTATTTACGTTTTACAATTGGAGAAAATAAAACTTCTTTATTAGAGCTTTTATCTGATTGAAGTTTACAAAAGATTGTTGTGAGAAAGCGTAACACTAACCCTTCTTTTGCTGAACACGACATGCCCTGTTTTAGCAAACAGAGTAGATCCAGATCAGTTGGCTTCTGAACTGATCTGGATCTGCACTGTTTGTCATTAAATATGTGAATTTCTATCAAAAAACCCAGGTTGTCTGATTGGCTGGAAATTAGACGTGGGTGTGGCATCTTAATTTATTCAGCAAGGCAATGGTTAACAGAGGACTTGTTATGAGGAGTATTTGGAGATAATTTTGGGATAATTTTTCTTATTTCTCCATAAAAACATATGTTGTGGGTACTCATTAGAAGCGCCTTGATGAGGCGCTTCTAATGAGTACCCATAACATATGTTTTTATGGAGAACTGGAGAAAATTATCCCAAAATTATCGTCAAATACTCCTCCTAAACAAGTCCTCTGCTTTAAACATTGGATTCAGATATATTTTATTTTTGGATAAACAGTTGCCTTTTGATTCTGTGCATTAGTTTCGCTTGGTGCGTGATTTTTGGAGATTTCAGAGTTAACAAGGTATTAAGGAGGAGTAATTGGTGATAATTTTAGGGTGTTTTTTCTTTTTTTTTTTCTATAAAAGCATACATGGTGGGTACTCATTAGAAATTCCTTAGTGAAACACTTCTATAATGAGTACCCACAACATATGTTTTTTATGGAGAACTGGAGAAAATTATCCCAGAATAATTTGGAGATTTTTCTAGATTTGGAGAGTTTGGAGATTTCATAGTGAACAAGATATTGCTTCGAAAGTTATTCATTGTTGGATTTATTTGGATGAAACAGGTTTTTACAAAATAAAGGATGATATTCAGAAAGTAATTCTTGGATAAAATTAAGATAAAGCCTTTGGATTAACATGTTTGTTCATTAGAAAAAAGAATTAAAGAACCAACAATGTCATCTGTAATAACAAGAAGACCAAGTCCTCGTATGAAAACCTCACAGACGAACATTAACAATGTTCGCCGACTCAGAAGGGTAAGTGCGTAAATTTGTCTACTTCTATCCCAATCAGTACCAAATAATTAATAAGATGTTAAGCAGGTGAGAAGAGAGTGATATTGGCTGGCCTCGGTGGCTCAGTTGGATGCGCCGCCCAACTGGAGACCAGGAGGTCGCGGGTTCAACCCCCGCCGAAGTCGGCAACATTCTTTCGTGGAGATTGATCATGAAATATTTTCTACGGTCATTCTCTCCCTTTCGCTGATTCAAGAAGGGCAGTTGTCAGTTTCTGGCGAAAGAATGTGCACAATACTGGTTAACCGCTTAGAGGACTAAGCCTGCCCAGTAAACGTGTGGTTAGGTAAACTGACCGCGCTCGACATGACCCCACTGGGTTGACTGGGCCGTAAAACCTCAACACAAACAAAGAGAGTGATATTGAATGTACAGGAATTTTGTAGCACCTGTGTTAGCATAGATGACTTAGGCTGGCAAGTTTCCATTTGTAAGTCCATTCTTTCGTCCACCCAAAATGAAGTCTACAAAATGTAAAACTTTACGGGTGGTTTCGCTTCACTGATTGTTTTATCTCACTGTGCTGAACAAGGATGACAACTCTCGTTCTTCTAGCGTTTGATTTTGCATTTTAGTCAAAGGTGTGACATAAACTTCAACAAAGTTCTTTATCTATTCTTTTATCTGGTCATATTTCCTGTAGCTGTTATTTGGAGGTGACTGCTAGTAGAAGTTACACTGTATGAGTATGTTATAAAGTCCTAGATCAGCCTACATCTGACAGACACATTTTGATCAGGGTCTGCACTTGTAGGTAACAGTTTGTAAAATGTCCATATATTGTATTAGTGCCTATTGTAGACTCTGAACAGGCTGTGTACCTGTGCAGGCATATCTTGGTCAACACTTACCATGCTATGGGCAGATTCAGCAGATGACAAATTGATGATATTTTTCTTATTTTTCCCAGAAAACAGATTTTGAAATTTTATGCATTGGGGGACAGTTTGCATGAAAAGTCAAAACCTGTTTTCTGGAAAAATTCAGAAAAATGTTTCAGTGGCATCCACTGAAAAATTTACCCAGCATGCAGTGTTAAGAGAGGTTTCTTAAGGGGGCTGGATACACTTTGCATACATCACGAAAACATACCTATATAATTTTGACCCACTTAAACCCCACTTTTATATAGTAAAACTGGGGTTCACAGGGGCATACATTATTTGCCTTATTTCTGCTTAAACATAGATTGTGGGTACTCGTTAGAACCGCCTCGGCGAGGCAGTTCTAATGAGTACCCACAATCGGCGAGGCGGTTCTAATGATTACCCACAATCTATGTTTTATGCAGAAATTTGAAAACTATCAGAATTTTTATCCAAAAACGTTCAATTTTTGGTGGTGAAATTTTCAATATATTTGAGTTGGCGTGTTTTCGTAATGGCTCCAGATAAAAGGGGCTATGCACGATATTTTTCTTATTTCTCGAGAAATACATGTTGTGGGTACTCATCAGAAGCACCTCACTGAAATGCTTTGAATGAGTACAACAACATATGGTTTCATAGAGAAATAAGAAAAAATAGCAGTACTTTTGGTTCAAAAAAGTGCCTTATCTGGATCTATGATTGGTAGTTATTACATGAGGCGTGACAAGAGAGAACTTTCATAACATCATGTTTGCATTCCTTTGCCCCATGCCCCTTTTGAAAAGGGGTCCACCCTGACCCCTTTACCCCTTTTCAAAAGGGGACAAAAATAATTTTTGACAGAGTTACCTCCCAGAAAGTGTTTTAATTACCTTAAATTTCACATTAATCTTTTTACTGAAGCAGGCTTTTAGTTAAAGCAGCTTTTTAACACTTTCCCCTGCGAAAAAAGATTCATGAGTTCATGAACAATTTATGAATTGTTTATGAACTGTGTGACAGTTCATGTACAATTCATGAACTACTGGAGATGGATCATGAACAGTTTATGTACAAGTCATGAACTGCTGGAGATGGGTCATGAACAGTTCATGAATATGTATATCATGAACTAGCAGTTTCAAGAACCATTCATGAACTACAAATTCATGAATTACAAGTTCATAAATTAAATATTTCAGTTCATGAATAATAAAATAATGAAATATTAGTTCATGAACTAGGCCATGTTGGTTGATGGAGTGTGTGATTATGTTCATGAACAATACAGGATGAACTTGCAGTTCATGAATTTGTAGATAATACTTAACCATTTGTTCCTCAGTGGTCACTTCAAGTTCATGAACCATCATTTCATGAACAGTTTCCTATCCGTTTTCATATACTCATTTTTGGACTAATGAGCGATGTCCCTTCCTACATAAGAATAACCAGGTTCATATCAGGAAGTGGCTGTATGTAGGAAAAGGTGTACATGTCCTCTTTTTGGAACAAATTTTCTCAAAATCTGGCAGTTATTGAACAGGTTGACTTTTTACCCCAAATTTTGATTTCAAGTTTACAGTTGTCTTTAGAATTACAATCTCCTTGTTCAAGTTATGAATGCGTATAGTATTAAAATTTATATACTGTATTAAAGATAAAAGTCAAGGAAAGATAACAGTCAAAGTTTAGACACAGCTTTTCAAGCATTTATGAATGGGTCATGAACAATTCAAAAAAGTGCCTTATCTGGATCTATGATTGGTAGTTATTACATGAGGCGTGACAAGAGAGAACTTTCATAACATCATGAATTTGTAGATAATGAATTGTTCATGAGCAGTTCATGAATTCAGATCTAAGGGCACAAATTAGTTTTATGAAAGTGATCCCTCTTCATTTAACAATTCTGGTGCCAAAGGACACATTCTCCTGAGAAGGTCAGTAGGTCCTTTATTTTATTTTCTGTTTATTTGTTTGTGACTTGTTTTCCAGTTTTACACAAATAGCACAGAAATGTTAATTTTTCAAGATAATAAAAAGGCTATATATGTACTAAGAAACCAGCAGAAAAAATAAGTGATACTGCAAGTGAATTTGTAATTCAGTGCCCCTTCAGCTTGCATAACCATGTCTTCTGGTAATGAATTTGTTATTAATATGTTTGTCTTGCAATGATTATATGTGATATTAAAACGTACATTTAGAAATAGCTAAAATTACTTCTTTCTTGAGGCATCTCATAAATATATAACTAGGGATTATTGACTGCCCTTGCTAAAAGGTCATGGTTAAAATATTTGTTCATAAATGGTTCATGAAACAGTAGAGTTCATGAATAGTTCATGAACTAGAATCAAAGGGCAAAACAGTTTTATAAGAGATTCCCCTTCCCTTTTCAATTTTGGCCCAAATGACACCATCGTTTGAGAAGATCAGTAAGTTCTTTGTTTTCTTTATTTTGTTTGGGACTTTTTGATCCACTATTTAAAACAGGTGGCATAGAGATGTTTGTTTTTAAAAGATGATGAGTGAGATATATCTCTACTATGAAACCAGCATGAAAATAAAATGCAGTGACTTAGGTCAGTACCCCACCCACTGGTATATTCATGCCTTCTGGTAATTAATGTTATTTATATGATTATTTATGATATAAAAATTTACTTGTATTAATAGATAAAAATGTCTTCTGTCTTAAAGCATCTAATAAATATACTATTAGAGAGCTAAAAGGTCAAGATTACAATATTTACTCCTGAATGGTTCATGAACCACAAAAGTTTATGAATCAAGAGGTTCATGAGCTACTCCTGAACTGGAATACATGAACTATTCATTAACAGTTTGATCATGAACCTGAAAGTTCATGAACTGTCATCTGTTGTTCATGAATTATTCATGAAAAGAAAATCGTGATTAGTCCATGAACTATTCATTAACTATAGAACCATTCATGAATCACAAATCATTCATGATCCTGTATTTCATGATTTATTTAGTTCATAAACATGGTTCAGTTAATAATAATAATAATAATAATAATAATAATAATTATAATAATAATAATAAAAAATAATGAATTAGATAATTACTGCCACTTGTCATTCATGGAATATTTATGAAAAAAAAAAGTCATGAACCATTTATGGATTGTTCACAAACTCATGAACCCATTTTTGCAAGGGTTGCATGCTTGGTAAAAAAATTCCTAGAAAATAGGATTTTACACTTCATGCAAATTGTTTTCTGAGACAGTTTGCATGAAGTGTCAGATCCTGTTTTCTAGGAAAAATAAGAAAAATATCATTGGTTTGTTGTCTGCTGAATTGTCTGGCGCATGGAAATTGTTAACATTACACAACAGTATGGCTGTTAAATTTGTTTCAAAGCTCACTTGTACTTAAACAGCAACAAATTTTAATTTATAAAAGTGCTAAAAATAAAGAAATGATTTTGCGACATCTGTAAATTTGATCTCCCCCTCACTAAGATTTGCCTATCAGCGCAAGTTTGCAGGTGGTGGAATTTCACAGGCCTGAAAAAAGGTAGACTAATTGGTATGCTCAATATATTAGATAAGTGTTGTCTTCCATAAAATGTTTTGCTGTCCTGCACAGGTACATTCCTTGTGCAGATTAGTTTATATAATGCTCTGTCAGGGAGAAAACATCTCCTTAAAGGCCTTGTCTTGTCTACAAAACTGGCCCAGTGCTCATATGAACTCACAAATGGGTGCAGCAATGATCTTTTTCAAGATTTCAGCAAAGGGAATTAAATCAAACAGGATTAAAATGCATCTGCCAGTAAATTAAGGGAGTTAAGTCTTTTGACCACATCGGTAAAGCTATAATGATGTACTTCCCTCAGAACAGTGTTGTAGAATACTGTAATTAATCCTTTCACCTCTGAGTATTCAGTCTCGGAATTTGGACACATCCATTGTTGCAAATAGGGGTTTCAGTTAAAAATCAGTAACAGAATGGCAAACAGTGTAGGTCCTGAAGAGATGGCTCATTATGAGCCATCTCGTCTAGATCTGCATTGTTAGCAAAGGTGTCCGTATTGGTCTGCAGCAGGGATAAAAGAGTTAGAAATTTATATTCTAGTGTGTAATGTATTTACTCTTAAGGATTTGGACAGATAGGCCTGGGCAAACATAGACCCAGATCAAATGGCCACAGATGCTGCAAATGCAACATCTGATCAGGGTCTGCATTGTTTGCCATTCATCCAGCAGGTTTTAGACACATCAAGAGATACAAATGTAGTAAAATGTAGTAAAAGGTAGTAAAAAGTTTCTCTCCATACCGTATATACCCTCATTATTGGGACAGGCAGACCTAAGCAAATAGTGGAGACCCCGATCAGATGCCAGCAGTTTTTAGACACATCAGGTGGTGGTAAAATAGATAATCAGAATTTAGGGAAGTATGGTAGGATTTAAACCATTAAAGACTGAATAAACTCTCCCGCACTATATATTGGAAGAGTCCATTTTTGAATTTAGGTATGTCAGGCTATATGATGTAGATCTTCCTAAAGAAAAATGGTTGAACTATTTGCAAATAGTGGAAATCCTGAACAGATGCCACATTCTGCAGCATCTGATCAGGGTATGCACTGTTTGTCAGTTGCCCGTTTAGGGATCTACACTTCAATGGGTTAAGATGTCCCTATACTTAAAATTTTAAAGCAAGTATCAAGGCTGGTAGTTGGGAAAGGCATAATCAAAAGTTATGCACGTCAGTCATCATTAAAACGGAAATTGTTGACCCCCACCCCCTTTACCCGGGACATACCGCACAAAAAATAGGATGCTCGTCATTCTATGCTCATAACTGTTTTGTTTGGTGTGAAAATGAAAGTTGTTGGATTTTGTTGTGTTGAGGTTTTACAGCCCAGTCAACCCAATGGGGTCATGTCGAGCGTGGTCAGTTTACCTAACCACACGTTTACTGGGCAGGCTTAGTCCTTTAAGCGTTTAACCAGTATTGTGTACATTCTTTCGCCAGAAACTGACAACTGCCCTTCTTGAATCAGCGGAAGGGAGAGAATCACCGTAGAAAATATTTCATGATCAATCTCCACGAAAGAATGTTGCCGGCCTCGGCGGGGTTGAACCTGCAACCTCCTGGTCTCCAGTCTGACGAAAAGTTGTTGGAATAGCATTGCCTGTGTTTTGAAATTCTATCCAGAAAAGTGATAAACAGTTAAAAACGTGAGATTAGTTACCTGTTTGTTGACATATTTACTTCTCATAAGTCATGACTGGCAGTTCCCATAAGGATTTTCAATGCATAACTCTTGATTATGCCTTACGTGACTACCAGCCGTGAGTAAGGTAAGGAGTTAAGGTGTCCCAATATTTAGGGTAAATATGACATTCCAGAACATGCAGATCACATTGTGTATAGAAAGAAGAGTGCAAAATTGATAAAAACTGATCTTGACACTACTGTATATGCGAAATTATTATTGTAATTAAAATTATTTTATAGAATGAGAAAATCAGATAAGATTCAATAGAAGATAACAGACTTTTGAAAGAACATTGTGATACACAAGCACAGCTCCAGTATTTTTTAATAATAAAGTAATGATATTTTTCTTACATCTGCACGAAAACATATGTTGTTGGTACTCATTAGAAGTGCCTCAGTGAGGCACTTCTAATGAGTGCCCACAACATATATTTTCTTGGAGAAATAAGAAAAATATTTACCTGATACCCCACTTATCTGGAAGTATGCATGAGGGATGATTGATAGACCTAGACACTATGACATTGGGAGATGGTCATTAACACCACATTCATAAAAAGGTTTCTTTTATCACTAGAATATCAAAATCAGAGGGAGTCCAAATATCTATATACCAAATCCTGTTGAATTGATTCCTTCTTATAATTTATAAACAAGGTATAGTGACAGTGAAAAAAATAATTATCCTCCTAATAAGATAATATAAGTTTTTCGAGCTGGAGACAAAAAATCTTTTTCAGTAAAAAATGGTATATATTAGAACCTTTCTATAAGTTGGTTGATTGTAAGACAGTTTGAGGTTTATGACTTTAAAGCTGGACCCCAAATGGTGTTGTATACAAACAAAAATGTATAGAGTATATAGAAAAATGGCAGTTGATGATCATTCTTCTGTATAATCTATACATTTTTATTTGGATTCAACACAAAAATGTATACATAATATAGAATAATGACCATTTATGTTCGCTTTTCTATATAATCTACATATTTTTGCTTGGATACTATACTGTTGTTTAGCTAACACCTTTTTTGCTTTGGAACCCAGCAGTAGTATTATAAAGAGATTTTTGGGGGAGTTGGGGGGTGGGGGGGGGGAGGAGGAGGAGGATGGGTTTATGGCCATTTCAAACCATGTCTGTATGGATCATACAAGATTCCTTAAAACCATGCCTTTATTGATCATTCAGCATGCAAAAATGACAACTCTTAATTGATTTAATAATGAGTTATACTTCACCTTTATATAATTTAAATTTTTGACTGTAATCCTTTACCTCCAAAGATATAAGCATATGAAACTTTAAAAGTGGTTCAGCATGATTTGACTATGTTTCATGTACAGAAATAATAACTTCCTTGCTTTATTTCTGAATTACTTCCCATTTTTTAAATTTCTTGTTTTGGCTAAAACGGTAACTTTCAGAAATATAAGCAAGAAGCATCTCAGATGGATTTAAGACAATGTGATGACAAGGCACAAGAATAATAACTCATCTGTGCTTAATTTGTTGTCTTACTTTTTAGAAATTTCATGGCAGGGCTATAACTATATTATCTTTAGAGATCTAAGCATGAAACTGCATAGATAGATTCAGCACCATGGAATGATGTGTTAGAGCAAGAATGACAGCTCTAAATTTCTCATTTATCTTCCTTTCTTAAAATTTCATACCTGATCTGAAACCCAGTAGCATAAAAGCATGAAACTTCACAGTGGATTACACGCAATATGACAGTGTGTCATGAAGAAGAATGCCAACTCTTCCTTGCTTGATGATTTGACTTCAGATTTATCGCCCATGCCCAAAATTTCATGTTAGGAGTATATAATGATTTGACTTCAGATTTATCTCCCATTCCCAAAATTTCATGTTAGGAGTATAAATGCTAACCCTTTACACATGTAAGCATGAAACTTAACAAGTGGATTCAGCTGATGTGACGGTCTGTCATGCACAAGTATGACAACTCTTCCTTGCTTTGTTCATGAGTTCTGTGCTCTTGCCAAAATTTCATGGAGATTCACAGGATGATTTCTACTTAATGTGATGTTTCACACATAAGAAGGACAACTCTTACTTCCTTTGTTTATATCTTCCCTTTGCCTCATTTCCATGTGTGGGAGGATGTAATTCTTTAACAACATGAGAGATGCACATAATAATTTCACAGATAGGTTCAGCATGATGGGAGGACATCTTGCCCAGAAGAACTATAAATCTTATTCTCTTTATTTGATGATTGGCCCAGATAACTCTGCACTATAATTTTTGTTAGCTCGCCTGAGCACATGGTGAGCTATTGTGATCGGTCAATGTCCCTCGTTTGTTGTTCGTCGTGCGGTGTCAACAATTGCTTTAAAAGCCTGCTCCTCCCCCTGGGTCGATCGACTCGAAATTCGGTAGGAAATATCCGGGTGACTTGTAGATCAAAAATAGCTAAAATCGTTCTGATCGAAAATCCAACACGGCCGCAATGGTGGCCATCTTGAAAATCTATTTTTCGCTTCTTCTCCTGAACCAAAAGGCCAATTGACTCGAAACTTGGTAGGAAGCATCGGGGTGACCTGTAGATCAAAAACAGCTAAAATGGTTCCGATCGAAAATGCAAGATGGCTGCCAATGCGGCCATCTTGAAAATCTATTTTTCGCTTCTTCTTCCTGAACTGAAAGGCCAATTGACACAAAACTCTGTAGGAAGCATCGGGGTGACTTGTAGATCAAAAATAGCTAAAATCATTTTCAATCAGAAATCAAAGATGGCCACCATGGTGGCCGTCTTGAAAATCTATTTTTAGCTTCTTCTGAACCAAAAGGCCAATTGACTCGAAACTTAGTAGGAAGCATCAGGATGATTTGTAGATCAAAACCGATCGGAAATCCAAGATGGCTGCCATGGCGATCATCCTGAAAATCTATTTTTCACTTCTTCTCCTGAACCGAAAGGCAGATTGACTCGAAACTTGGTATGAATCATCCCGGTGACTTGTAGATCAAAAATAGCTAAAATTGTTTGAATTGGAAATTCAAAATGGCTGCCATCATCTTGAAAATCTATTTTTCCCATCTTTTCCTGATCCAAAAGGCCAATTGAGTAAAAACTTGGTAGGAAGCATCAGAGTGACTTGTAGATAAAAAATAGATTAAATCATTCCGATCGGAAATCCAAGATGGCCGCCATGGTGGCCATCTTAAAAATCTGTTTTTTGCTTCTTCTCCTGGACCGAAAAGCCAATTGACTCGAAACTTGGTAGGAAGCATTGGGGTGACTTGTAGATCAAAATTAGCTAAAATCATTCTGATTGGAAATCTAAAATGGCGGCCATCTTGCAAATCTATTTTCCCCTTCTTTTACTGAACTAAAAGGCCAGTTGAGTTGAAACTTGGTAGGAAGTATCGGAGTGACTTGTAGATCAAAAATAGGTAAAATCGTTTCTATTGGAAATCAAAGCTGGCCACCATGGTTGCCATCTTGAAAATCTTTTTTTCTCCTGAACGGAAAGGCCAACTGACCTGGGCCAATTGACTCGAAACTAGGTAGCAAGCATCGGGGTGACTTGTAGATCAAAAATAGCTGAAGTCGTCCCGATTGGAAATCCAGGATGGCTGCAATGGTGGCCATCTTGAAAATCTATTTTTCGCCTATTCTCCTGAACCGAAAGGCCAATCGACTCAAAACTTGGTAGGAAGTATCGGGGCCAATTGACTCGAAACTTGTAAGGATTTGTTTTAATAACTACTCCAAAACCACTGAAGCAGTAGGACTATAATTTGGTGCAAATGTTAAAGGGGTAAGGGAAATTGAAAATAGGTAAAAGTCTGCCAATCTGCCTTTTGGTTTGGTTGCCATGGCAACAGAAAACTCCCATAGACTTATAAACCATATTTGGCAGTTATGATCATTGGATGATTGTCTACCCAGTTCATGTGTTTTATGACCTGTGACCATTTTGTTTGTTTGCCATGGCAACATTAAATTTAAAAAAAAAAAAAAATGATTTTTTTTTTTAAATGACAGCTCCTTCAAAACCACAGAAAGCAGTGTTGCAAACTTCATTACTGCTTATGAAGAGTGAATAAAACTGATACTCCCATTTTATAATCGATAGTGAGTTCTTTGTTTCCAAAGGCAATCTTTTTTATGTTTATTATATTTCCCTGCCCCTGTGCTGTTTAAATGTATAAAATCATGATATTGTTTAACAACTCTGCAGAAACCGCTTAGCCAGTTTCCACCAAATTTCACAGTGATATTCCTGTTGAAATGTGATTGAGAGTTTGTTCAAAGGATCACGCTCCACTGACTATCATGCCCATATATTCTTCTTCAAAACTAGGAACTGCTTAAATGATGATCCTTTCATTAGTTGCAATGATAGGATTGGAAAAATGTTGCATAACATCTGCATATCTGCAGTGGCTATGTCACTCAGGTGAGCGAGCTGTGGCCCATGGGCCTCTTGTTGCCAAGGACCTTTCAAATGAAAGATTTTGATTACTCATAAAATAATTAGCAATAAACAAACAAAACATGTGATAATAACAGCTGTAAAATTCTATTTGCATCGCATAGAATACTGTCTGCTGTAGTAGTACTGTGTTGTGGTTGGTACATAAGCTCTATGACAAGCACAAAGTGAGGGCATCTTTGTCCCATGGACACTTTCTAGCATGAATTTCTAAATCATTAACTGTTTAGTCTGGACTGGTCAGACTGTTTTGTTTGTTCATTGCATGTGGTCACAATATTTTCACTGAAGCATTATTGATGTCTATACCAGTGTTTTCATTTTATTTAAGTTACAACAATGTTTTCATTTCATTTATTCAGGTTATTACTTTCCAGGTCTCTAGATAAAAGGCATAGACCATTAAGCACTTGTACTTCCTTATTTCTCCATAAAAACATGTACGGAATACAGTACCAGGGAACTTGATGAGGAGTATTTGATGATAATTCTGGGATAATTCTGTCCAGTTCTCCATAAAAACATGTTATGGATACTCATTAGAAGTGCCTCGGCGAGGTGCTTCTAATGAGTACCCACAACAAATGTTTTTATGGAGACCTGGAGAAAATTATCCCAGAATTATCACCTGATAGTCCTCCTTAACAAGTCCTCTGCAGTACCATATTTTAACTTAAGTATGTGGACAGACAAGCCTCAGGAAAGAAGAGTGTCTGCAGAAGTCTACTGTATTTACCCTAAATATTGGGACACTTAAACTCAATACCATACTTAACCTAAAATCAGATAAAATCCATTTTTTGTATCTGTTGATGGATCTAAAACCTGCTTGATCACTGGCAAACACTTTAGACCCTGATCAGACACTATGTTCTGCCCCAGTACTGAGGTTTATACATGGTAATATCCATTTTACTTTTCAAAATACCTTTCATGTACCTTGATAATATACAGTTTGTGTGCTTGAGTCCCACATGGGATTGGCACACAAGAGAAAATTTCTTTTTATCACCAATATAATCACATGAGCTACACCATGTGAAACGTGTCTTCGGGCATATGCGGACAGCTTAGGCCCAGCTCAGCCTGCACATCCATGCAGTCTGATCAGGCCCTTCGTTGTCCACTAACAGAATCGTTGGATATAATAGAATGTATTAACCCTTAGTCATGCTGAATAAATTAAGATGCCACGCCCACTTCTAATTTTCAGCCAATCAGATTACTTGATCCAGATTTTTTATATATATTCACATACTTAATGACAAACAGTGCAGATCCAGATCAGTTGGCTTTATCTACACTGTTTATACCCCCGGCATACGAAGTATGCCGAAGGGGTATATAGTTTTCGTCTGTTCCATTAGTCCATTCGTCCGTCCATCCGTCCGGATGTGATTCTATAACCAAGTTTTACTTCAAAGTTTTTTCATTACTTATAACTCTGCAGCCACTGATCAAATACTTTGCATATTTGATATGGGGGTACCTGGGAGGGTTCTCTTCCATTCTACATATTTGAACCCCTGGTTCATGCGGGGCTAGAGATAAAAATCTAGGACACCCCAATAAAGTAGTATTTTGCAGTTTGTTTATACAAACAACCTCATATTATACCCATGGCATACGAAGTATGCCGAAGGGGTATATAGTTTTTGTCCGTTCCGTTAGTCTGTTCATCTTTCCGTCCGTCCGTCTGTCCGAATGTGATACCGTCCGTTAACCCTTTCTATAACCAAGTTTTACTTCGAAGTGTTTTCATTACTTTTAACTCTGCAGCCACTGATCAAAAACTTTTCATATTTGGTATGGGGGTACCTAGGAGGGTTCTCTTCCATTCTACATCTATAAATCCCTGGGTCATGCCCCAGGGCAGGGCTAGAGGTCAAAATCTAGGACACCCCAGTAAAGTAGTATATTGCAGTTTGTTTATACAAACAACCTCTTATTAAAGAAGGATGGGCATCAGACATGTTTATTACATCAACATTCAGTGTAATAAGGTCAAGGTCATTGTCACCTTATTTTCATGCTTCAGTGATTTTGACGTATTTTTTGAAGCCTATTTCATGGATTAATGCCTCAATAAAGTAGTATGTTGCAGTTTGTTTATACAAACAACTTCTTAAAGAAGGATGGGCATCAGACATGTTTATCACATCAACATTCAGTGTAATAAGGTCAAGGTCATTGTGATCATATTTTCATGCTCCAGTGATTTTGCCTAATATCTTAAAGACTATGTCATGAATTAATGTGATACTTGGAATATTGGTTCTGTGTGACACCACGATTGACAGCATAACAATTGTAGGTCACCTTGACCTATATTTCATGGTCCAATAATTTTGCCTCATATCTTGAATGTTAATTGATGTATGAATATCATTATTTGGGATTATGAATTAGTATGATCCAACAGTTGACCTACAAGTAAATGAAGATATAGTCCAGTGATTTTATGTTACATCTTGAAAACAATTTGATGTATTACTATCATATTTTGGGATATTGTGACCTATATTTCATAGCCCTGTGATTTTGTCTTATATCTATCACTATTTGATACCTAAATGTCATATTTACATATAATGACACAGTGTGACCCAAACTTTCACCATAAAGTAAATATAAAGCAGTATGACCTATATTTCATGGTCTAGTGATGTTGCTTAATATATTTTAGCTTTTGGATTATTTAATGGATTAACATCATAATTGGTATAATGCATCAGTGTGACCATCAGATTAATTTCGCAAGTATATGTAAGTAAGTGACCTATATTTTATGGCCCAGCAAATTTGCTTCATGTCTTGAAGACTATTTACTCCAGGAAAGTTGTACTTTGGATGATAGATCAGCAGTGTTCAAGCCAGGAATTTCAGTTTTGGGGCCCAGGGGCCCCTACCCTCCAAAAAGTTGGGGACATTTGAAAAAATCTGGGGACAGTACAGTCAGCGATCAAAATTTTATAGAATATGTACCTGTTGCTTTCAGATGTGGGTATTTTGCTCCATGTAATCTGTTCTTGTAACATCTGATCAGATGTACATTCCAGGTTAACACAGGGTTGTCAATAAGAAATGGCACAACAGATGAACATAAGAAATCAACAGATTGGGTAGGGTGTCAAGGGGGGGCTGCCATTGTTTTTTTTTTTGTTTTTTTTTGTTGTTTTTTTTGTGGGTGGTGGGGTGGGGGTGAGGGGATAAGTGAGCTGCCTGTCTAAGTGTTGACAATACTGTGGAGATATAGGGAATAATAATCATAAATATTGTGAATAGATGTAAAAGCTGAAAATCATTTTGAATTAGTTCTTTTGAATACTGCTTCAAATTGATGAGCTGGATGATCTCTTTAGCATCAGTCCTATTCTAGTTTCAACAGGACTGACCTTCACCCAAAATTAATAACTTTCCATTAGACCATGAGTCAATCATATTTTTACCTAATCATTCAATCAATCAGATTGAGAAAAGAAAGAAAACTTCCAACAGTAATACTTTCTGATAGTGATGTACTAACAGTGTACATTCGATCTACCCCTCAGTGAGGTGACCCCTGAATTTATAAATGAACATTGAACCAATAGTCACAGCATGAGCACTGAACCGATAGTCACGACAGAATTGAAAAATGGCTGCCACCAACGCTAGAAATAACATCAAAAATGCATAAACTACAGGCAAAAATCCTACCAGATTGTCTGTTTAAATGTATTTTCTCAATTATTTTAAAGCTTTCTTTGCATTTTAAAATAATTTCTATGCCTATTTATAGTGAACCGCAAGTAAAAGCACCTGATCACAACGCATTTGCAGCCAATATTGTAATAAGTTTTTTGCGCCTGGATGGCGCAAGACCTTATTTTGTCTGCGCAAAAATATGCAATGGCGCAGCCTGGCTTAAACACTGGATCAGTGTCACTCAGAGACTGACTTTGTAAACTATATCTTGCCTTATATCATTGTCATTAACTTTATAATATTTTATAATTAAGAAATGGTGCCGGCCAGGGGTATTCGTGACCCTCTGGGCACTTGCTCTAGTTGCAAAAGCAGGTTGTGTCCGGGTTCAGCAGGACAAGGTTAATGGAAAGCTAATGCCCAGATGAGACTTTGCGCATGCATGGGATGATCTGAATCAGTGCATTTTGCGCATGCTCAAAGACACCTTTTTGCTTGGCACTGCCCATATCATCTTGCTGATACCGCTGACCTAAGGTCAGTCACTGACTGACATTCTGCAAGAGTTTAAGTAGTGTACTGGTCGGGGGTATATGTGAGCCCTTACTCACTTCTTTTAGTTTTTATGCCCCTTCACACGATAGCGGTGGGGTATTATGGTTTCATGTTGAGTGTCCATGTGTCCGTCCGTCCTTCCGTCCATTGTATGTCTGTCTGCCTATCTGTCTGTATTTTTGTTTCTGGATGATAACTTAAGTAAATATAAATGGATTTTCTCCAAACTTGGTATGTACATTGATATTGTGGAAATCTGGTTTGGTATTGCTAATGGGCAAATTTCCTCAATTTTTGACAGAGTTATCTGCAAGCCATTCGTCTGTATTTTAGTTTCCGGATGATAACTTAAGTAAATATCAATGGATTTTCAGGAAACTTGGTATGTGCATTAATGTTATGAGGATCTGGTTTGGGATTGCTAATCGGCAAATTTCGTTCTGCCTGCGACACGTCCATATTTTCTTTTCTGGATGATAACTTCAGTAAATATCAATTGAATTTCACAAAACTTGGTTTGTGCATTGATATTATGGGGATCTGGACTGGGATTGCAAATCGGCAAATTTTTGTCAAATTTTTGCAGAGTTATCTGCTTGCGACATATCTGTATTTTAGTTTCTTGACCATGACTTAAGTAAATGTCAATGGATTTTCACGAATCTTGCTATGTGCATTGATATTGTGGAGATCTGGTTTGGGATTGGTAATGGGCAAATTTCGTCAATTTGTTACAGAGTTATCTGGTCATGACATGATAATAGCTGTGTGGTATTATCGTTTAACATTTTTTATTTCTTCTTGTATTTCTGATTTTTAACATTAATCTGCACTTCCACAGCCACTGTTATTAAATCAAGTCATACTCTCAGTAAATAAATGTTAAATGATATTGAACATCCAGCTGTTGTTGACCTGGGCTTAAGAGGACATAATACACTTGGCTGAATTTTGGCCATTTTTACAATGGACACATGCACGTACACCTATTTTGTTTTCTTTTAAAAAAGACACATTTTCAAGAGGAAGGGAGCAAATTCTTTCCTTTTAAAGTAAAGGTGCTTTCAGAAGAGAAGCAAAAGAATGTTGACTGATTGCCTCCTCTGATAGTGCATCCATTCCACTTAAGCTGCAACCAGATGTTGTGAAATTGGCTATAGGAATCCAAAAATTCCAAACTTGTGGACAATTCAGAACATGAGGCCCGACTAAATGGTGGCTGTCTAGGTGTAAACCTTTGTACATACATTATCATATTAAATTTGAAGTGCAAAAGTGGGGAGAATACTTTGCTAAAATGCAGTAACTGCTGGAACTGAAATCAGAATCCTTGAAGAGAAAGAACCTTTACCTACAGACTGGATCTGTCTGCACCTTGATCCTTGAGTTATATGAAGAAAAGTTCAGTAATCTTCTAACGCAACCTTATTGTTGGAGGTAGAATTCGGTTTATGACTACGGCGATTTATTGTGCAAAGCCTTTCACTATCATCCTTCCGTCCTCTTGATGTGACTTCAACCAATTGTATACTGAATAGACTCCCTCACACTATATATTGGAAGAGTCCAATGTCAATTTTAGGTATGTCAGGCTATGAAATTTAGATATTCCTAGAGAAAAATGACAAAACTATTTGCAAACAGTGGACACCCTGATCAGATGCCGCATTCTGCGGCATCTGATCTGGGTCTGCACTGTTTGCCAATTACCCTTTTAGGGGTCTCCCGACTACAAAGGGTTAAATAATATTGAAATGGATGTAAAACATCAACCATCAAATCAAACTGAACCATGTACATTACTGAGCCATCAGTTTTGACAAGTTATTTTATGGCAGTAAATTTCCCAGGTAGCTCAAACAGTTTTTCACCTATTAGTATTGTTGAAAATGCTTTCTACACCCAGCAGTGCAACCTTATCAGCTACAAAAATTTCTATTAAGATATTTTGTTACAATCTGTTAGTATAGGATGCTTTAAATCAAAAACTAGGCAATAAGATGACTTGTGGTTTATAATTGACATTAACTAGAGAGTCAAGGAAAGTTAGTACTCTTGAAAATTACTTAGACACCTACATATTGGTGTTGTTAGTATTGAACATAGCGCCAGATAAAACAACCGAAAAGTTTGAAATTTTTCTTATTTCTTCACAGAAACATTAATTTTGTTGTGGATACTCATTGGAAGTGCCTCATTGAAGCATTTCTAATGAGTGCCCTCAGCATATGTTGTTTTTTTTTTTGTGGAGAAACAAGAAAAGTACGAGGATATCCCCAATTATATGTAACTGGTTTATATACCTTTAGATTCTTCAGTATAGAATTGTTGGATTGCCCTTTTATTGGAGATTGTAAGATAGTAATTACTTGTCAAAAACTGACTGTCACTAAAGTTAATTTGATTGGAAGTAGCCTTATTTACTTGAAAGTACCTTTGTGACCTACTGGAATTTTGTGAATTTCACTGTTTATGTTTGGATCTCTTGGATAGAAAAGATGAATACTTCTGCTGTGTTGAGTTTTTACTGGATTTTATAGTTTTGGGAATAAATTAAGTGCATTCTTAGTTTTTAATGATTAAAATATTTGGTATAACCTGCCATAAGTGATTGGAAATTAATTTATTTCAAGTTTCTGGTATCACTGGAGATAAAGTCAAACAATTATGGTTTAACCAATCAGAGCCTTCAGATTGTCAGCTATTTTATTAGTGAGGTTGAAGCTTCTACACAGACATAAATTTGATTTTCTGAAAAGTCAGATGATAGATTGCTTTAATTGCCCTTTGCTATGCTATATAAATTAAGATGCCTCGCCCACTTCTAAATGTCAGCAAATCAGATTATTTGATCCAGGTTGTTGATACAAATTCACATACTTAATGACAAACAGTACAGATCCAAATCAGTTGGCTTCTTCAGAAGCCAATTGATCTGATCTATAACATTTGCAGAAACTAGTTTGCGATCTCTTCTATGAGAAAATTCCTCAGTCATTTCTTTTTTTCTTATTTGAGTATTAATTTATATTGTATAGTTTGTCATCTTAATTTATTGAACAAGGCAAGGGTTAATTGTGTGACTGGGAGTAATAGTGTATCTGTACATATTTTGGTATGAGCAAGTTTATATTTTCTTTCCCTTATGAAAAGACAAATTCTAACACAGCGCTCTTATATGGGCAATGGAGAAAACCAGTGATATATTCTTGAACAAGTCACTGGGTGGAAGCATGTGGCACTATCTGGTGCCATTTTGTTTTTTTGCTGACGTCAGTCTTCATTGCCATGATGTTAGATAGTGTAAGGTCCTTTTTTTTTGATCAGCAATGTCAGAAATGCATGTAAATATCAACATTACAGTCAAACTTGTTGGCGGGATTTCTTTAAGCGATGGCAGAAAGTTAGAAGAATCTGAAGGATATAATTACTTTTTTGTCTGAAATAGATCGGCTCTTGTGCATGATTTCTTGAATAATAAATCTTAGTTTTTTCCGTCAGTTGTAAGTTGATTGATCACTCGCGCTCCGCTAGTGTGATTTGATCTACTTTACAACTGACTGCCAGTCAGTGATTTATTATTACTCAACAAATCACTGCTAGAGCTGATCTATTTCTTAAATATTTATCAGCTTGTGTTCAAAATAGTGTCCCTGAACTTCATCACTGCACGGTTTTTGGACAGGTTTTTAAAAAAATCTGTCTTTTAAAATAGTGATGTCCGGGCAGGCGTCAGGACCTTTTGGTTTAACCGTTTTTCAAAGTTATATGTTACCTTGTTCTTCAGTGGATTGCTTTCATATTTGGTAGGGATGAAGAGGAGGACCAGTAGGCATGTCAAGTGCAAGAGAGACAACTCTCACTTTATGTTATATACGTATCTCATCTAATGTCAGAGGTTTACCTTTTGGTTAACCTTTTTGAAAAATCTGTCCATTATGCCAGTAGGCGTTTTTCTTGTTATTTTTATCTTCGTTGGGATCATTGATTCATCAAGTCCATTCTGGTATCTCGGAAAATTTAAATTCTACTTTAAGGGGACATATGCACCCCTGCTAACTACATTGCTGGAATATGAAGTCTCATTGAGACCAAGACTGATTTTCGTTCTTGTATGTGTTCCTTATTTCCAATAGCAATCTTTATTGTCTTTCTTTGTGATAGGAATAGAACAGGCAAGACTAGCAAGTCAGATGGTTGTTTTTCCCAATACTTAATCTCCTCACCATGAAGGCGTTATGAAGATTACATTTCTTTCTATAAACAATGGAAATTTTGGTGCCATTGCTCATATGAGCAATAGCACCTAAATTTGCATTGTTTACAAAGGGGTCAAAGTTGCCCCTAAACAAGGGTTTCAAAAATATGTTTGAGTTACGACAGTCTTGTGCTCAACCGTCTAGATGGCTAATATTAATCGCTTTCCAGCATTTAAAGCATGGCCTTCATGAGCAATCAAAATGGCACTCAACTTCATTGTGTTTGAGTGAAGAACAAGACTGGAAATCAGTTCCGTGAAATAAATGCATAATTATCTTTTTAAAGTTCGAGCAGTTCAATGTTATAGCCAAGCAAAGCACAGTTGATCCTTACAAAACACGTCTGAAGCCCTTTTGTAACTTCTTACTTAAATGTTTTCAATTTAATCATCAGGTCAAATTCCTTGGTCTATCTTCTCCTGTTCACAAGCTTATTGCTTGAGAACATGTTAAAGCAACTCTGTATAAATTTCTTAAAAGAACTGGGCCCAGTTGTTCAAAGCATCATTAGTTTAACAAGCTTGTTAGTGGTCATAATGTTGACTGTTCTAATAAGTAAAATATCTAATTCACAGGTATTCTTGCTGAAGAAATGTGAATAGCTTTGGCAAATGCAAAAGCTTCTCACATTTTTTCAGCAAAAATATTAGTGTACATACCATATTTAATGATCAAAGTTTTAATGATACATTAATTAACGACATCTTTTGATTTGAACAACTGGGCCCTGATTAATAATGAAAGCGTGAAGAGTCTTTTTGCTTTTTTTAAAGCTGACAGGTATAGAATTACTTTCACAAGTCTTATTTTTTTATGAAGTTTTTTAAGTATTAATATTTTTCTGATAAATTCATGATTCCTGAAGCAAGTTGCGAAAGAACTTGCCATCCAATGAATACTCAGTAGACTATGGCTGAATAACAGACACACTCAGGAATAAATAGTTGAGAACTTGAATTCGTTAAAACAAACAACAACAACAAACAGTGAAAATAACACCACTAGCACCATAATACGATAAGGTAAGATAAGGTAACTTTATTTCAAGAACATAGTCTATACTGGCACTAATGAGCTCTACATACAGCAAAGCATGCAAATAATGTTTGTAAACACAGATTTTAAAACTATATTTGTTGTAAATATACATGGGTAGTCAGTTAAGTAAATGAAAAACAGAGTTGGACAAGCCTTAAATAATTGAATCAGCAAAGGGGTTAAGAAAGAGTATTTTGGTGATAATTTTTCATATTTTTCCATAAAAATGTATGTTGTGGGTACCCATTAGAAGTACCTTGAAGGGTATCCACAACATATATTTCTATGGAATTGGAGAAAATTATCCCAGAATTATCTTCAAATATATATTCTCTTCCTTAACAACTCCCTGTGAATAGTCTTTTTCTTTTTCAAGAAGTGAGTGATTGTAGTAATTTTTACTAAAGTGGAACATAGCATTTGTTTGGTGTGAACCTTTTACATTGTTCGAAAGGTATAAAACTCTTAAATTTTGTTTAAAAAATTCTAAATTGTTTGGTAATTGTCATTGTCTTCATATTTTACACGCTGCATTTTAACCAGTGACAGTATACAGTATGGAAGTTTGTGTTGTATAAGAGTTTCAGATTAAACACAGTGGATTTTGGAAGAAATTATATTGTTGAAATGTTAGATTGGGCAGAATTTGATCTGCTGGACACATTGGTAATTATTTTTTTTTTTACATAAGAAAGCTGAAGTTTATATTTTGATTTATTAAAAATTGAGTTGGGTTTGTCTTTCACTTCACTACATTATACATGCAATTATAACAAGTATTAGCTTTCTTAAAAAGCTTGGTCAGCGCTAAGGGTAGATCAAGCTTTTAGTGAAAGCTAATACTTGGTTATAATATGTTGATTAGGGTTATATGTTGAGTAGTCCTTGGAAAATAGCATTGCACCAGTCAATGACCCTTCATAAAGTGCTTCTGGAGCAGTGGCAAACTAAGATTGTCCATGCCCAATAATGTGCTTTTTTATGAATTTTTGTCGCACCTGCTTTAGCATAGGCGACTTAGGCGTGCAAGTTTCCGTCCATCCATATGTCCGTCAGTCCATCCGTCCGTTCGTCTGTCCGTCAACATTTACCCTGGGTATCTTGTGAGCGCAACTCCTTCTAGAGTTTTGTACCGATCATTTTGAAACTTTGCATGTTTTCTACATGGAATGAAGATGTGCATGTGGTTTGGATATAATTGTTAGATTATTTTTTGTCACTTTTTCCTCATTATGAACTTAGTCATTTTTTCACCTCTTGTGAGCACAACTCCTCTTACAGTTTTATACTGATTGTTTTGAAACTTTGCATGTGTTTTCTTCATGGTATGAAGATATGCATGTGATTTGGGTATAATTGTAAGAACATTTTTGTATCTTTTTCCACATTGTGAACTTAGTCATTTTTCACCCTCAGTATATAGACAGTGGGTACCTCTTGTGAGCGCAACTCCTCTTACAGTTTTGTACCGATTGTTTTGAAACTTAGCATATGTTTTCTTCATGGCATGAGGATGTGCATGTGGTTTGCGTATAATTGTTAGAACATTTTTTGTCACTTTTTTCCACATTGTGAACTCAGTATATAGACAGTGGGCACCTCTTGTGAGCGCAACTCCTCTTACAGTTTTGTACCGATTGTTTTGAAACTTTGCATATGTTTTCTTCATGGTATGAGGATGTGCATGTGGTTTGGATATAATTGATAGAACATTTTTTGTCTCTTTTTCCACATTGTGAACTTTGTCATTTTTCACCCTTTATATATAAACAGTTGGTACCTCTTGTGAGCGCAACTCCTCTTACAGTTTTGTACCGATTGTTTTGAAACTTTGCATGCATTTTCTTCATGGTATGAGGATGTGCATGTGGTTTGGATGTAATTGTTAAATTATTTCTTTTTTACTTTTTAGCTCGCCTGTACGAAGTACAAGGAGAGCTATTGTAGTCACCCCGGTCGTTTGCGTTTGCGTTCCCGTTCCCGTCACACTGCGTTAAAGTTTTTCAAATGCTTATATCTCAACAGTCACTCCTCACAGAGGCATCAAATTTGGAACTTAGGTACCTTGGAGGGTCTTCTGAGATTCCAAGAGAATTAACCCCTGGGTTCATGCCCCTGGGTGGGGCTAAAGGTCAGAATCTAGGACACCTTTGTAATACTGTGTTAAAGTTTTTCAAATTCTTATATCTTGACTTTCACTCCTCATAGGGCATTCATATTTAGAATTTGGGTACCTGGAGGAGTCTTCTGAGATTCCAAAAGAACATACTCCTGGGTTCATACCTCAGGGTGGGCCTTGGAGTGGGGCTAGGGGTCAAAATCTAGGACACATTTGTAAAATCTTATATGCCTACAGGTTATAGACACAACTGGTTATACATCAGCTAACTATGTGACATCGGTTTAAGTGTAAGAGAGTGAAGGTCATGGTGACCTACATTTTACGGTCCAGGTCACCTAGATTTCACGGTCCAGTGATTTTGCCTTATATCTTGAATACTATTTGTTGGATAAATGTCACACCTGGGATATTACTTCCATGTGACCCAATGAATGACCACTTACTATATCTAGGTCATTGTGACCTATATTTCATGGTTCAGTGATTTTGCCTTATATCTTGAATACTATTTGTTGGATAAATGTCACACCTGGGATATTAGTTCCTTGTGACCCGATTATTGACGTCAAAATATATCTCTGTTGGTGTGACCTATATTTCATGGTTCAGTGATTTTGCCTTATATCTTGAATACTATTTGTTGGATAAATGTCACACCTGGGATATTAGTTCCATGTGGCCCAATGAATGACCACTTACTATATCTAGGTCATTGTGACCTATATTTCATGGTTCAGTGATTTTGCCTTATATCTTGAATACTATTTGTTGGATAAATGTCACACCTGGGATATTAGTTCCTTGTGACCCGATTATTGACGTCAAAATATATCTCTGTTGGTGTGACCTATATTTCATGGTTCAGTGATTTTGCCTTATATCTTGAATACTATTTGTTGGATAAATGTCACACCTGGGATATTAGTTCCTTGTGACCCGATTATTGACGTCAAAATATATCTCTGTTGGTGTGACCTATATTTCATGGTTCAGTGATTTTGCCTTATATCTTGAATACTATTTGTTGGATAAATGTCACACCTGGGATATTACTTCCATGTGACCCAATGAATGACCACTAACTATATCTAGGTCATTGTGACCTATATTTCATGGTTCAGTGATTTTGCCTTATATCTTGAATACTATTTGTTGGATAAATGTCCCACCTGGGATATTAGTTCCTTGTGACCGGATTATTGACGTCAAAATATATCGCTGTTGGTGTGACCTATATTTCATGGTCCAGTGATTTTGCCTTATATCGTGAATACTATTTGTTGGATAAATGTCACACCTGGGATATTAGTTCCATGTGACCCAATGAATGACCACTTACTATATCTAGGTCATTGTGACCTATATTTCATGGTTCAGTGATTTTGCCTTATATCTTGAATACTATTTGTTGGATAAATGTCACACCTGGGATATTAGTTCCTTGTGACCCGATTAATGACGTCAAAATATATCTCTGTTGGTGTGACCTATATTTCATGGTTCAGTGATTTTGCCTTATATCTTGAATACTATTTGTTGGATAAATGTCACACCTGGGATATTAGTTCCTTGTGACCCGATTATTGACGTCAAAATATATCTCTGTTGGTGTGACCTATATTTCATGGTTCAGTGATTTTGCCTTATATCTTGAATACTATTTGTTGGATAAATGTCACACCTGGGATATTACTTCCATGTGACCAAATGAATGACCACTTACTATATCTAGGTCATTGTGACCTATATTTCATGGTTCAGTGATTTTGCCTTATATCTTGAATACTATTTGTTGGATAAATGTCACACCTGGGATATTAGTTCCTTGTGACCCAATGATTGATGTCAAAATATATCTCTGTTGGTGTGACCTATATTTCATGGTTCAGTGATTTTGCCTTATATCTTGAATACTATTTGTTGGATAAATGTCACACCTGGGATATTAGTTCCATGTGACCCAATGAATGACCACTTACTATATCTAGGTCATTGTGACCTATATTTCATGCTTCAGTGATTTTGCCTTTTATTTTTATTACTATTTCATGGAGCATTGGCATACCTGGATTATTATATCTATGTGACAAAATGCTTTACATACAAATACATCTAGGTCAGTGTGACCTATATTATATGGCTTAATGATAAAAATGTTACAATATAAAATGTACCCAGCAGGCGAGCTCGCTGTCCTATGACAGCTCTTGTTTCCACATTGTGAACTTAGTCATTTTTCATCCTCAGTATATAGACAGGGGCTACCTCGTGAGCACAACTCCTCATACAATTTTATATTAATCTTTTTGCAACTTTGCACATGTTTTCTCCATAGTCTGAAGATGTGCATGTGCTTTTCATATAATCCTTGCCGTATTTTTGTCACTTTTTTGTACTTTTTAAACTTTGTCATTTTCTGACCTCAGATGTATAGACAGTGGGTACCTTGTGATTGCAATTTTTCATACAATTTTAAACTGGTCTTTTTGAAACTTTGCACATATTTTCTCCCATGTCTGCAGAAGTGCACATGGTTAGGATATGATTTTTAAATTTATTTTTGTCATTTTTTCCACTTTAACTTTGTCATTTTCTGAACCTCAGATTGTATGAAAGTGTACAGACTTTGGGTACTTTTTGAGCCCAATTTCTCATGCATCATATGAGAAAATTCATATGCTTTCACTGAAATTCCTATATTCATATAATCCTTGTCTTTAATTTTTGTCACTTTTCCAACTAAGCACTGCTAAGAATGAAATAAACTGATCTAATAACCACGTCCTGTGACTTTTGCCCCAGCAGGTGCAATGCCGCCTTCCGCGGAATTCTGGTTTTTTAATTTTTAAGTACCACCAACAGTATTTAAGTAATTTCAAGACAGTGAAATGTGATAGTCTGACAAAAACTTACTGGAAGCCTACTGTTTACTAAAATTATTTGGACAGACATGCCTGAGCAAACATTGTAGACCCAGATCAGATTCAGGCACTGCAGAATGTGGCTTCTGATGAGGGTTTCCACTGTTCAACACTCATCCAGCAATATTTAGGCACATCAGCAGGTAGTAAAATGGAGCTAACACTTGTAATGCTGAATAAATTAAGATGCCACTCCCACTTCTAACTGTTACCCAATCAGATTACTTGGGCCAGGTTTGAAACAAATTCACATACTTTATGGCAAACAGTGCAAATCCAGATCACTTGGCTTCTGAAGCCAACTAATCTGGATCTGCTCTGTTTGCAAAGCCATGGCATAAAAGGTTTCATTTGGACCTGCATTAATTCATTTAGTCGGGTAGGTTTGGTAAAAAGGTAAAGTGTCTGAATATTTGGAGTAAATATGGAAAGTGTACAGTCATGAGGCCGACCTTAAAAATTGTTGGTTTGCTGTGCTCCTACCTACCCACCAAAACTGGCCCTACCCAATTTTTTTTTTTTTTTTTTTTTTTTGGCCATTCTGGAGATTTTTTTTTTTTTTTTTTGTAAAAAGCCTTTTACTACAATCTTTTTATCATCCTAGAGGAGCAGTCTGATCTGGGTCCACACTGTTTGCAAAAATGACTTAAAATCAGAAGCAGATGACAAAGCAGACGACACTGTAGTTTGCAGGGCTGCATTTGCCTCCTATCATAGGCTTAAGCAGAATTTTCCAAGATACCAGATTAGGCTCAATGATCTCGAGGAAAATAAAAATAAAAACTGCATGATGATGAAGAACAGCGAAACATTTTACAACCACCAAACACACCTTATACCAGCTTTAGTGACATCAAATAAAATCTTTAAAGGTCAAAGTTTTACAGCCGAATTGAAATTATGACTGATTGCTAATGATTCCTGCTCATAAAATAGTCTTAACAATAGTGCCTTAGTATGTTCTAAGGCTTAAAAACATAGCTCCAGATAAGGCACTTTTTTCAACCAAAAAAAAACTGGGCCCAGTTGTTCAAAGCTAACGACATCGTTAGTTAATGATTGGTTAAAATTTACATCGAGTGATACACAAATATGCTGAAATTTTTGGCTGAAAAAATGTGAGTAGCTTTTGCAGTGCAAAAGCTACTCACATTTTTTCAGCAAAAAATATCAGAAAATTGTGTATTGAATTGGCTAAAACAGTTAACGAAATGACCCTTAACGAGCCTTAAGCTTGTAGCCGGCCTAGGTGGCTCAGTTGGACGCGCGTCCGACTGGAGACCAGGAGGTCGCGGGTTCAACCCCCGCCGAGGTCGGCAACATTCTTTCGTGGAGATGATCATGAAATATTTTCTACGGTCATTCTCTCCCTTCCGCTGATTGAAGAAGGGCAGTTGTCAGTTTCTGGCGAAAGAATGTGCACAATACTGGTTAACCGCTTAGAGGACTCAGCCTGCCCAGTAAACGTGTGGTTAGGTAAACTGACCGCGCTCGACATGACCCCATTGGGTTGACTGGGCCGTAAAACCTCAACACAAACAAACAAAACTAACGACGCTTTGAACAACTGGGCCCAGATATTTTTCTTATCTCTCCATGAAAGCATATGTTGTGGGTACTCATTAGAAGTGCTTCACTGAGGTGCTTCTAATGAGTACCCACAATGTATGTTTTTGTGGAGAAATGAGAAAAATATTAAGTGTCTACCTCCTTTTTATCTGGAGCAATCTTAAGACAACAACAACAACAACAACAAAAATGTTTATTTTATTAGTTCAGTGTACTCCCCCCACCCCTCACCACCCCCCACCTCACCCAATAAGCACTGCTTATTGACATTTCTTGTTCAAACTGCTGGATGAGTTGCAAACAGTATACTGGCCCTGCTCAGATGCTGCACACTGTAATTTTGATCAGGGTCTGTGCTGTTTGCTTGGGCCTGTCTGCCTGAATATTTTGGGTAAATACAGCAACCCTTAATCAGGGGCAGATCCAGAATCATGGTTTCTGTTGGGGTTCAGTTTGATCAAATTACCATACTCTATGTATTTGGACAGGCAGGCCTGAGCAAACATAGTAGACCCAGATCAGATGCTGCAGAATATGGCGTCTGATCAGGGTCTACACTATTTACCACTCACCAGTTTTGCACGCATTCATAGGTAGTAGAATGAACTATTTTTGTAGAGAAATATAAAGTAAAGAGTAAGAATTGTGAAAGGGGTTGAACCCCATGAACCCCCTCTAAATCTGCCCCTGTTAATTTGCATTACACTGTAAAGATACACCTGTATAATTATACTGTATATTTAATATTTACTTAACAATATAAACATTTTTGAAGCTTGGTGTTTGATGATATTCCTTCAGTATAAAGACTTTGTGTACTTCACAATAACTAATTTAATTTGATCTGCCCTCCTAAGATTTATTCAAATCACACAATGCTTGATAAATGTTTAATGTGTTAATTATATTTAAGATTGAACATACAGCCATAGATAGGCAGATGTTTATTGTGTCTTAAAGTCACAAATCATGCTTTATAACAGACTTTAAAAAAGTATAATTGAGATTAAAATCAGATGGCTTATGCAAGATAGGTTGTTGATCAGTTCGAAGATGTTTGATAAGTGCATTATTTCTACAGCTATAATGTTATATTTATATAATGGATATTTTACAAAGATCATTAACTATCAGGAGAAATGCATGTGTATTGTTGGAAATCTTCCTGAAGATATAAAGTGATTGAAAAATGGTTGATACACTTTGCATGCACCACTGCATTTTCAACAGCATAGATTTGAATGTCTGTTGACAGAAGATAAGGCATTTAAAAGATAAAAGATAATAATAAAATGTGTTTTTTCCCTTAATTGTGTTTGGATAATTACTCTGGATATTGTTAATTTGTGTGGTTGATTGCCATTGTCCTGTTTAAGCAGTGAAAACATAGATCTTCACAGACAGACTTTGTCCTTTTCTGTTACAATATTGTCTGAGGTACCTTACTTTTGCGTTAAACAGTAGTGCAGTGTGTTGTTTGTTGAGATGTACAGTGTACATAATTACTGCTACTTCTTGTTTGAAACTGGTTTCTCTTCATCTGTTAATGTAATACTAGATTTCATTTGAATTAAAAAGATGTCATAATAAGTCATGCAAACTTTTAATTGCTTAGCCTGTAAAGATTGAAATTTGAGATAAGTAACTTTAAGTACAGACCCATTTTCAGTTCAGTACCACTGTTGTATGTTTATAGAAAAGTCTATGATGTTCTAAATGGAGTCTTTGTCCTTTCTCTACATCGCTTTTTAGGCTGAAAGCTGTATTGAAATGAATGACTATTTCTGTTTGGACCAGTTGGCCTGAGTTGTAATGTTTGTTTTGGGCTTCACTCTTATGCCTGGATGCATGTAAAATTTGGTATTGTTTTTTTTTTCAAATGTGTATTGTTTAACCCTTCTCTTGCTGAACACGACATGCCCTGTCTTAGCAAACAGTGTAGATCCAGATCAGTTGGCTTCTGAGGAAGCCAACTGATCTGGATCTGCACTGTTTGTCATTAAATATGTGAATTTCTATCAAAAACCTGGATCAAGTAATCTGATTGGCTGGAAATTAGAAGTGGGCATGGCATCTTAATTTATTCAGCATGACAAGGGTTTTAAATTTGAAATTGTGTTCAACCAATGTTTAAGTTACCTTTTCACTTAAGTAACAGTTGGGTGTTTAGATTTTTCTGAATGCTTAGCATGCTGGGTGAAAAATAGCAGCAGCCAACATTTCCCAAAAAAAAAGATTTGACACTTCATGCAAATTGTATCCTTAGGAGACAATTTGTATAAAATGACAAATCCTATTTTCCAGGAAAAACAAAAATATCATGAGTTTGTCATCTGCTGAACCTGCCCATAGCATGGTAAATGTTAAGTATAAGCAAATATATCTAGGAGACAAGGTTTTTAATAATGGCATTTAATAACAGTTTTTTTTTTTTGTTTTTTTTTCTGTTTTCTGTTTGGTTAGAGTCCTTTCTGGACATGTTAGAATTACATGCTTGATATTAATGATTTTATGAATTTCAAGTGTTTGCTAATTTACATCATAATGAATGAGCTGTCAGAAAAAGCTAATTTTTATAAATATGCAGTTGTTGAAAACTTAATGTATTCATTTAAGAGACAGGTGAAAGAATTATGCATGTGGTCAAATAGTATAAACCCAACTCAGATAATGTGGATTTGTAAAATCATCAGTAAGTTGAAGAATCCGCTTTAACTGCTTACTTTGTTGTGTCTAAACATTGTGGAAATATTGTTGTTCCTTCTGTTGAGTGGCATATGATTAGACAGTTTGTTTGACTAAACTATTGGAGTTTGAGTTTTGAATAATCAGAATTTTTTTATTTCGATTCCAAGTTAGAAAAAATAAATTAAAAAGATACTGCTAAATATCTAAATGCAAGCTAGTGCAACATAATGGAAAGATCATTGTCAGCCACTAAAAGAAGAGATAAAGCGAGTACACTTATTGGCCAAAAAAGGGTTGAAAATATAAACAAAGATGTAAATGTGAGAGGTAGTTCTGGATATGATAGAATATCTTCACTGTCACTGGAAAATGAAAACTGTGATAGTTCTTCATATGGAAACACTTTGGGCAGTACTTTTGACAGTTCAGGAAAGTCAGTAAACCTTGATGCTGTAAACTCTGATGTCTTTAGTAAGGATAATATGGTTAAAACTAGAAATATAATAAAGTGTGATAGAGCTCCAAGTGATGTTCATAATATAAAAGTTGAATATGAACAGAGGCATAGTAATGATTCTAAAGCCAGAGAAAATAGTATAAACAGAAATAGAAGTTTATCTTGTGGTAGAAACATGTCTGAAGAGAA
Source organism: Anodontia alba (assembly GCA_964016985.1). Classification (NCBI taxonomy): domain Eukaryota; kingdom Metazoa; phylum Mollusca; class Bivalvia; order Lucinida; family Lucinidae; genus Anodontia; species Anodontia alba. The sequence goes on along the minus strand of OZ024830.1, from coordinate 5,581,335 downwards.
ACAAATCAATAATCCAGATATTCATGAAACAGAAAGAAATAATCCTGGTTTGTCCAAAAGGGAAAATACAGAAGTTCCTGTGAGCACTGAGAAAATACAGAGAAGTTCTAGTGTTGATAAGAACAGAAAGAAGACTACAGCAGGTATAAGAAATCAGTCTAATGATAGAACAAGGAAAGGACAAGAGTCACCAAGGCATAAATCAGAAAACATAAATAGAAGGGGACAGTATTCTCCAAGAAACTTATCCTCGGACAGGTCTAGGAGAGGTCAAGGTTTTCAAAGAAATACCTCAAGTGACAGAACCAGAAGAGGAAACTTTTCAAATGATAGAACGGGAAGGGGAAAGGAGTCCCCTAGAGAAACTGTGTTGGTTCAAAAAGCCCCGAAAGGAATTGATACATCACTTGCTTTAGGTGATTTAGAAGGTTCAGATGATGATGAGGATGACATGTCTCCAAGAAAAGCAAGCCCAAGAAAGGAAACTGTGTCAGGACTTATGCAAACTACAAAATCTTTTGAAGCAAAAACATCATTAATTCGAAGACAGGGCAGTGATAGTAGTCTTACAAAGTATATGCAAAAACAGTCAAACAGTGACAAAAATGAACTTTCTTCAAAACCTTTTATCAAGAAAAGCTTATCAAGTAATCCGCTAAGGATAGATTTCATGAGGAAACATTCTACTAGTGAGGATGATGATATTGACAGAACACAAGTCAGTGAAGTGAATGAAGTAAAACCAGTTCTTGACAAATCATTACATAGGTCATCTGGAAGGAAGCTTCCTACTCCTAATGAGCATTTGAGGCCTTTTAATAAAACTTTTCATATAAGTACATCAACATCTGATATAAATGAGCAATTGAATAGTGGAAAGAGCACTTCTTTAGTAGAAACTGATGTGCTTGTAAATAAGTCATCTCAGACTGATACATACAAGACTGTGGACATTGATCATACAAATAATATACCATCATCACCAAGAGAAAGGAAGGTAAATTTGAAAAGAAGTGCTTCTGTAGAAGGAACAGTAGGTCATTATGCAGCAGAATCAACAGTCATATCTAAAAAACCTCCCTCCCCTAGCGATGGGAGATCAGTAAAGCCACCACTAGAAAAGAAAATTTTGGCCAGATCAGCAAGCACATCAGCTGTATCTTCATCCCCTAGAGGAACTACTGTTCCTTCTCCACGGGGCAGTAAGCCCCCATCTCCAAGGAGTGGTAAGCCTCCTTCACCAAGGAATGGTAAGCCTCCTTCACCAAGGAATACATCAAGAACTACGGTGCCTTCACCAAGGGGATCCACTGTACCATCTCCAAGAGGGATGTATAAATCTAATGAATTAGTTAGAAAATCATCATTGGAGAGGAAAGTTAATTCAGACAAAGGTTTGCCTCGAAGAAATAGTAGTAGTAGTTTGGAATTAAACTCAAAAGAATTAGGAAAGAGAACATCTGGTGGAGTATTAGGTAGCTTTAAATCTCCAAGAAGCAGTTCTCCAACAAAATCTGGAAAGAAATTTTTGCAGAAAACTGATAAGATTGCAGAAAATTTTGTGTTAGAAATAAACGGAATAGATAACTGTATGGATTTACAAGCTGTGCTAGCAAAAGTCCAGGTTTCAGCAACTGAAATGGAAGAATCAAAACAGGTAATTACTTAAACATTCAGTCTGCAAACATAACTGCAACAATATTTTGCTATCATAATGAACGTGGGTATGGATCTTAAGACCAATAAAAAAGGTTTTTATTCATAGTTTTGTTCCAGCCATTTACACGAGTTTTCTAGTAATAAAGAGCAGTTTGGGTGGGGTCTGCACTGTTTGCCATTCTAACAGGTGATGTTCTTGTTCAAATTTTAAAGAGCTAAGGTGTCGGAATATTTAGGTTAATTTTCATATTCAGAAAACTCCAAGTACTTTATGATGTGACATTCACTTTTTATAGCACATTTTCACAGTTCCCTGAATCTAAGAGGACAGGCATTTTTGTCCATTTTTATTTCATCAAAAACTACAAAACACCATTTATTTGAAACTCTAGCACCATTACAAAATCATGAAATGAGTTTGTGCTTTTCATTGATATATTATGTGGTGATGTATCCTTCTAAATACCTCAGTCCGAAAATGGGTCTAAATATGCTGTCCATTAATAAATGTAGTGGTGTACCGAGTCTTCCAAAACTTTTCAATGTGCTGCACGGCAGCTGTCAAACAAACTGAAATCTTCTGCAGGACAAATTGAAAATCTGCAGGACAGACAAATCATGGTTTAATTTATTACAACTTTATATTAAAAAAGAATTGCAGGACAGCTGTCAGACAGACTGAAATTTCTGCAAGACAAATTGAAAATCTGCAGGACAGACAAATCATGGTTTAATTTATTACAACTTTATTTTAAAAAAGAATTGCAGGACAGCTGTCAGACAGGACTGAAATTTTTTGCAGGACAAATTGAAAATTTGCCGGTTTTGTCCTACAGTCCTACAGTTTTCACAAAGACTGATGTACCAGTCTAAATATACTAGTACTATAATGTGCTTGTACTTTCCATTGAGATATTTAGTGGTGTATATCAGTCTAAATATCTTAGTCCTAAAATGAGTCTATGCTGTCCATTGATGTATATAGTTGTGTAACAATATAAATATCTTTGTTCTGTCACGAGTCTATGCTTTCCATGAATGTTTGCAGTGGTGTAACATTCTCAATATCTCAGTCCTAAAATAAGTCTATGCTTTCCATTCAGATATGAAGTGATGTACCAATCTTAATAGCTTTGTTCTAAAATGAGTCTGTGCCTACCATTGATATATCTAGTGGTGTAGAAGGATCCGGGTGACCGTGTGGTTAGTGCTTATGGCTTTGGATCATGAGGTCCTGTTTGAATCCTGCTGGAGGAATTCAGCTCATAACTGTAAGGTGCTTCATTGCACAGAGCCTTTCATTATCATCCCTCATCTCGATGTGACTTAGATAATGTTGAAAGGTACGTTAAACAGCAGATCATCATCATCATCATCATTATCATCTAGTGGTGTAACATTCTAAATATTTTAGTCCTGCAATGAGTGGATGCATTGCCTTGATGTATGTAGTAGTGTAACGTTCTTAATATCTTAGTTCTAAAATGAGTGTATAACTCTCCATTGAGATATGTAGTGTAAATAATTAGTCTTGAACTGAGTGAGATATATAGTAGTGTACCAGTCTAAATATCTTCGTCCAAAATGAATCTATGCTTTCCAATGAAAGTTGTGCACCAGTCTAAATATCTCACAGTCATAAAGTAAGTGTGATATGTAGTAGTCTAACATTCTAGATATCCAAGTCTGTGCTTTCCATTGAGATATGTAGTGGTGTACCAGTCTAAATATCTTAGTCCTAAAATGAGTCTTTGCTTTCGGTGGTGGGTCATTCAAAATAACTTTGTCCTGAAATGAGTCTGTGATCCTTTTTCTCGTTATTAGCAGATATTTAATCCTAATATTTAGAACCTAGAATCTGCATGTGTCCATCCTACATGTGTGCAGGTAGAACTAGACCATGAAGTGAGCATATGCTCACTAATACCCCCCGGCCATGGCCATCAGTATAGCCAGAACAACAAAGGGAAATAACTCTAAGGGACCTGGCCCTATGGCCCTTATTTTCTTTCCCACAACTAGTCATACTTGTCATGTGTACAAATTTCAAGTTTCCAGGTAAAGTAGTTCCTGAGATATCTTTGACACAAGTAAATGCCATGGCCATCAGTATAGCCAGAACAATAAAGAGATATAACTCTAAGGGACCTGGCCCCATGGCCCTTATTTTCTTTCCTACAATACAACTAGTCATACTTGTCATGTGTACAAAATTTCAGGTTTCTAGGTTAAGTAGTTCCTGAGATATCTTTGACACAAATAAATGCCATGGCCATCAGTATAGCCAGAACAACAAAGGGAAATAACTCTAAGGGACCTGGCCCCATGGCCCTTATTTTCTTTCCCACAATACAACTAGTCATACTTGTCGTGTACAAAATTTCAAGTTTCTAGGTTAAGTAGTTCCTGAGATATCTTTGACACAAATAAATGCCATGGCCATCAGTATAGCCAGAACAACAAAGGGAAATAACTCTAAAGGACCTGGCCCCATGGCCCTTATTTTCTTTCCCACAATACAACTAGTCATACTTGTCATGTGTACAAAATTTCAAGTTTCTAGGTAAAGTAGTTCCTGAGATATCTTCGACACAAAATAAATGTTAACAGACTGACAGACACACACACAGAAAAGACAAAAACTATATACCTCCATTGCATACTTCGTGTGCCAGGGGTATAATTAAGAAATTGATATTAATTAAAACTGTATGTCTAGAGAAGCTATCTATGAGTTACCTCCCTTTGGATCAATTAATCTGTCTAATAGTCTTTCCCCCTGTTGAGACTCATACTGTTCGTTTTGTTCTAAATCACAGAATAATAAACATGTATCATAGCACTAGTTAAGGCGCTTTTTTCAGTCCAAAAGTATTGATATTTCTCTTATTTCTCCACGAAAACATATGTTGTGGGTACTCATTAGAAGCGCCTCGGCGAGGCACTTCTAATGAGTACCCACAACATATGTTTTCGTAGAGAAATAAGAAAAATATTTACCGGATACCCTCCCTCATCTAGACCTGTGATTGTATCATGACAAAATGGATAAGCTTATCAGGTGAAAGTCAACAGAGGACTTAATTTGTGTACACAGCCTAATACACTACCACTAATCTTAGTGCTGTAGAAACAACAAGAGCCCCAATGTCAGAAATCGTACCTTCGGACATGTGCACCCAGCAAAGAATTAGATCAGCCTGTGCATTTGTGCAGTCTGATCAGCATCTTCACTGGGCACATTTTGGATAGCCAAGGATTCAGGGTATCTTCATGCAGCCAACAATGAATGATCATATTGTGCAGATGCACAGGCTGATTTGAGTCTTTGTTAGGCACACTTGTCATAAGGTACGTTTTCTCATGTTGCAGCTCACAGTGTTGTACAGTATTTACACTAAGTATTCAGACAGACAGACAAACTGCAGATTAAGACAAGACATCACAGAAGTCGATCAGGCCCTACTCTGTTTTTCTCTCATCCAGCACTTGCTAGGCCATACCAAATAAATATTTTAGATTCTCATCCCTGTCAGCCCTTATAAAAAAAAAACAACAACCCTGCAACAGTTTTTTAATTTACCAAAAAAGAAAAACAAAGAGCTGAAAAAAAAGCCGAAAAGTTTTTTGCGCAAAAGTTTCATACCAGAATTTGTCCAAGTCATGCATGGTACTGTATATAGAAATAAAGAAAATTGAAATTGAGCATCTACCCGATACTTCCTAGGAATGAAAACAACGTTGTGTTTGTATGAAATTTTGTAGAATTTGAGCGAATAAACAGTAGAAATTTTACTACTGTTGCATATATCAGCAAATATGTTTGTCGTAGTGTGTATCCGTAAAGGCGCCGAGATTGTCAAGGACTTGTACGGGGTAAAAACAGTCTAAACGTCGACACTCTTTGATTTGTATGAGGAGTACAGAAATGGAAATTTGGACAATAAACCACAACATGTTTACATTTTGTCAGGGAATAAATAAAGCAACAAGACAATTGATATTTCCATTTTACTATGTTTAACAGTAAATACAACTATATTGACCAGTACTACACTGTTCTCTTTCGTGGAGATTGATCATGAAATATTTTCTACGGTCATTCTCTCCTTTCCGCTGATTCAAGAAAGGCAGTAACTGTTGTCAGTTTCTGGCGAAAGAATGCGCACAATACTGGTTAACGGCTTAGAGGACTACGCCTGCCCAGTAAACGTGTGGTTAGGTAAACTGACCTCGCTCGACATGACCCCATTGGGTTGACTGGGCTGTAAAACCTCACACAAACAAACTACACTGTTCTTTGAAGCAACCCAAAAAATAAAAAATAAAAGCCTCCCACCCGCCCCAGTTTCCAACAAAATTTGGATGTGAATCTAAAAATTAATTTGGTATGGCCTTAGACACAACAAATAGTAAAGTGGACTTGTACAAATTTTAAGATAGATATGGTAAGGTATTAATGTATCTTAATATTTAGAGCAAATACAGTAATGTATCAAAAGATTAAAGATAATCAACCTTTAATACATGGTATTTATTTTATCTTTTTATTAAAATGAAAACTCTTGTTTGTGTGATGTATACTCAATAAGGCACTTCTCATTCGCTTTTAATAGTAAGGATGTACACATGAACACAGACTGTTTTACGGCCAAATCAACCCAATGGGGTCATGTCGAGCACAGTCAGTTTACCTAACCACACTTTTCCTCTAAGCGGTCATCTAGTATTGTGCACATTCTTTTACCAGAAACTGACTACTGCCCTTCTTGAATCAGCGGAAGCGAGAGAATGACCGTAAAAATTTTACTGGGTAGTTGATACCCATCTTACCAAGAGCTGTGTAAGAGCCTGTCATCTTTTGGCTTACTCTTATTCATTATGCCCCACCACAAAATTGGCGAGGTATTATGGTATACTGTCCGAAATTTTGAGTGTCCGCCCATCCATCTGTCTGTCCGCTCTGACAAATGTATACATGTGTGTTTTAAAATTATGGACACTTCAGTGTATTTCAGTGGTATTCTTTATACCCCCGACATACGAAGTACGTGGTTATACCCCCGACATACAAAGTATGTGGGAGTATAATGTTTTCGCTTTTCCGTTTGTCCGTCCGTCCGTTCATACGTACATTTGTTCGTTCGTTCGTCTTTTGGTCACAGGGTCAAAGTTTTTGCGTTAAAGCTTATAAGACCTCATATTTTGAAGACCCTTTGATGGATTTCATTCATATTTGGCATGATGGTAGATATAGGTCTAAAGTTTGTATCAGCACCATCCCCACCCTGGGGGTGACCTTGGGGTCAAGGTCACGGACGAATTTTCATAAAAATGTCAAAATTTTTGTGTTTAAGTTTATACAGCTATATCATCAAGACCCTTGAGGAATTTCATTTATATTTGACATGTTGGTAGATATCGGCCTAGAGTCTTACTCAGCATGATCCCCACCCCGGGTGTGACCTAGGTCAAGGACACGAACTTAGAATTTTCATATAAAAGTAAAAAAATTTGCATTTAAGTTTATATAGCCATATCAGAAGACCTTTTGATAAATTTTATTATCTCCTAACTGAAAGGTTGAGTGGATATAGTCACAAGGAACCTGTTCATCTGTTCATCCATCTGTTGAAGCATTATTCATTCATACTTTATTTTTGTCTTAGGGTCAGTTTTTACGTTAAAATATATAAAGAATATTATGAAGACCCTTTGATTGATTTCTTTCATATTTGTCCTGATGGTAGATATAGGGCTTAAGTTTTTATCAGCACCAACCCTGGCCTCAAGGTCACGTACTTAGAATTTTCATAAATAAGTCAAAATTTTTCTGTTTATGTTTATGTAGCTATACCATCAAGACCCTTTGAGGAATTTCATTTATATTTTACATGTTGGTAGATATAGGTATAGAGTTTTACTCAGCATCATCCCCATCGCGGGGTTTGACCTTGAGGTCAAGCTCACAGACACCTGTGCCTGACCTTTGAGGTCAGGGCTTCATATTATGTGTGATAGAATTTTTTCAATGTTATAACATATAGCATACAACTGCCATCTCCAGAGTCAAAGCTACATACTTTGTGCTCTTTGAAAAGTGGCGGTAGCGCTGGTCGGGAGTATACGTGCCCCACTGTGCACTTTGTCTAGTTCCATAGACACACGCCAACTGACTTATGTGTCAAAAATTACATACAAAGTACCCTTGTGTGTCTAATTCTGGACTCACAAGGGTACTTTGTACGTAATCTTCAATACACAAAGACTGGAGACACAGAAGTATACATTCGTCAACTTGTCTGTCTGTCAGTGCTTCTTGATTTTGTGTCTGCTCTATAACTCTGATACTGTTTCACCAAACTTCACACAAATGTAGAGCATCATGAGATGATGTGCAGAACACATGAACCGTAACTCTGATTTGCCTACTTTTGGAGTCATTACCCTTTGAACGGTGAACATAGCCATTTCTACCAAGTACTCGTGTCTGCTCCATAGTTCTGAAACCGTTTGTAATATTTTCACGAAACTTCACACAAATGTAAAACACCATGAGATGACGTGCAGAACACATGAACTCTGGTCTGCCTACTTTTGGAGTTATTGCCTTTGAACATTGAACATAGCCATTTCCACCATGTACTCATGTCCGCTCTGTAATTTGAAAACTGTTTGAGATATTCTCATGAAATCTCACACAAGTGTAAAGCATTATGAGATGATGTGCAGAACACAAGGGCCATGACTCTGGTTATCCTACCATTGGAGTTGCAGCCCTTTGAACATAGTAAATATTGAAAATAGCCATATTTACCATGCACTTGTGTCCGCTCTGTAAGTTGGAAACTGTTTCAGATATTTTGATGAAACTTCACACAAGTTTTAAGCTTCATGAGCCGACATGCAGAACTCATGAACCGTAACTCTGGTCTGCTTACTTTTGGAGTCATTGCTCTTTGAACATTGATAATAACCATTTCTGCTGTGTACTTGTGTCCACTCTGTAAGAGTTTGAGATATTTTTTATGAAATTTCTCACAAATGTAAAGCACCATGAGAGGATATGCAGAACACAAGAACCGTTGCTCTGGTTAACCTACTTTTCAGTTACTCCATTTGAACATATGAAAATCGCCATTTCTACTATGTTCTCATGTCGGCTCTGTAAGTTGTAAACAGCCTCAGATATTTTGATAAAACTTCACACAAATGTAAAGCATTATGAAACGAGCTGCAGAACTCAAGAACCATAACTCTGCTTACCCTACTTTTGGTGTTATGGCCGATTGATGTTGAAATTGGTGATTTCTGTAATATATGTGTCTGCTCTGTAATTTGAAAACTGTTTGAGATATGTTCCGAAACTTTATGCTAATATAATCACCATGATATGATGTGCAGAACACAAGAACCATAACTGAATTACCTGTTTTTGGTGTTACCAACCACTTTTTATACCCCTCAATAGTGGCAGGGTATTATGGTTTCACGTTGGTCGCCCGTGAGTCCATCCGTCTGTCTGTCCATCCATTCGTACGTCAGTCCGTCAGTCCGTTTTTCGTTTCCGGATGATAACTTGAGTAAACATCAAAGGATTTTCACCAAACTTGGTATGTACATTGATGTTGTGGAGATCTGGTTTGGGATTGCTAATGGGCAAATTTCGTCAATTTTTGACAGAGTTATCTGCCCGAGACACGCCCATATTTTCGTTTCTGGATGATAATTTGAGTAAACATCAGTGGATTTTCACCAAACTTGGTATGTGCATTGATATTGTAGAGATTAGGTTTAGGATTGCTAATGGGCAAATTTTGTCAATTTTTGACAGAGTCACATTTTTAGGGAGTTATCTGCCTGAGACACGCCCTTATTTTTGTTTCCAGATGATAACTTGAGTAAACATTGATGGATTTTCACCAAACTTGGTATGTGCATTGATATTGTGCAGATCTGGTTTGGGATTGCTAGTGGGCAAATTTCGTCAATTTTTGATGGAGTTATCTGCCTGAGACATGCCCTAATTTTCGTTTCCGGACTATAACTTGAGTAAATAACAAGGGACTTTCACCAAACTTGCTATATGCATTGACAGTAAGGAGATCAGGTTTGGAATCGCTAATGGGCAAATTTTGTCAAATTTTTACGGAATTATCTGCCCGAGACAGGTCCATATTTTCATTTCTGGATGATAACTTGAGTAAATAACAAGGCCTTTTAACCAAACTTACTATATGCATTGATATTATCAAGATCTGCTTTAGGATTGTTATCTGTCGATTGATATAATCAAGATCTGATTTAGGATTGTTATCTGTCCCTCCGTCATTTTCTGTCCGGACATTTTCGCAACGAATAAATACATAAACAAATAATTGCTATGGCGGGGTATTATGCTTGCGGTGCTTTTATTGACATTGTAAATAGTGATCCCAGTCATATACTTGTGCCCTTTTTATAATACGAAAATGGTTCCAGAGATTTTCTTGAAGCTTTACAAAAAGTAAAGCAACGTAAGATGACATGTAGAATACAAGAACCATAAGTCAGGCTTAATTACTTTTTGAGTTATGGGTCTTTTAACATTGTAAATGACAGTTTCTGTGATATACTTTTACACATGAATGTGAAGCACCACGAGGGGATTAGCAGAAAATGGGAACTGTAAGTCTTGTTTATATACTTTTTGAGTTATGGCCCTTTGAACATTGAAAATATTCATCTCAGTCATACATTCATGTCAACTTTATTTAGGGAAAGACTAATGCACCTTCCCTGTGATTTCATGTTTGACAGATTTATGGTACTTGCTTGATGTATGTGCAGTGGCGGGGCATAGTGCAGTGCTTGCAGCGCTTTTATTGTGTCCTTGTGCTAGTGGAATTTTTCTCCATTTATATGAAACACCAGATCATCATCAAGGAAAAAAAAAAAAAAAAAAGAAAAATGAACAGAAAAAAAATCAGCCTAAAAGGCTACACAGTCTTTAAAACTGAGACCTAGCTGGGTAAATATGTTGGAACAATAAGTTGCATTGTTATTGAAGAGGATTTGGTACACTTTTAGGGGAGATAACTCTGCATTGTCACCCCTTCTGAAAAGGGGTTTACTCTAAAAGGAAAGAATTTACTCCTTAGTGGAGCAGATTCTTTCTTTTAGAAAATACCCCTTTCCAAGGAGCTTGGTGCAGAGGATAGCACAGAAACAAAGAAGTCACAAAAGTTGTCTCCCTTTGTAAACACTGGCAAAAAATCTACAAGTATATTCGGTCCCTGCTTTATATCTGAGTGTTTAAATAGCTACAAAATAATGTCCAAAAGTAAACTGCACACCTTAATTTAATGTTGACTTTTTGTAGCTACTTAAACAAGACAGGAACTTCATTCATGAATTTAAACCAAAAATGTAAATGAGTGTTTACATGAAAACCAAAGGACCACAGCAACAGATAAGGCAATTACTTTCAACCAACAAGTATTTATATAAATTTTCTTATTTCTCCACTAAAACACATGTTGTGGATACTCATTAGAAGTACATTGTATGTTTTTGTGAAGAAATAAGAAAAATATTATCCGGAAGCCCCCTCTCATCTCTGGAGCCACAAGGTTTATCAGCCATAGCTCCAGATACAATATTATTATTATTTTTTTTTTTTCAAATTAAAAATTTTGATAACTTAGCTTGATGTCTGGGTCTACATTGTTTGCCACTGTGTCCAGTAGTTTTATACAGATCAACAAGTAGTAAATTGGACTGATTCAAATTTTAGAACAAGTATGGTAAGAAGTTAAGATGTGTCACAATATTTATTGTCCTTTCGACATCACTTGAAAAGATGTTTTTTGCTTTGGGTATTATTTTAAATGAAAATATTTTTTTCCTGATTGACCATATCTTATCAGAAACCATTTGTCTTTTCTGTCTGTGTGTTTTGTTCACAAATATGTACCCTGAAATTAAATTATTGGCCTAAAACTGGTCTGACCTATGCAATTTCTGTAGTAAAGTAATTTTTTGGAATTTTTGTCTAAGAAAATATTTTTTACTTTTCTTTGCTGAATTTTGATTATTGATGTTTCAGAACAGTATTGTGAAAATTTCAGAAAAATCAAACAAGCAGAACTTGAAAATCAGTCTGCAAGGTACCTACAGGCTACCCTACAGATTTCTGCATAATTTGCATTCATTTTTGCTATGGGAAAAAATGAAAATATTTTATTTTTTTAAAAACTGATTACAAGAATAAAACTTTTTGTGCATAGGTAGTTACGACAAATGGTTTTTGCATTAAATTGTGACAAAAGCTTGCAAATTTACTTCTCCTGTGTAAAACACCAAGCAAAAAATGACTTACCGTATTTGCTCTAATTACCGCACATACCCCTAAAAGCGCACAGTCAAGCAATTCTGTAGTCGTCAGATTACAGCCGGTGTACTTTTGCCTACTTCTTTATAAAGGCATATGTTGTGGGTACCCATTTGAATTGCATGGACTTGTCAATGCAATTCAAATGAGTACCCACAACATACGCCTTTATAAAGAAAATCAGAAAAAAATCTCATAATCATCATCAAATAAGTCCTTTTCTGATCTCTTTTATAGTGTGTCCATTGTAGGTAGGTACATATTTTACCACAAATGAGTGTTCCCAGTAATTTTGAAAAACCTAAGCGCAGTGCAGTAAGTAGGTCGAATACGGTAGATTTGAAAGATGTCAACAGTAGAGTTAATACAGTATTTATGTCAATATAGTAGGCAGTTTTCGCATGATAAGCAGTCAAACAATTTTATTAATTTACTCTGCCTTCTAAAATTTGAAAGCAAACTAAATGCATTTGAAATCTTAATATTTTAAATGGAACATTATATCTTGTATTCAAAGTCATCATTCACCTATAAAGATCAATATATACCTTCTTGGTCGTCACTTATTGAAATCTTTAACCTTTTCTACTCTCTGGGCAAATTCGGCAGATGATATGTATCTTATTTTTCCCAGAAAACAGGATTTGATATTTCATGCAAATTGTCTCCTGAGGAAACAATTTGCATGAAATGTCAAATTCTGTTTTCTGGGAAAAATAAGAAAAAATATTTCAAAATGTTATCTGCTGAAAATTTTACCCTGAGTGCTAAGCGTTAAAAGTCAGTATAGTATGTGTAGAGTACGGCGATTGTCAACTTTACCTTGTATTACTGATAGAATGATAGAACGGAATTATGTTTTTAGGGTGTAATGAGGTCATCGTTTGCCCAAAGCACTATGGAATGTTTTACCTGCAATAATATAGTATTTTGATATTTTTCTATTGTGTTATATCTTATATGTAACAAGGTACATATAATGGATGACAGGATTTCAATACATCATTTGTCTTTACTTACGTGCCAAATTTAAAATTCATTAGCGTTTGGAGACTTTATACCATGATCAAATTAAGTGGGAGCATGTACCATCGGAATATTAAACATTCCAAGGTAATCTTATATTTGTTGTTTCTGGAAATGAACCTTTATCTCTCTCTGGGCTAATTCAGCAGATGATAAATTGATGATAGTTTTCTTATTTTACTTATTTTTTCCAGAAAACAGGCTTTGACATTTCATGCAAATTAGACAAAAAATTGTATGAAATATCAAAACCTGTTTTCTGTGAAAAATAAGAAAATATTTCATTATAATGTCTGCTGAAAAAAATACCCAGAATGTTAACCCATTGTAATCAGGAGACCCGTAAAAGGGTAATTGGCAAACAGTACAGGCCCAGCTCAGACGCCGCAGAATGCGGCATCTGATCAGGGTCTCCACTGTTTGCAAATAGTTTAGCCATTTTTCTCTAGGAATATGTAAATCTCATAGCTGGACATACCTAAAATTAAAATTAGACTCTTCCAATATATAGTATGGGAGATACTATTCAGTATATAATGGGTTAAGCATTAATTATAGGCCTGAGACTGCATAGCTCTAGAAAACTATTGGAGACTATTTCAATGACAATAGTTCATATGTCTTCATGGAGAAATATGTAACATATCAATAGTTTTTGGTTGGAAATAAAGTACCTTGTATAAGGCTGTGGAGCCTGTTTGTGATAAAAGACATTTAATATATTGACATTGTTTTGTATGTTTGTCATGTCTGAATATGATATTTGCAGTAGGCTTTATAAATAAGCCAGCATTTAAGTGCATTATTTGTTTAAGAAGTGATAGAAGTTCAAGTAACATGTAAGATAAAATTTATCAGCAATATCAGGCAAAAGAGGTGTTAAAAAATGTTTCATGTTAAGTATGGTTGACTTGAGGTCATTTTCACTACCTGGGCCCAATTGTTCAAAGCTAATGATGTTGTTAGTTAAAATTTTGTTAAAACTTCAATCATTGAATATGGGATATATGCCAGTATTTTTGCTGAAAAAAAAATATGAGTAGCTTTTGTATTTGCAAAAGCTCCTTACATTTTTTCAGCAAAAATACCTGTGAATTTACTTCCAATGATTACCACAACATGTCAGGGCCCAGTTGTTCAAAGCTAACGACGTCGTTAGTTAACGATTCGTTAAAATTTACATTGATTGATAATCAAATATGCTGAAATTTTTTGCTGAAAAAATGTGAGTAGCAAGCTACTCACATTTTTTCAGCAAAAAATATCAGAATATGTTAAATGTTAACATTTTGACCACTAATGAGCTTGTTAAGCTAACCATGCTTTGAACAACTGGGTCCTGATTATTTTTTTCTTCTGAAAAATGGGCATTTTTTTTTAATGTCACTGAGGTCAACTTATTCGAAGACAACACTCACAGTGGATGTGCAAAATAATTTTCACTTTTTCAACCAAAATCTATTGACATTTTTCTTGTTTCTCCACAAAAACATCTTGGCCCAGTTGTTCAAAGCGTCGTTAGCTTAACGAGCTCGTTAAGGGTCATTTCGTTAACTGTTTTAGCGGATTCAATACACAATATTCTGATATTTTTTGCTGAAAAAATGTGAGTAGCTTTTGCACTGCAAAAGCTACTCACATTTTTTCAGCAAAAAATTTCAGCATATTTGCGTATCAATCGATGTAAATTTTAACGAATTGTTAACTAACGACGTCGTTAGCTTTGAACAACTGGGCCCTGACATGTTGTGGTAATCATTGGAAGTAAGTTTTCATGAAAAAATTAGAAAATATTTTCCTACTTTGATCTCTATATATATTTACCACATTATGCAGGAAACAAAGGTCCACATTGCATATGCTCATTTAGTACTGTAGAATATATGCTTCAACAGAGAAGACCCTTATCCATTCAGCCAGGTTTGGGCCTTCACTTTGTGGGGGGGCGGGGGGTCGGGTGCTGGGAAGGTGTCATGTATCTTGTGTCACCGGGGCGTCCAACTGATATTGGCTTACAGTTGAGCAAGACCTGCTATCCTTGTAGCAGGTAAGGGTAGAGGGGGAATGTTTTTTATTTCTTCTGTTTCTTCACTTTCATTCCTGTTCCTCTAACCCCTGTTCCTCTCTTTCATCTCTTCTACTAGCTCTTCTATCTCTTTTCTCCTTTTCTCTGGGAGACGACACAAATTGACCTACAAGGGTTGACATGTCATTAAACCCCAACACAATCAATGGGCCTTCACTGTGTTGGTGATAACACAAGGGTTTTTTTTCTTATTTTGCATGTCATGTTTGTAGGTATACTATTTTCACAGCTCCAGATAAGGAACTTGTTTTAATATTTTTCTTATCTCCACAAAAACTAGCATAGTGGTACTCATTAGAATGCCTCACCAAGGCACATCTAATGAGTACCCACAACATATGTTTCCTTGGAGAAATAAAAAAATGATTGGAGTCCCTCTCTGGAGCTATGATTTAACCTTGTAAAAACTTTCCAATTTAAAATGTTTCATTCTCAGGTAATATATTTAGTCTGACCTTTCCCAGTTGGCTCATTGGTTTTATTTACTTTCATGGAGTATTGACAATTATGCAAACTACATTCAGCCTTGGATTTCCTTTAGAAAGTCATTTTCCCTAGACCCAAATATTTTGCCCAGATTATTATCATTTATACAGGTTCAATTCATAAAAATTGGCAGATTTGATCACTGTATTTTAGTATACTGTAATAACCTAAGTATTGTGACAGACAGGCCTGAGGAAACAGTCTAGATCCAGGTCAGGATGTGGCATCTAATCAAGGTATGCACTGTTTGCCACACATCCAGCGGCTTATAGACACTTTGACAAATAATAAAATGAACTTTGTACAGTTTTTAGGTCAGTTATGGTAAGGAGTTAAGGTGTCCCAATATTTAGGGTAAATGCAGTATTTTAGGGCTACAGTTTGTGAAACCTGATTTTGTATTAAACTTGCCCCTTCCATCCTATGAACAGACAATAGTTCAATATACCCTGCTCCTCACTGTGCAATCAGGGATTGAACAGTGAACACCAGTACCAAGTGTCATTCTTTGTGAATTGAACAGGACAGGTAAACCACTGTGATTGCTCAATGGTTATGCATCCATTTAAACCATAGCTGTAGACAAGAGGCGCTATATTGTTCTTCTTGACTGTCTTCTATCACCACAAAAACATATGTAGTTGGTACTCATGAGGCACTTCTAATGAATACCTGCAACATATATTTTATTGGAAAAATAAGAAAATAACGATACTTTCTGATTGAAAACTGCCTAATACTTTATATGAGTGTGCCTTACTTTATATAAATGTGCCTTATCCCATGTCTTGCTGGTCCCGGATATGCCCTGCCTTTGCAAACAGTGTAGATTCAGATCAGTTGGCTTCTGATCTGGATCCTGCACTGTTTGTCATTCAGTATAAATTTGTATCAACAACCTTGATCATGTAATCTGATTGGCTGGCAATTAGATGTGGGCATGGTATCTTAGCATGATAAGTGTTAAAATGTGCCTTACTTCATATTTGGAAGAATGCAGGTTCAGGTCCTGGCTGAGTCCTACACTGTATTTCCATAGTAGTGTTTTGAAACACTCACTGAAACAAAGTAAAAGTACAAAACAACTTGCCATGCTTTGAGTGAAGATTGACTTTCATTATATTCAAGTGTATGTCTGATCTGGATCTACACTGTTGCAGAATTGTCTGATTTTGATCTACACTGTTTCAGAAGTGTCTCTCTTTGTTTGTAGGTCTGAATACCCTATACGACCTGATAACCGCACATACTCATATAAGCCCACAGTCAAGCAATTTCCGAGACTTTAGATTACAGCCCGTCTATTTTTATCCACCTCTTTATAAAATCATATGTTGTGGATACTCATTTGAATTGCCATGACAAGTCGAGGCAATTTAAATGAGTACCCACAACGTATGAAATCAAAAGAGTGTATCGCAAGCATCATTATGCATGCACTCCTCTGCTGAGTTTTCTTTAATGTGTGCCTTTATAAAGTATATTTCAGTACACTTTTTTTCCAATACCGTATTTGACCTAATTACCGCACTGTGCGCTTAGGTTTTTCAAAATTTTGGGAACACTCAGTGGTGGTAAAATATGTATCTACCTGCTAAGGATACACTATAAAAAAGATCAGAAAAGGACTTATTTGATGATGATTATACGATTTTTTCTGACTTCCTTTATAAAGGCATATGTTGTGGGTGCTCATTTGAATTGCATCGACAAGTCGATGCAATTCAAATGAGTACCCACAACATATGCCTTCATAAAGAAGTAAAGAAAAAGTACACTGGCTATAATCTGAAGACTACGGAATTTCTTGACTGTGCGCTTATAGGGGTATGTGCGGTAATTAGATCGAATACGGTAATTTTAAAAACCCTAAGCGCACAGTGCAGTAATTAGGTCGAATACGGTAGGTGATAATGGAGAAATCTCTGTACCTTTACTTCTCTGTTAGGTTCATATGGCTGCATAGGCTGATATGGATCTTCATTGTAAATGTAAATGTCTTTTTAGTACGTTTTTGTATCCTCGACATAGGAAGTGTATGAGGGGTAGTCTCTGTCATTCCATCTGTTTTAATGCATTTGTTTGGCTCATTGTTTGTCCATCAGGATATCTGTCCAAATGTTAAAATTTTACATTAAGTTTCTTTTTCTGATTCTGATTGTATTTCTGCAAATCTGTGCTTGAAGTTTCTGGTGTGTTATAAGATTTACTGCTGGATGGAAACTGGTCAGGAAACATTATCTGGATGCTACTTCTGACCAGCGGTCAAGGTCAAATATTTAGAATTTTTGTCACATGGTTAGAAATTTTGTATTATCCAGGTGGTGGAAATGGTCGGGAGTATTTGTAAGCCCCTGCTTCCTTGTTATCCCCCCCGCGGAAGGTATATGGTAATGGTCTCCATCCGTCGGTCTGTCCTTCCATCCCTCCATCCTTACGTCCATCTGTCCGTCACACTTTAGTCTGCAGCATGACTTCAAAGCTATTCAAGGTATTTTGTTGAAACTTCATAAAGGACATTGAGAGAAAGTGTGATGTACAAGATCCGTAACTCTACCTGGCTTACTTTTTGAATGATTTCCTTTTATTAAATTTTCTTGTCCGGGGCATAACTCCAAAATTATTCAAGGGATTTTGTTGAAACTTCATAAAGTGATAAAGAACATTGAGAGGAAGTGCAGAGTACAAGAACCATAAATCTAATTTGCCTCCTTTTTGAATTATTTCCCTTTATTTATTGTCTTTGTCCAGGGCATAACTCCAAAAGCATTCAAGGGATTTTGTTGAAACTTTTAAAATAATAAATGACATGGAGGGTAAATCCAGTATACAAGAACCATAACTCTACCTTCTTACTTTTTGCATTATCTCCCTATATTAAATTATCCTATCTGAGGCATAACTTCGAAATTATTCAAGAGATTTTGTTGCAACCTCATAATTTGATAAAGGACATTGACATGGCTACCGAACGAACGCGTAACTATTGGTTAAGAATGTGAAACGACATCTGGTTTGGGATCAAAAAAGGTGCTTTGCATTTATTGTGTTTCAAGAGCGATATAATGTTTTGAAGAAAATTTTTCAAAAAGCGGAGAATTACGTTCAACAGCCCATTGATATCTGCATCTCAGACTACTTACTTCACACATATTGGCTGAATTATTTTTCGTGTGCTGAAGGTGTACCAAAAGCCATAGAAAACATGTGGAAATTTGTGTTGTTTATTGTCTATTATTTAATTTTGCGCTTTGCTAGAAGTTCAGCATATCATCATGCACACAAGATAGACACATATGGTTATTTGTGTTATGGATATTTTGGTTGTCAGTGCAGCATTGTTGAGAAATTGCCGCAGATAGAGTTGAAAATGGGTGGTTACGCATTAGAGCTGTAAGTTTTGTTATTATTTATATAGATCTTGGAGTAGACTCCTTTGTTAGAACAAGCTTGGTGTGCAGGTAAACAGGAAGTGACAAGTTATCTCTCTTGTAAAACTGGTGAAAAATCTAACAGTGATATTTAGTTCCCTTAAATGGCAGTAGACAATGTTTTTTATTTTTATACCTGGCCACATGATAGTGGTGGGAATTATGGTTTAATGTTGGTTGTCTATGTGTCCATCCGTTATTTGTCTGCTGTCCATACATTTATGTGACTTCCAGTCACAGAACTCTCAACTGGGTGATTTAGTTCGTCTAAGCGAGTGTTATATGACACAATTTTCATTTTATGTGACAGGTCACATTAAAAAAAAAGTCACATAACCATTATTTGTCCACACAAGTCACACAACACCCATTTTCTTAGAATTTCAGCCCGTCTATTTGTCCGTCTGTCGTATAATGTTAGTCTTTAGTTTTGTTTGCAGATGATAACTTGAGTAAATGTCAGTGGATTTCCTCCAAACTTGGTGTGTGCATTGATATTGTGGCACTGGTTTTGGATTGCTAATGGGCAAATTTCGTCAATTTTTGACAATTATCTGCCCACAACACAGCTTATTTTTCATTTCCAGACGATAACTTGGGTAAATTTGAATGGATTTTCACCAAACTTGGTATGTGCAAAGCGAATGGGCAAATTTTGTCAAATTTTGATAGAGTTGTCTGCCTGTGACACGTCAATATTTTTGTTTCCAGACGATAACTTGAGTAAATATCAATGGCTTTTCACCAAACTTGGGATGTGCATTGATATTGTAGAGATCTGGTTTGGGATAGCTAATGAGCAAATTTCGTCAATTTTTGATAAGAGTTATCTGCCAGCGACACACACATCCATATTTTCGTATCCAGACGATAACTTGAGTAAATATCGATGAATTTTCACCAAATGATATGTGCATTGATATTGTGGAGATCTGGTTTGGGATTGCTATTGGGTTCGTTTCATTAATTTTAACAGAGTTATCTCCCCATGACACGACAATGGGGGTGGGGGGGATTATCATTTTAGGTTTTTTTTTTTCTTATTTATCCCAGAAAATGCAACTTGATATTTCATGTGAATTGTCTCTGATTATAGAGACCAATTGCATGTGAATTGTCACCTAATTAAGGAGACAGTTCATATGAAATAAAAGACCATGTTTTCTGAAAAAAAAAGAAAGAAAATGAATGTTAGTCTTTCATCTGTTTTTGCCCTCTCTGGGTAGGCGAGGACAAAAGTTTAATGTAAATTAAACAAACACCAGTGTATAAACTTTTGTTTGTGGCACTTCAAAACTTAAACAAAATAACATTAATTATTCATGAGCGGGGATAATTGTTTTAAATAAGGCATGCTTAATATATTCTGATCAAAAATGTCTTGCACCATTTTCTTTTTGCTAGATAAGATGTTTTTGTTTCAACCACAGACAGTGTAATTAGTATTTTTGTAACTCCTCTACTAAAACCTGTATGTTGTGGGTGTTAGAACTGCTTTGAGGTATTCGTATCAACCTCCCCTTGTGGGACTGTTCGATGTTTTATGACTTCTGGTTTCAACTTTCTACTTGACATAATACAGGTGGGAACCAGAAGCCTCAGTTACCTGGACCTATTTTTTATGATCAAATCATAAATGGCTTTGTATAGCCTTAGATAAGGTTTTAAGCAATGGGGTATTTTGGTCTAGTTTTATCCACCCATTTCTTACTTGATTGGGTATCAGGATTTTTCTTTTGGGTACCCTGTTATATTAATGGGAGCAAAATTTATTGATAACTGGGTATTTACCCCATAGATTTAATTTGAATTGCTTTTTTCGTAGTTTTAATTGGGTATATACCCCAAAAAGCAGCTTATCTAAGGTGCTGGCTTTGGCATTTTGTATGTTTAGGTCCATTTCATTAACCATAACACCTACCATCATCTAATCAGGCCTTACCTCTCTAACAGGGACTGGAGTCTCAGATGGTATCATTTTGGGAACCTGACCTATATTTCACCGTCCAATGAGTTGTCATTTTTTTTTACTATGTCAGCCCTGGCATTTGGCTCCTTTTCTGCTAGACTGTTTTATCGTACCTGGCATATGCTTCCTCGCTGCCATGGACACTCTGGTTCATTTATATCATGCTGGGACCATTTGCCAAGATTTTTAGTAAGAATACAATAACAGAAATATGAATTTAACCTTTACCTTTCTTAGCTAATTCAGCAAATGACAAATTGGTGATGTTTTATTTATTTTCCAAGAAAACAGAATTAACATTTCATGCAAATTGTCTTTTGCATGAAATTCCAAATCCTGT
Source organism: Anodontia alba (assembly GCA_964016985.1). NCBI lineage: Eukaryota > Metazoa > Mollusca > Bivalvia > Lucinida > Lucinidae > Anodontia > Anodontia alba. Next base: position 5,559,966 of record OZ024830.1, on the reverse strand, counting down.
TTTCTTAGAAAAATTAGAAAAAATATTTCAAAATATCATCCACTGAAAATTTTACCCAGAGTGCTAAGCTTTAAGTGCATCCAGCATTTAAATGCATTTCTTAACCCATTGTACTCGAGAGACCTGTAAAAGAGTAATTGGCAAACAGTGCAGACCCAGATCAGACGCCGCAAATAGTTTAGCCATTTTTCTGTAGGAATATGTAAATCTCATAGCCTGATATACCTAAAATTGAAATTGGACTCTTCAAATATATAGTGTGAGAGAGTCTATTCAGTATACAATGGGTTAATTTCTTTTTTCTTATTCAGCGACTGTGGATACAACAAGTATACATAATTGTAACCTTTAGTATACTGTAGGCAAAAATTAGCAGACAACATATACTATTTTTTTTTCTGATTTTTCCCGAAAATAGAGCTTGAATGGTCATTGGTGAAGATTTAATTGAACTACCATGTTTTCACAAAGAAAGAAGAAAAGTATTCTGGAAGCTTGTCTGCTAATATTTTAAATTTGGCATGCTAAAGGTTATGTTGTTTTATTTGCATTTACCAAACTTGCCCTAAAGTATTCAGACATTTTCACTCCTTAGTATTCTTGCTCTTATCATCTACAGTCGACTCTCGTTATCTCGAAGTCAAAGGGACTCTCTGAAATACTTCGAGATATCCATAGCTCGACATATCAGATTTGCAGAATTGAGGAAAAAATAAATCGAACAATCCCATTTTACAAATGAATATGTAATTTGATGTCTGAAGTTATATAAAAATATTGTGGAGAAGAGGAGAAATTGCTCCTTAGGAGCAATTTCTCCTCTTTTCCACAATATTTTGTAACCTACTGTTAGATTTCCATGTTAAAATAGGGGCCAGATTTTTACTTCGAGATAAGCGGTTATTCGAGATAAGCGAGGTCGAGATAACGAGAGTCGACTGTATTTTACTCCCTGTTATTAAGCCATAAAGACTGCTGATTGGGTGGCAAACATTGTAGATCATGATTAGACTGTATTCTGCTTTGTCTACAATGTTTGTTCAGGCCTGTCTGTCCGAATACTTAGGGTAAATACATCATTCATTTTAATTACTTGGGTGACATGTGAATTGAGACACTAATTGGTGTTTTTTCACTAATCAGACCATTCAAATTTTTGCAAATTATGAAATAAAATGGATTGTCTCAGTCTGAAAGGAAAGAATACATTAAGGGGGCTTGACATTTTTGGTAAATTTTCTACCATTTTTAACAAGGGAGACAATTTTTGTGACTTCCTATTTACTTTACTGCATACCAAGCCCCTTCTGGAAAGGGGTCTACTCTAAAAAAACTTTGGGGGTGGACTTGGGTGGGGCGAAAGTGTCATGTTATCTTACATCACCAAGCGTCCAACTGATATTGGCTTACAGCTGGGCAAGGCCTGCTATCCTTATAGCAGGTAAGGGTAGAGGGGGAATGTTTATTTCTTCTGTTTCTTCACTTTTCATTCCTGTTTCTCTTTCTTCCCTGTCCCTCTCTTTCTCCTCTACTATCTCTTTTATCTCTTTTATCTCTTTTCTCTCTTCTCTGGGAGACGACACTAAATTACTCACAAGGTTTGATGTGTCGTTAAACCCCAACATAATCAATCTAAAGAAAACTTGCTCCCCATGGGAGCCAATGCCTTCCTTTTAGAGAAGACCTCTTTTCAAAAGGGAGGCAAAACCATTTAGACAGAGTTGTCCGTCTTGAAAGTGTATCCATATTTAAGGGAATTGGTATACTTTCAGAGGAGACAACTCTGTCAAATTTTTTCTTTGCTCCCTTCTCAGAAGGGATCCACTTTAAATAGAAAAGACTTGCTCGTAAGGGGAGCACCCTGTCCATTTGTCAGTCCATCAGCATTTGTGTCAACCCTAGCATTCAGGTTCATTTAGGAATAGTTGCTACACCTGCTATCAACTTCTAAATGGCGACGAGGTTATCACTCCCGGTTTGACGCAAATGACCCTCATGGGTTGATGCGTCGTTAAACCTGAACTCATCATCATCACTCCCGGCCTCAGATATAGTAGTCACTTCTTTGAATCCTGCTGTAGGCAGAATTCTGTTTATGACTGTATGGTGCTTAATTGCACAGAGCATTTCATTGTCACACTTCCATCGTCTCAATCTGACTGTAATGTTGAAAAGGATGTAAAACATCAAATTATCAGCTATCATCTTACCTGGCAAACGGGGTCCAGTTGTCCAAAACTAACGATGTCGTTAGTTAACGTATCGTTAAAACTTTGATCATTAAATATGGCGTATATGCTAATACTTTTGCTGTAGAAATTGCAAAAGCTACTCACATTTTTTCAGCAAAAATTTCTGTGAATTAGATATTGTACTTACTAGAACAGTTAACATTTTGACCACTAACGAGCTTGTTAAGCTAACGATGCTTTGAACAACTGGGCCCAGTTTTACATACCAGGAATTAAAACAGTGTGGTATAATTTTATGACCATAACATGTTTTTTGCCGTCTAACAACTTTGGCATTTTTTTATGTCAACCCCCCTCTCATTTCACCCCTCAGAAGCTTGGTTTTTGGTTTGGATCCCATCAATAGTGTTATAAAGAGGTTGTGGTGTGTTTATATTTATAGTGAGCCTGGATAGTGCTGGGATATGACTTGCATGTAACCACAGCAACTGGGATTCACGTCCCTATGCTGGCATGTGACAAGGTAGTTGTTGTCCCTTGGGGAGGTCAATGGTTTTCTCCAGGTACTTAATTTCCTCCACCATATATGATCATCAAACAGCAACCAATCTAGTTAACTGAGCTTTCTTTGAAATTGAAGTAAAATAAAGTGGAAAGCAATTATTGTTGTCAAATTGCATGTTACTCCAAGTGTTTATGGTTTTAACTTTGGTATTTTTAAACTGGAACAGACAGGGTACAAAAAAAAATCTGTATAATTAAAATATTTGGTCACCGTAACTCTGGTCCTGCTGAACCCTGATATGCCGTGTCTTTGCAAACAGTGTAGATCCAGGCTGGACCTACACTTCTTGTCATAAAGTATGTGAATTTGTATCAATGACATGGATCAAGTAATCTGATTGGCTAAAAATTAGAAGTGGGCATGGCATCTTAATTTTTTCAGCATGACAAGAGTTAACTCATTTACAGTTCTTGCTCCCAAATTTAAACAGATCAATTTTACTACCTCTTAATGCCTGTTAATGTGTCTAAAAGAGGCTTGGTGAGTGGAAAAATATTGTAGACCCGATCATATGCCAGTAACATTCTGTGACATCTTATCTGGGTCTACAATGTTTGCTCAAGCACTATATATTAGAAGATTCTAATTTTGATTTTAGGTATTTCAGGCTATGTGATTAAGATATTCCTAGAGAAAAATGGTTGAACTGTTTGCAATCCCTGGAGACCCTGATCAGATGCCACATTCTGCAGTGTATGATCTTGGTCTGCACTGTTTACCAATTACCCTTTTAAGGGTCTCTAGACTACAATGGGTTAAATATTCTGACACTGCAATTACTTACCATATGTGACCTAAATTTTGACCAAATCCATTTGATCACTTGTAATGCATCTAAAAATCTGCAGGATGAGTATCAAAGAGTGTAGACCCTGATTTGCTTCAACATTATGTTATATCAGTGTGGGTCTGTGGTGTTTGTTTAGACCTGTCCTAATACATAGCGAGGGTTGAGCGCAAGACTGACGTAAGTCAGATGGTTGTTTTTCCCCAAACTTAATCTCCTCACCATGAAGGCGTAATGAAGATTACAACATTTCTTTCTGTAAACAATGAAAATTTAGGTGCCATTGCTCGTATGAGCAATGGCACCTAAATTTGCATTGTTTACAAAGGGGTCAATTTGTCCCTAAACAAGGGTTTCAAAAATATGTTTACTACAGTCTTGCGCTCAACCCTCGATTTAGGATGATAGTTCTGATTATTTGGGCATAGCTGCAGATAAGAATGGATATCCACAATATGTTTCGTGTTTCTCGATGAAAACATATTCTATTGGGTACTTGAAACATGTTTTTATCAAGAAATAAGAAACTATCAATAATTTATGGTTGAAAAAGCACCTTATCTGTAGCTATGATGGGGTATTTATCCCATTGTAGTCTGGAGACCCCTAAAGGGGTAATTGGCAAACAGTGCAGACCCAGATCAGATGCAGCAAAATGGGATGTCTCCACTATTGGGAAATACAGTTGACTCTCATTATCTCTAAGTCCAAGGGACTCGCCGAAATTCTTTTAGATATCCATACCTCGATGTATCAGATTTGTAGAATTGAGGAAAAAATAAATCAAACAACCACATTTCACAAATGAATATGCAATTTGACTCCTGAAGTAAGAGATATATTTAAAATATTGAGGAAAAGAGGAGAAATTGCCCAATTTCTCCTCTTTTTCACAATATTTTATTACCTGTTGTAAGGTTTCCATGCTGAAAATAGGGACCAGATTTTCACTTCCAGATAAGCGGTTATTCGAGTTAAGCAAAGTCGAGATAATGAGGGTCAGCTATAGTTTAGCCATTTTTTCTAGGAATATCTAAATCTCATAGCCGGACATACCTTAAATTGAAACTGTACTCTGCCAATATATAGCGTGGGGAAGTCTGTTCAGTCTACAATGGGTTATTCAGGGCTAGATTCTACAATTGATGTTTGAAAACTCAAGTATGTTTGAATCATCAGTGTTCCAGTCATTAGAGTTTTGTATGTCCCATTTATGTCAAATGGACTTTTTTACCTCTTTGGACAGGTCCATTTCCAATAGATGGGGTGTCTGGTTAGCTTTTATTATTGCCATGTTCTATAGAAATTCCTAAGTTAAATTAATGCAAACAGTGGAGACCCTGATCAGATGCTTTATTCTTTAGTGTTTGATCTGGGTCTACACTGCTGATTTCCCTTAAATGGGACACTAGGCATAACATGTTTTTGTGTGTTGAAAGTATTTGGGGCGTATTTTCTGTTCTTTTGCCCTTTGTTTTTATACATATTTTGGTTGCAAGTTTATAATTTGAGCCATTTAAATTTGCCAACATTACAGCCTTGAACAATCTATAGAGATGTAGAACATGTAAAGGATATTAATCTATTGCCAAGTTATACCTTCTTGGTCACATAGCTCCAGATCAGGTGCTTTTTTTCAGCCAAAAAATAGTGATAATTTTCTTATTTTTCCACAATAACATATATGATGGGTACTCATTAGAAACTTGTAATGAGTACCATCACGTTTTTGTGGTGAAATGATCAAAAAGCTATTTGACTGGATACCACCTCTTAACGCTTACGGCTCTGCAAACTAAAACAAATACCTTTGCAAACAGTGTAGATCTAGATGAGACAGCTCATAATGAGTTGTCTCATCAGGATCTACACTGTTTGCTATTCTGTTTTCGGTTTTCGACTGAACTTCCTATTTGCAACAGTGGATGTGTCCCAAATTCAGAGATGGAAGAGTCCATTTCAGAAACTTAAAGGTGAAAGGTTTGATTGACAACAATATAGTAGAAACAGTAGAAATGGTGATCTGGGCCCAGTTGTTCAAAGCTAACGACATCGTTAGTTAATGATTCGTTAAAATTTACATCGAGTGATGCGCAAATATGCTGAAATTTTTTGCTGAAAAAATGTGAGTAGCTTTTGCAGTGCAAAAGCGCAAAAGCTACTCACATTTTTTTTCAACAAAAAATATCAGAATATTGTGTATTGAATCCTCTAAAACAGTTAACGAAATGACCCTTAACGAGCTTGTTAAGGTAATGACGCTTTGAACAACTTGACCCAGATGAGCTGTCTGATCTGGACCCTCATAGTCAATATTACCATACTAATCCTAAATATTAGGACACCTTAACCTTTGTCATGCTGAATAAGTTAAGATACCACACCCATTTCTAATTGTCAGCCAATCAGATTACTTAATCCAAATTGTTGATATAAATTCACATACTTACGAGATGGCAAGCAGTGCAGATCCAGATCAGCCAGCTGATCTGGATTTACACTGTTTGCAAAACAGGATCTATCCAGGTTCAGCAAGACAACGGTTAACCTTTGCCACACTGGGCTAATGCAGCAGATGACAGTTTGATGATATTTTTCTTATTTTTCCCAGAAAACAAGTTTTGACATTTCATGCAAATTGTCTCAAATGGAAACAATTTGCATGAAACGTCGAAACCTGTTTTCTGGGAAAAATAAGAAAAAAATATTTTAAAATGTCTGCTGGAAATTCTACTCAGGGTGCTGAGCGTTGACTCCGTTCCATACTTCTGCAAGAATTTGAACAATTTCACTTCTTGTTGTTGATGTGGCCAATACAATGATGGATTAGTGGTGAACAATGTAGACCATGATCGAATGCTGCTTTCTGCACAGTCTGATTTATGTCTACACTGTTGTTTGCTCGGGCATCACAGTCTGTCCGAATACATAGTGTTATTATGGTATGTTGTGAAAATACTTGGTGTTCCTCATTTTATAGTTGAAATGTTTTTGTTTTTGTTTTTGATTTTGAAGTTTTATACATATCAGAAATCATACATTTGTTCAGTATTTTATGGCCATCAGACACTCTGGAGTTCAGGAGAGGGCAAAATTGTTAAAGCAACTTTTGTTCATGTTGTTTTTAGCTCATCTGAGCATAAAGTGCTCAAGGTGAGCTATTGTTATCACTCTGTGTCCGTTGACTTGTCCTTCATGGGTTGTCCGGCTTCATCAATCTTTTAAAAGACATCTCCTCTTAACCCTTAAGATGCCAAGAAAAACTACATCTGAAAATGTCATCTGTTTATGTCGTCTGCTGCATCTTCTTGCAAGCTTTTCAAACTTTTTTTGAATATAGGCAAACAGTGAGAACAGTGTGCAGTCTGATCTGGGTCCACACTCTTTGCAACAATGACTTTTAAAGTAACCAGCAGAAGACAAAGCAGACAACAATTGTTGTGTTTGTGATCTTAAGGGTTAAACTACTTATCCACTTTCCATCAGACTTTACAGAATGGTTTCACTCATGGCCCTAAAAAAATTACCAAAATTGCTCAAATGGTTCCGCTCCATTGAACAAGATGGCCGCCAGAGTTAAAAAATGAAAGAATCTTTAAACAATAGCTCCTCCTTGGCCAGTGGCCTGATTTGAAAATAATTTCACAGAAATGTTTTTCTTTATGGCCCTGTATCAAAATTGCAAAAATGGTACCACTCGGCTGAACAAAATGACTGCCGGAGCTAGAGACCTTTAAACAACATCTCCTCCATCGCCAGTGGCCCCATTTCAAAATAATTTCACAGATATGTTCCTCTTATGGCCCTTTGCCAAAATTGCTAAAATGGTTTTGCTCGGCTGAACAAAATGGCCGCCAGAGCTAAAAAGACATCTTCCAGTGGCCTGATTCCAAAATAATTTTACAGAACTGTTCCTCATATGCCCCTTTACCGAAATTGCTAAATGCTAAAATAGTTCCACTTGGCTGAACAAAATGCTCACCAGAGCTAAAAATAGAAAAAAAAACAACAACCTTTAAACAACATCTCATGGCCAGTGTCCCAATTTCAAAATAATTTCACATAAATGTTCCTCATTTGCCTTTTTACCAAAATTGCTAAAATTGTTCCACTCAGCTGAACAAAATGACCGCCAGAGCAAAAACTAGACAAGACTTCTTTCCCTGCTGGTACTACACATGGTCTTTTTTTTCCCTGCTGGCAATTCATATGGCCTTCTTTCCCTGCTGGTGCTTCTCAGATTTCCTTCTTTAAAGTTTTACAGTGGCAACCAACCAAAATGGCCACCTTTAATCAACATGTCTCAAGCCATGACACCATCACTTCCACATGCTATCTTGAGCTCAGGTGAGCCATCCAGGGCCATGTGGGGCTCTTGTTACAATATGAATTTTTGGATATCTTTACTCCTGACGTTTTTTCTAAGATTTGAACAACTCAGTCTGCTACTTGTTACTATTTCTAAAAAACTACTGGATGAGTGGCAAACAGTGTACACTCTGATCAGAAGTCACATTCTGTGACAGCTTATCTTTGTCTACACTGTTTGTGCAGGCCTGTCTGTCTGAATACTTGTGGTGAATAAGGAGTGATTGCTAGGCTAAAAGGTATTCCATTTATGCTGTGGTACTCATTTGAAGCATCTTGCTGGGTTGCTCTTACCCTTAATCCTTGTCCTGCTGAGCAGATTAAGATGCCACACCCACTTCTAATTTTCAGCCAATCGGAGTACCTAATCCAGGTTGTAATACAAATTCATATGCTTACTGACAAACAGTGCAGATCAAGATCAGTTGGCTTCTTCAGAAGCCAACTAATCTGGATCTACACTGTTTGCAAAGACAGGGTATATCCGGGTTCAGCAGGACAAGGGTTAAAGCACTAATCACATCTGCAACAGATGATGTTTTACTTTGTTTCTTATTTTTCAGAGAAAGAAAGGCTTGGCATTTCATTTGAATTGTCTGCTAGGCAGAAAAGAAATCTGCTGCAGTTGTGATTAGCGCTTTAAGTTATTCCAGTTATTGTATTGAAATTTACATTTCCTTCCTGTTGTTTTCAGGCAAGATCAGAAACAGAAGTACAATCGGAAAAAGCATGGATGGAGGCAGAGAGGGTGTGGCTGGTTCACAAGGGTGGTTTTGCTTCAGCCAGTCAGTTGAAAGGGGATGGACTAGGACTTCCAGAGGGGCGTGTCAAAATAAGACTGGATCACGGAGGAGAGATCCTGGAGGTTGATGAAGATGATGTGGAAAAGGTGAGCTCCTTAACATCTTAAGTGTGCTGGGTAAAGATTTCAGACAAACCCACTTTGAAATATGTTTCTTGTTTTTTCCCAGAAAACAGACTTTGACATGATAGGGAAACAGGCTTTGACATATCATGCAAACTGTCTTGTTAGGAGAATTTGCATGAACATTTTTCACAGTAACAGGCTTTGACATTTCATGCAAGTTGTTTCCTAAAAGCATGCTTTGACATTTAATGCAAACTGTCAAAGCCTCTAAGAAAAACATAATCAAATTTTCCTAATTGAGCTATAATGTTGACCCTTTTGAGATTTTCTACATAGGTAAACAATTCATTGCTAAAAAGATTTAACTGACAGTTTGGATGGTTTGCTTTCCCTGTCTGCAACATTTTTTTTGTTAATTTGCACACTATGTATAGTGCTGGTTTTATATGGTTCTTTCCTTGTGTGGTCATTTAACCCCAGAGGATAGATAATACAGCTTAGACCCCAAAAAATTAATTATTAGATTCTCAGGCCATTTTTGGCAAAAACAGATGAGGCAGGCAGGAATTTTTTTTTTTTTTTTTTTTTACTCATGAAACAGGCGAGGGAACTTTTTTTTTATTACACGAACCCTTTAAAAGGACTCGTTTCATGAAATGCATTTTATAGTAATATTACCATAAAAATACTTAATTTTTGGACACCTAGACATAGCTAAAGATAAGGAGAAGTACTGAGGATAACTTTTTTATATGTCCCTATTATTATTAAATATAAAGGATAGTCCCCTACCAGCTAAAGTTTAGTAAAGTAAAGTAATAAAATCAGTTTGTGCAGCTCCAGTTTAAATTTCTACCAAAGGTTTATATACCTTCAGAGAGGGATGTGTTGACAGAAATTCTGTCGAATGTGTCTATTTTGGAGCGTCCGATCGACGCACTTACATCGTGGTTTGATAATTCATCCGGGAAGGACCAGACGTCTATACTTTGGATCCCGATTTTATGCCGTCATACAACTCGGCAATTGTGCAGTCTTTTTCGTAACCGCCTATAATGTTCCAGGACATATGCACCGTAGCCCCGGATGAAATCTGGGTGGATATTTGAGACATCTGCTTTGAAAACGAAGGAAACACAAGTTTTGTTTACACAACTTGCGCTTCGGCAGCCATTTTGATCAATGATGGTGCTAAAACGCTTACTCCCAATGTTCAATCCAATAAAAAAATCAATAATATAAGCGTTTACGTGACCGTGTATGCTTCGGTTGCATCTAAAACTAGGATTTTAAAAACCGCGACGCACCGGCATGCTGTATCAGACGCGGATGTTTTTTTTTTATTGGACACGGAAAAAAAGGCTTATGCGCAGACTTTTTGGTACATGCGGCGGGGCCTGAGAATCTAATGATTATTTTTTTTTGGCCTTATGAGAAGAAAATATTTAATTTGTTACTTGTTACGAGAATTTGAGTCCAAACTGTAATCCACCCCCCTCACCCACCCACCCACCCACCCACCCACACACACACACACACACACACACACACACACACACACACACACACACACAATCTTTGATATTTTGCACACTTATTGGGACTGAGGAGTAGATCATCAGATAAACTTTTTAATGAAAAAAAAAAGAAAAAAAAAATCAGATAAATTGTATGAGAGTTATGTCCTATTTCAGGTTAGGCATTTCGTAGGGACAAGAATATTGATGGGGGCTTGGTGTTTTACAAGCACACCATTCCAGTGTACTATAAAGTTGAGGAGTTATGTAGGTAAAAAGATCAATGAATTATGTACAGTGTGGTTTAAACATTTACACCCAGATGAACCACATACTTGATGCAGTTGATAGGTGATTTAATGGATGAATAAACTTTTATGTTTTTGAATATCATTTATGAATGTTTTTTATATCTTTTCATGTTCAACATTGTCAATACCCAGTTTGCTTACCTGTTACAATTATTAATGAATAATATTTAAATTTTAAGTTCAAGAAGTCTATTGAAATTTTATGTGTCTAATGAAAAGTATCTGATCTTTGGTAAAAAGCTGAAAGATGGAAAAACAGAGATAAAATGGGTTTGGTCTCTTCTTTGTCATTAGGGAGATATTTAAAGATATAGAATATATCATTGCTCCAGATAAGGCAATTTTTTTAAGCGAAAAATACTGATATTTTTCTTTTCTCCATTAAAATGTGTTATGGGTACCCATTAGAAGAATCTGATCGAGGTGCTTTTATTGAGTACCCACAAAAAATATTTTCATGGAGAAATAAGAAAAACATTATGTGAATACTCTCTTATCTGGAGCTATGTTATACATTTACTTTAGCTGTAGATAAGAGGAGAAATACTTTTCATGTTTCTCCACAAAAATGTTTCATCATTTGAGCAAGTCTCGTAATGAGTACCTTTAGTATTTGATTTCCTGGAGAAATAAGAAAAAATGTGAATATTGTGAATACTTTTTAATGAAAAAAAAAAATTTGAGTTATGGTGTTTACCAACCACACTAAAATTTCAGAGCAGAAATAAAAGACTTGTTCAGAAGATAAATAAATCACTTCAATGTTGAGATAAAATAAATGTACATGTTTTTATATAAATCAAAGAATGAGGTAAATAACAGAACAAACAACCAACAACAGTACCTTTAACATTTTTTTATTTAGTAAACCTTTTTTCAAGATGAGTTAAGCTCTGACTTTTGTCTACTGAAGTAACAAAAAAAAAAAAAAAAAAAAAATATAAAAAAAAAAAATGGTTGCCTATGTTTTTATATAGTGTAGATGCCTGAAAACCAGTTTCCACAGGGCAGTGTATCATATGTGGTAGACTTCAATCGGTTGTCACACAGCAGTTTATCATATGTGGTAGACCTCAGTCAGTTATCAAAGAGCTGTGTATCTTATGTGGTAGACCTCAGTCAGTTCTCATAGAGCTGTGTATCATATGTGTTACACCCCAGCCAATTTTCACAGAGCAGTTTATCATATGTGGTAGACCTCAGCCAGTTTTCACAGAGCAGTTTATCATATGTGGTAGACCTCAGCCAGTTTTCACAGAGCAGTTTATCATATGTGGTAGACCTCACTCAGATATCATAGAGCTGTGTATCATATGTGGTAGACCTCAGTCAGTTATCACAGAGCAGTATATCATATGTAGTAGACCTCAGTTAGTTGTCACAGAGCAGTGTATCATATGTGGTAGACATCAGTCAGTTATCACAGAGCAGTGTGTCATATGTGGTAGACATCAGTCAGTTATCACAGAGCAGTGTATCATGTGGTAGACCTCATCCAGTTATCACAGATCAGTGTATCATATGTGGTAGAGCTCATCCAGTTACCATAGAGCTGTGTATCATATATGGTAGACCTCAGCTAATTAAAAAGAGCAGTGTATCGTGTGGTAGACCTCATCCAGTTATCATAGAACAGTGTATCATGTGTGGTAGACATAGTCAGTTGTCACAGAGCAGTGTATCATATGTGGTAGACATCAGTCAGTTATCACAGAGCAATGTATCATATGTGGAAGACCTAATCCAGTTATCATAGAGCTGTGTATCATATATGGTAGACCTCATCCAGGTATCACAGAGCAGTGTATCATATGTGGTAGACATCAGTCAGTTTTCACAGAGCAATGTATCATATGTAGAAGACCTAATCCAGTTATCATAGAGCTGTGTATCATGTATGATAGACCTCATCCAGTTATCACAGAGCAGTGTATCATATGTGGTAGACATCAGTCAGTTTTCACAGAGCAGTGTATTATATGTGGAAGACCTCATGCAGTTATCACAGAGCAGTGTATCATATGTGGAAGACATCATCCAGTTATCACAGAGCAGTGTATCATATGTGGAAGACCTCATCCAGTTATCATAGAGCTGTGTATCATATATGGTAGACATCAGTCATTTATCACAGAGCAGTGTATCAGATGTGGTAGACATCAGTCATTTATCACAGAGCAGTGTATCATATGTGGAAGACCTCATCCAGTTATCATAGAGCTGTGTATCATATATGGTAGACATCAGTCAGTTATCACAGAGCAGTGTATCATATGTGGTAGACATCAGTCAGTTATCACAGAGCAGTGTATCATATGTGGTAGACCTCAGCAAGTTTTCACAGAGAAATGTATCATACATGGTTGACCTCAGCCAGTTTTCACAGAATTTGACAGCTTCTCATATGTGGTAGACCTCAAAGAGTTTTCTTACAGCAGTGTATCATATGTGGTAGACATCAGTCAGTCATTAGAGAGCTGTATATCATATGTGGCAGACCTCAGCCATTTTTCACAGAGCAGTCTATAATATGTGGTAGACCTTAGCCAGTTTTCACACAGTATTGTATCATATGTGGTAAACCTCAACCAGTTTTCTCAGAATAATGTATCATATGTGATAGACCTTAGCCAGTTTTCACAGAGCAATGTATCATATGTGGTAGACTTTAGCCATTTTTTATAGAGCAGTGTATCATATGTGGTAGACATCAACCATTTATCACAGAGCAGTGTATCGTGTGTGGTAGACCTTAGCCAGTTTTCACAGAGCAGTGTATCTGTATCATATGTGGTAGACCTCAACCATTTATCACAGAGCAGTGTATTGTGTGTGGTAGACCTCAACCAGTGGGCCTAGGTGTTTTAGTCAGAAGTGCATCCAACTGGTGGAGATTGATAATGAAATATTTTCTACGGTCATTCTCTCCCTTCAGCTCATTCAGGAAGGGCTGTTGTCAGTTTCTTGTGAAAGAATGTGCATAAATACTGGTTAACCACTTAGAGGACTAAACCTGCATAGGAAAAGTGTGGTTAGGTAAACTGACTGGCTTGACATGACTATAATGGGATGACTGGGCCATAAAACCTCAACTCAGTCAATCAACAATGCAACCAGTTTTCACAGAGCAGTGTATCATATGTGGTAGACCTCAATAGACCTCGAAATTAGCTCTCATATTTATGAGTAGATGTTAGTTAAGGGCAAGTGAAAAACTTGAATTGCTGGCCCGACAGGAGTAGCTTTTTTTGGCAATAAGGGGAAATAAGTTAGGGAAAAATGGAATCAGCTAGCATTATTTCAGAGTTTTATTTTAAAAAACACTCCAAAATGTCATGAAAAATTGTTGGTTATTGTGTCAAAATTGGCTCACATGTCAAAATATTTACACTAGAAGTTGTCTATTAGTTGACTATTCCACAACAAAACAGCAATAGTAAAACCTGGTTCAGTGCACTGTTCCTAGAGGTCCCAGAGCTGCTCTTTAGTGAAAGTCTGTCAAATTCAGGTTTAAAGTCAGCACATTGCCATATAAGTTTGCTATCCTGGTATTAGAATAATAGTCGGTGGCAGTCGTATAAAAGACAGTATAAATGGTTTTTGTCCCATTTACAGCACCAAATATAAGGACAAGTTCAACTTGATTAAGAGCGAGTAACAATTTGAGACCACTTGCCCTACAGGAAGAGTGAGTCCCAGAGACAATTTCGAACCCTGCTCAACCAATTTTCACAGAGCAATGTATCATATGTGGTAGACCTCAGTCTATTTTCACAGAGCAGTGTATCATATGTGTTAGACCTCAACCAGTTTTCATAGAGCAATGTATCATATGTGATAGACCTCAACCAGTTTTCATAGAGCAATGTATCATACGTGGTAGACCTCAACCAGTTTTCTCAGAGCAATGTATCATATGTGGTAGACCTCAACCAGTTTTCATAGAGCAATGTATCATATGTAGTAGACCTCAACCAGTTTTCTTAGAGCAATGTATCATATGTGGTAGGTCTCAACCAGTTTTCATAGAGCAATGTATCATATGTGGTAGACCTCAACCAGTTTTCATAGAGCAACGTATCATATGTAGTAGACCTCAACCAGTTTTCTCAGAGCAATATATCATATGTGGTAGGTCTCAACCAGTTTTCATAGAGCAATGTATCATATGTAGTAGACCTCAACCAGTTTTCACAGAGCAATGTATCATATGTGGTAGACCTCAACCAGTTTTCATAGAGCAATGTATCATATGTGGTAGACCTCAGCCAGTTTTCATAGAGCAATGTATCATATGTAGTAGACCTCTACCAGTTTTCATAGAGCAATGTATCATATGTAGTAGACCTCAACCAGTTTTCATAGAGCAAAGTATCATATGTGGTAGACCTCAACCAGTTTTCATAGAGCAATGTATCAAATGTGGTAGACCTCAACCAGTTTTCTCAGAGCAATGTATCATATGTGGTAGGTCTCAACCAGTTTTCATAGAGCAATGTATCATATGTGGTAGGTCTCAACCAGTTTTCACAGAGCAATGTATCATATGTGGTAGACCTCACCTAGTTTTCACAGAGAAATGTATCATATGTGGTAGACCTCAACCAGTTTGCATAGAGCAATGTATCATATGTGGTAGACCTCAACCAGTTTTCATAGAGCAATGTATCATATGTGGTAGACCTCAACCAGTTTTCATAGAGCAATGTATCATATGTGGTAGACCTCAGCCAGTTTTCATAGAGCAATGTATCATATGTAGTAGACCTCAACCAGTTTTCATGGAGCAAAGTATTATATGTGGTAGACCTCAACCAGTTTTCATAGAGCAATGTATCAAATGTGGTAGACCTCAACCAGTTTTCTCAGAGCAATGTATCATATGTGGTAGGTCTCAACCAGTTTTCATAGAGCAATGTATCATATGTGGTAGACCTCAAGCAGTTTTCTCAGAGCAATGTATCATATGTGGTAGACCTCAACCAGTTTTCTCAGAGCAATGTATCATATGTGGTAGACCTCACCTAGTTTTCACAGAGAAATGTATCATATATGATAGACCTCAACCAGTTTTTACAGGCCAGTCTGTCATGTGGTAGACCTCAGCTACTTTCGCTTTTTTTACTTTTCTGACATTTAGGCACTGATTATTTGATGTCTAGCTTTTTGTCTGTTACAAAAAAAAAAAAATGACATACGTCTTAAAGGGCAGTGTTTGTTCACACTTGTTTTACTGGGGTTTTATTACCTTATGATATATACAGCAAATAAAATAATTGTTCTTTGACACAATAAACATGAGTTTTATGCTCTCTTACAAACATATATCAACATAATTTGAGGTCAGTTGGAGATGTTTGATGTGTAGGCTTTTGACATGCCCTCAGTTTTGGGATCTTGGCAGCAGGATTAGGGCTCTGTTTTGGTGCAAAGAGAACTTCAGCTGAGAAGGATTTGAAATCCATTATGCCATTAGAAAGCATCCAAGCTGACACATTATTACCCTTGCCATGTTGATTTGAAACTTTGTTTTAGTCATGGTCTGAAGATGTGTATGTGCTCTTGGTATACTTTTGATATTATTTCTGTTTCACTTTCCCCCTTTTTAACCCTTTTGTACACTGAATCAACTCCCACACATTGCATATTGGAATATTCTAATTTCGATTTTAAGTATGTCAGGCTATGTGATTTAGATATTCCTAAAGGAAAATGGTTGAACTATTTGCAAACAGTGGAGACCCTGATCAGATGCCGAGTTCTATGCCTGATCTGGGTCTGTACTGTTTGCCAGTTACCCTTTTAGGGGTCTCCAGACTACAATGGGTTAAGGCAGGGGATAAAAATTCCCTAAATTGGCTTCTTTGTTAAAGTTTTCATGGAAGTCCTGTATCTCCTGAGTGGAGATGTACTTAGCTGATATGCCTCACCCCACTCAGTGACCTTGAGGTCAAGGTTACAAACTTAGAAATTTTATGTTAAACTTTTTGTTTAAAGATTGGTAAATACCATTTTCTCCTGAACGCTGAGATACATTTATTTAGCATCTAACTGGACATGCTAGATACTGGTTCAAAGTTTCATCCATAGCAGGCCCACCCCTCATGGTGTCTTTGAAGTCAGTGTGATCATACAAATTATTTTTATGTTATTATTATACAATTTACAGACAAGCAAGCACCCATTCAGACAAGCTACTTTATTGTGCTACAGCTCTTGTTGACAAGATATTTGCTCTGCAAAATTATTCATGCAATATTTCTTGTTATTCAAGTTGTTGTGCATTTTAGTACAGTGCATCAAGAGCATAATAATAAATCTTATTTACCGTATTTATCCTTAACATTTTGCATGCTGGGTAAAAATTTCAGCAGACAACATTTTGAAATATTTTTTCTTGCTTTTCCTAGAAAATAGGATCTGACACTTCATGCAAATTGTCTCCACAGGAGACAATTTGCATGAAGTGTCAGATCCTATTTTCTAGGAAAAATAAGAAAAATATCACCAGTTTGTCGTCTGCTGAATCTACCCATAGCGTGGTAAGTGTTAACCTTCAAAGTAAGTCTTACTTGTCCTAAAATTTGAACAGCTCTGTTTTGCTTCTTGTTAATTTATTTAAAACATGTTAATGAACTGCGAACAGGGTAGACCCAGAGCAGATGCATCTCATTGGGGTCTACCCTGTTTGCTCAGGCATATCTGTCTGAATTTTTAGGGTAAGTATGTAAGTATGGTATAGTCAAATTTTTTCAAAATGCATTTATCATACAAAACACACGTAAGTGTCACTGCAGCTGTAATTTATTACAGTATGTAATTTTAGTTTTAAAATATACTGAGTAACATTCCAAATGTTAGTTTCAAATCATTACTCATTTAACAATGGTTAACTGTTCCTAAATCTAAGAAGTTCTCTGCAACTTTTCTACAGTTGACATAACACAGTAGGGGCCAGTAAAAATAAAATTCTGTTTATTTTTGTATGTGTATGATAAATTAAATTTTGAATTTTAAATACCATATTCGATGTAATTTTGGTAATCTAAAAAATTTCATCCAGTGTACTTTTATCTACTTCTTTATAAAATAGCATATGTTGTAGGTACTCATTTGAATTGCCTCGACTTGTTGAGGCAATTCAAATGAGTACCCACAACATATGCTTCTATAAAGAAAACAGAAAATAATATTGCATAAGCATCATTAAATACACTCCTCATGAAGTCCTCTGTTGATCTTTCTTTAAAAAGTGCCCTTATTAGGTGGATAGTTTATTATGGGTATCTGCCTAGCATAAAATGAAATGCTAAGCCTTATTTTCTCTGAAAAATGATATTTCAGCATGTCGTCTGCTGCAGTTGTGATTGGCACTTTAAGGGTTAATTAAACTACATTTATGAATAAATATTTTTCAGGCTAATCCACCCCAGTTGGACAGAGCAGAAGATCTAGCCTTGTTACGTTATCTCAATGAATCTAGCACTCTGCATACTTTACGACAGAGATACGGAGGCAACCTCATCCACACATATGCTGGTCCATCACTCATTATTGTCAACCCAATGCAGCCATTACAGATCTATTCAGAAAAGGTAATTCACTTGTTAGTATAGTCTGATTCAGTGTCGTAATTTAAACACACTAAGTGTTATATCACATTTAACCCTCGTTCTACGGGTGGTCGGGTATGGCAAAGATGTCATGTATCTTACGTCACCGGGGCGTCCAACTGATATTGGATTACAGTTGAGCAAGGACAGCTATCACTGTAGCAGGTAAGGGTAGAGGGGGAATGTTTTTATTTCTTCTGTTTCTTCACTTTCATTCCTGTTCCTCTTTCTTCCCAGTCCCTCTCTTTCATCTCCTCTGCTATCTCTTCTATCTCTTTTCTCCCTTTCTTTGGGAGATGACACAAAATGACCCACAAGGGTTGAGGTGTCATTAAACCCCAACACAATCAATTAACCTTTGTCCTGCTGAATAAATTTAGATGCCACACCCATTTCTAATTTTCATCCAATCATATTATTTGATCCTGATTGTTGATATAAATTCACATACTTAATGGCAAACAGTGAAGATCCAGATCAGTTGGCTTCTTCAGAACTACACTGTTTGTAAAGGCAGGACATATCCGGGTTCAGCAGGACTAGGGTTAAACATGGGGCACATCAAGCCAAAAAATGCCTTTGAGCATAAAGTGTGCGGATTCAGATCATCCTGCACATGTGCAAATTTTCTTCTGGGCCTTTTGAAACATTCTATAGTCTCCAAGTATCCAGTGATTCTGTTTGCTGACAGCAAAGACCCAGATCAGTCTGTGCAGATGAGCAGGCTGATGTAGCCTTCACTGCCCGCATATGTCCGAAAACACATTTTCGCATGGTGTGACCCACCATAATTGTGAAGCATCCACGTGGCCAAGTAGTTAGCTCTCTGGGCCCAGTTGTTTGAAACTAACGATTTTGTTTGTTAATATATTATTAAAACTTTGATCATTAAATATGGCATACCGGTGTACGCTAATATTTTTGCTGAAAAAATGTGAAATGCAAAAGCTACTCACATTTTTGCAGCAAAAATACCTGTGAATTTGATATTGTACTTACTAGAACAGTTAATAGTTTGACCACTAACGAGCTCGTTAAGCCAACGATGCTTTGAACAACTGTGCCCTCTGGACTTCAGATCATGAGGTCCCAGGTTAGAATCCTGCTGGAGTAGGAATTCAGCTTATGATTGAATGGCACTTCACATCTGTTTTAGATTTTTAAATTATTTCTTTTTATACTTGCATGCACACCTGACTCATTTTTAGCTTGCTGGGACTATGTCCATGGAGAGCTTAGGTTGTCACCCAGTCGTTGGCTTCAGCGTCTGTTGGCATCCGCATCCGCATTAGCACAATGTTTAAGTTTTCAAAGATGTGCATAGTTTCTTAACTGTTCAAGGCACTGCTTTCATATTTGGCCTACACCTACCTTAGGGTAAGACCTTTCAATAGCATACACCGTCATCCCCAAGTAAGACCCTTTATGTAGGTCAAGGTAAGTTCTTACTTTGTCATTTACACCCATGTTTAAGTTTTCTGTTTAAGTTTTGAAAAGTGTACATAACTGCTGAAGTATTCAAGATAGAGCTTTAATATTTGGCCCACACCAGCCTTAGAGTTAGACCTTTCAATAGCACACACCAGTTCCTCAGTTTGACCTTCTGCCTAGGTCAAGGTCAGGTCATACTTTGTCATTTGAACCCATGTTCGAGTTCTGTGTTTAAGTTTTGAAAAGTGTTCGTAACTGCTGAAGTATTCAAGATGCCACTTTAATATTTGGCCCACACCTACTTTAGGGTAAGACCTTTCAATAGTACACACCCCTTTCTCAGTTTGACCTTCTGCCTAGGTCAAGGTCAGGTCATACTTTGTCATTTACAGCTGTGTTTAAGTTTTGAAAAGTGTACATGACTGCTGAAGTATGTAAGATATAGCTTTCATATTTCATCCACACCAACCTAAGGGATTCAGCATGTAAGATATAGCTTTCATATTCTGTCCACACCAACCTGAGGGAAGCTGTTTCAGTGGCATATACCCCATCCCTCAGTTTGACATTCTTCCGACATCAAAGTCAGGTCATACTCTGTCATTTACAGCTATGTTTAAGTTCTGTGTTTGATCTTTAATATTTAAAGATTGTTTTCTTATCCGATCAGCCCTTTCTGGTGAGCTGCGTTGTCTTCTGACAACTCTTGTTATTATGCCCTCATCAAACCTAAAATAAATAATTACACTGTTTTGACACAAATGACCTCATGGGTTTATGCATTGTTAAACCTGAACTCATCATCGTCATGACCATGAACAGCACGTTATTGCATAGAGTTCTTTATTGTCATTTTCTCCATGTAACTTTAGTAATGCTGAAAGAGAAATTTTCATTTGAAAAATGCTTTTTTTATGTTATATTAACCTTTGTCTCTGCTGAATAAATTAAGATGCCACACCCATTTCTAATTTTCAGCCAATCAGATTACTTGATCAAAATTGTTGATATAAATTACAGAAGCCAACTGATCTGGACCTACACTGTTTGCAAAGGAAGGACATATCCGGGTTCAGCAGGACAAGGGCTAATCAAGTAGTACAAGTAATAAAGAGTGTCACTGTCAGCATCTCTCCTCAGCATTTAGCTCACAGCCTAATGCTGATGTCATATTTGGACGTTGATATTTCTTCAAACTTCCTTCGAAAATAACAAAATGGAGTCCATCTTGACTCTAATTATATAAATGCCATTTAAAAACATCTTGGTCATTTTCTGACTGTTTGTAAGTAAGTTTGAAGAAATAAAGGTATTTCAAAATTTTAAGTTTGTTTGGTACATAAGTGGTTTAATTATTGCAAAGAATCACATAAAATTTACACAGGTATGGTGAATGTCCTAAAATTTCAAACACATTATTCCATACTTTTTTGCGTAATTTTTGCTTTTTATGCAGTTATTTCTTAAAATACTTAGTGTAAAGTTGAACAGTGTAGACCCTGATCAGTCTCATCTGGGTCTGCACTGTTAGCGTATGCCTTTTTTATCAGACACTCTGGTGTACAAAATTTTAGGACATTTACTGTACCTGAAATGCTACAATTCCTCATTTGCCTTTATATTTCAGGTGATTCAAATGTTCAAAGGATGTAAACAAGAAGACATGCCACCACATATTTTTGCCTCTGCTCAAATTGCATACCGAGAGATGTTGAACACTCGTCAGGACCAGTCCATTGTTTTCATGGGGCGTAGTGGGAGTGGAAAAACATATAACATGCATCATATTCTTCATTATCTCACAGCCTCTATGTCAAGTGTCAATAATGTTTTAACAGGTCTGTCTATTCTCTGACTTATTTCAAATATCTTATGTTACATTTCTAACTATGAAATATTTATTTTTCTCTATGTAAGAAAACCTAGTAATCGCTAACCAGGGAATTATTTCCTTTCTTCAAATGGATGGTTTTCATGCGCTTATTAGTAACGTAATTCTTTGATGTAATTTATTCATTTATTGAAGGATTGTGCAATCTTTCACTTTCAAGGCTTCAAACACGTTCAATACAAAGAAACATATATTAAAATATGATTATAATTTGAGATCTTCATTTATTAGCTCAATTAAAACTGAAATCCGATGGCAATATTTTTTTGTTTAGCAGTTCAAGGCAGGGCATCTCTCATTAGCATATGAAATTCCCACATGTCACAATTGTACAACATCCAACTGAAACACATTGTGTGTGGGGTGGGGATGGGGATTTGAAATATAAGAAACAGTTTATTCATTTGTTTTTGATTGATTATGAAGAAATAATTCAGGCATGTTCTAAGGCTTCTGTGTAAAAAACTTGTTCGCTATCGCTCACTTGATATTTTTTACATGGAAGCCTTAGAACAGAAGTGAATTATGTCTCCATAATCTGTCAAGACAAACAAATAAACTCTATATAATTATATAGAGTTTATTTGTTTGTCTTGACAGATTATTGTTAGGTAAGAAGCATAGGTCTAGATAAGAGTGGGACTATTCAGGAAAATTTGACTTATTTCTCTACGAAAACATATATTGTGGGTACTCATTAGAAATACCTCGTCAAAGCACTTATAATGAGTACCCACAACATATGTTTTCGTGGAGAAATAAGAAAAATATCAATACTTGGATTAAAAAAAGCATCTTATCAAGAACTATGTGTAAAGAGGGTATAGCTATTATTATGGGTGCTCACTAGAAGCTCCTTGCAGAGCTTTTATAATGAGTATCCACAACATGTTTTCATGGTATAATAACCCGGAAGGCACATGACGTAAATACAACGTCGCCTCAACGTCGATGCAACGTCGATGACGTTGCATCGACGTTGAGGCGACGTTGTATTTACGTCATGTGCCCGCTGGGAAGAAAATTGAGTCATGGTATAGCATTTCCTACAATACTGCTTGTGCGCCAAGGGAATAATCATATCAGACCATGCATCCCCACAGTGTGGAGATTTTAACAAGGCGGTAATGGAGAAAAAGGTGTTGTTCCTGCTGTGGGGAATTTGGGAGATGGGGACAGTGAATACAAAGACTGGTGCAGGTTAACTTCTTGCCATACCTATCATAAAAGTTAAACCAGTCTGTTTGACTGTCCTTGTGTATAAAAATAGCTGGATAAGTGGCAAAAATTGTAGACACTGATCAGACACTATTTGCTCAGGCCTGTCTGCCTTATGCTTATGAGTTATTATGGTAATACTTGGATTATCATGTTAAAATTTTGTAGGAAAGCGGATGGGGAATGCATAAAAATTGGAACATTTTTTTTGGTATAGAACTATTGTAATTGAGGTTTTAGATGCCAAATTGAATTCATATTTGAATGCCCCTTGTATACTGATATTTTTGACTGAAAACAGCATGTTATTTTTATATGAAAAATACTGTTGTCTTTCATATTGTATTGTGAAATATATTAATCCTTGTTATGATGAATAAATTAAGATGCCACGCCCACTTCCAATTTTCATCTAATCAGCTTACTTGATCCAGGTTGTTGATATCAATTCACATACTGAATGACAAACATTGTAAATCCAGTTCAGTTGGCTTTTATTCAGAAGCCAACTGATCTGGATCTACACTGTTTGCAAAGGCAGGGTATATCCGGGTTCAGCAGGACAAGGGTTAACAAGCGTTCCATTAAAGGCTAAAATTATGGGTAATTTGATAAAAAAAAAGAAAAATAGGGCTATTTGTACCAAATTCTAGGGCTAAAATTAGGAATGATAATACATTTTGCTATGTTTTTTATTTTAACGTTAGATACCTATATATCCTATTCACTTGTTCATACCTGTATTCAACTGTAGAACTAAATAAACTCTTCCTTTTACTAAATTTTAAGTAGATCCTGATGATATTTTTCAGTTGAAAAACTGAATGCTGTGACAATATTACTGGAAGCATTTGGTAACAGTCGGACAATTCTTAACACGAGTGCCAGCAGATTCTCACAACTCATGACCATAGACTATGACCATTCCGGACAGGTGGTTTCAGCATCTGTACAGGTAAGATTTCATCTGCTGTTTTATTTATATTAACGCTTTACATGCTGGCTAAAAAATGCAGAGGACATTTTAAAATAGTTCACAGCTATAAAATATTTTTATATTAACACTGCATGCCAGGTAAAAAGTTCAGCAGTTGAAATATTTTATTTTCCCAGAAAATAGGCTTTGACATTTCATGTAAACTAGGAGACAGTTTGCATGAAATGTCAAAGCCTATTTTCTGAGAAAAATAAGAAAAATGCCATCAAATTTGTCATCTGAATTAGCCTAGAGAGTGGTAAAGGTTAAACGGTTCTTAAGTTGAAGAAAATGCAATAGCATACTAGTGATACAGGGAAAAATACAGACTGATATTTTTTGTCTTGAAGAAAAAGAAAATGACAATTCAGTATGTCGTTTGATGCAGAATTCTAAAATCTTTTTGTCAAAGAATGTACAAGAAAATACCATGAAGGGCAGTTGTCAGTGTCTGGCAAAAGAATGTGCATAAGTACTGGTTAACCCCTTAGAAGACTAAGCCTGCTCGGAAAAACGTGGTTAGGTAAACTGACCGTGCTCAGCATGACCCTAATGGGTTGACTGGGCTGTAAAACCTCAACACTAACAAATCATATTCACCCTAAATATTTGGACGCCTTAACTCCTTACCGTACTTGTCTAAATATTTGAACAAGTCAATTGGACTACCTGTTGATCAGAAAAAACAAAACAAGACAACCAAAAAACAGAAACAACAACAACAAAAAAAAAATAAATAAATAAAAAGAATAATAATAAATAAGTACATAAATAATAATAATAAAAATTTGATCTGGGCTTACATTGTTTGCTCAGTCCAGTCTGTCTGAATACTTAAGTTAAATTTTAAGATTGAAAGATTTGTTCAGCTTTCAACTCTTTTGGCATATTCCTGTATGAATATGCCAATAGAGTTGACATGAACATGCCAACAGAGTTGAAAGCTGAACAAAACTTTCAGTCAATCACTCTTCAAGCAAATCAATCACTCTTGCATTATTTGTAGGTGTTACTGTTTGAGAAGACAAGAGTAGTAAGAAGACCAGAAGGGGAACCAACTTTTCATGTGTTCTATCAACTGTTAGCAGGGGTTGACTCAAAATTGAGGTATCTTTATGAGAAATCTTGTATTTGATCAGCTATACTTGTCACTGAGTATCAGCTATGTTGTTTCTCAAAATACATGTACATTTTGTAGGACAGTTCTGATGAGGACCCACACCTTTCTGCCACTATGATCATTTCAAATGTGAGAGATAGGTCTTTTAATTAAAAAGTGAGATAGGGTATTTTAATTAAAAAGACAAGTAGGCCATTTTGATTAAACTCTATCTTCTGTTTTTCTGAGCAAAACTGTCAAGTATTGGTATGCATTTTCTTAGTTAGAATATAAAGAACATTTTGGTAACAAGATTGTTTTGATTTGCCGAAACCTTTTGATTTTGTCTCTCCAGCACTTCACATATTAAGCACTGAACGTCGATGCCTTCATGTTCATGTTTTGTTTGGTGATGTTAGTTATAATGTCAGCAGCATGCATTGGCATGTAAACAATAAAATAAAAAGAAAATTTACTGTATTTCAGTGAATACCATAAAAATTTTCATCTTGTGTAATGAAAACATTCATTTTTTCACTTGTGCTATGCACTCTTGAAAATACTGACGTTTTCATTACACATGAGGAAAATGTTTATGGTATCCTTTATGTATATTGGTATATAGGAAGACCTTTATCAAATCACTGGCTGATCTAGATCTTTACAGTTTGCATAAGCCACAAATACATCTTTTCTCATGGTACATGTTAATTTTAGTATACAGGGCCCAGGTGTTCAAAACTTAATGAAGTTGTTAGCTAACATGACGTTAAAATTTTTATCTTGAAATATGGCAAATACATTGATATTTTTTGCTGAAAAAATGTGAGTAGCTTTTGCTACTCACATTTATGTAGCAAAAATATCAATGTATTTTGAAAATATCTTAGCCACAACAGTTAACGAGTTTGTCATTAATAAGCTTGTTAAGCTAACAATGCTTTGAACAACTGGGCCCAGATTGTGTCTTTACAGTGTAACTACCATGATACCTATCAATCTCTAAACTGCCAATCAAAACAGTGACAGAGAACATTCTGTGAAATCCTTTTAATTTTATTTTTATTCAGAGAAAATGATTTCATGTGATTTGTCTGCTAAGCAAACAAGGTACACAAAATATCATACCTAATTTTCTGTGAAAAAATAAAAATAAATATATTTGAGAATGTTGGTGGCTATAGTTTAGTATGGTGCTATAAGGATTAATAACCACCTGTATTAAACAGTTACCGCCATTATAAGGCCAGGTTTTCAGGTCCCTTAAATGGCAAATACAGAAACTTGAAGAATAGACTTGTCTTAAGTTTTTCAGCCAAGTGCAAACATTTTAGATCCAGATGCTTGTAACATGTCATCTCTTCAGGATCTACACTGCTAGCCATTCTGCTTTTGAGTTTTGACTGACAGCCCTATTTGCAAAAACTGGACATGTCCAGATTCAGAGATGGAAGAATCCATTAAAGCCTAGGGATAAACCTCCTAAAGTTTGGCTTACTATAGGAGCTTGCATCACAAAGGTTTCATGCTTAACACAGATTGAACTTCACAAGCCTGTAGACTTTATGAATATGAGGTCAAATAGAGCTTTATTTCCTAGCAACATTTTTAGCTCGCCTGAACACAACGTTCAGGAAGAGCTATTGTAGTACCCTCAGTGGTGGCTTTGGCATTGGTGTCGGCGTCCACAAATGTTAAAGTTTTCATCAAAGGTTTTAAGATCTCATTATTTCCTAACCTTATCACCGATTTGATTCATCTTTGGTATGATAATACATATTGGTCCAAAATTTTGCGCAGTGCCATCTCACCAACCAAGGTCATGTCAAGGTCACAGACTTTGAATTTTCATGTTAAAATTTTTAGGACCTCATTATTTTTTTATTTGATTGACAAGCGCGAGTTCAGGTGAGCTATACTTTTCTTTAATCAGAAACTTAGCAGTTAGCTAGTCTCCCATTATGATGTTATTTGGATGAAAAATGTGGACATGTATGGTGGTTTCTTATTGAATTAGACAGTTCTAATGGGCTGCCATAAAATGTGTTTTTATGGAAGAACAAGAATTTTCCTGGAGAGCTTGCTGACAGAATTGTGATTACATATTTATTTTTCAGATCCGAACTTCAGCTGACTTCATTGACTGATCCCAATCTTTTCATGACTCCATTACAAAAGGTAGATTTATATGTTTTCCTTATGACTGGTAATTGTGATTACCATATTTGCCCTAAGTTTTTGAACTAACAAGTCTGAGCAGACAGTACAGACCCAGAACAGATGCTGCAGATGTGACTTCAGGCTCTGCCCTGTTTACCACTTATTCAGTTTTTAGGCATATCACCAGATAGTCAAATGGACTTGTTCAAATTCTAGAACAAGTTTGGTAAGAAGTTTAGATGTCTGTATTTAGGGTAAATACGGTAAACAGTTATTGTGATCAGTTTGTATGGTCAGAATTAAGAGAAGCTTATAGTGAGGAAAAACTAACAAAATAAAACAACAGCAACAACAAAAACAGCAAAACAAAAGATAAAAAAACAAAACAACAGAACATTGAGAAAATCTAACATTTTGGCTGGTTTTTGTTGCGACTGTAGGAGTGACATAGAGATGACTTTTCAGCATCATTGCTGGCGTTGGCATCAATGATGTTAAGTCTTTGCATTTAGCTCTGTGTCTCAGACACCAAGGCTTCTAGGCTAATGAAACTTCATACACACATTCGCCATGATGTTTAGTCTGTATGTTTAGCTCTGTAGCAGTCGCGACATAACCAATGGGGAAATTTCTTGTCTGAGATGTTTGGCTTTTTGGAGCCTTTGAAAAACATTGCATTTATTTAGTGGGTGCTTCTAATGAGTACCCACAACATAAATTTTCATGGCGAAACAAGGAAAGAATATCAATAGTTTTTTAATAGTACATGTATTTGGTTGAAACAAAAAATCATTGTAGATGTACAGTCAACTCTCGTTATCTCAACTTCGCTTATCTCGAAGTGAAAATATGGTCTCTGTTTTAACATGGAAGTCTAGCAACGAAAGAACAAAGAATGAGGTCATGGTTTTGTAAATTTGTTAACCCTTGTCCTGCTGAATAAATTAAGATGCCACACCCATTTCTAGTTTTCAGCCATCAAAGTACGTGATCCAGATTGTTGATATAAATTCACAAACTTAATGGCAAACAGTGCAGATCCAGATCAGTTGGCTTCATCAGAAGTCAGCTGATCTGGATCACCACTGTTTGCAAAGGCAAGACATATCCAGGTTCAGCAGGACTAGGGTTAACATTCACATTAAAGCTTTGTGTTTCTTACTGTCTTCACTTGAAGTTATTGATATACGATTCACATCGCTACTGGATGGTTACTGTTAGCATCATTTTGCTGCTGCTGACTTAAATCTTTGCATGCTGGGTTAATTTTGCATGTTTTTTTGTCATCTGTGGATTTTTTTAACAATTAAATTTTTCAAAAATATCTTCCAGGAATACCATCAGAGTGTCAATAAGTTTGGATCCAGATCAGGCCCGACATTTTGTCGGGCCTGATCTGGATCCAAACTGTTTGCAAAGGTTATCAGCTGACGACAGAAGTCACCACTAGCGGGGAAAGAATTAAGTCAAAGGGCATGACTTAGAAATTTGCATTAGCTTGAAAGTGACAGTGGTCAGCTGTTGGAGGTATAGTAGAGCCTCTGTTCACTAACTCTTATATTTCAGACTGAGGATAAACAGAGGGCAGTGCAATACTGGGCCAAGATATATAATTCCATGGAAGTGATACAGATGTCTGAGGAGGAAATTAAATCTATATGCACTGTATTAGCAGCCATATATCATCTAGGAGTGGCGGGAGCTGTTAAAGGTTAGATTTGTCTTGTCTTAATGTGTATAAATTGTTTGCTAAAGACTTTGTAATGGCTGGACAGTTTTGCAGCTTAAATGCATAGCATGTTGGGTGAAAATTTCAACTGATATGATTTTGAAATATTTATCTTATTTTTTCGAGAAAATAAGATTTGAAATTTGATGCAAATTGTCTCCGAACATGCCTAAGGAGGAGACTGCATTAATAGTCATCCTATTTTCTGGGTAAATAGTTTTCTTATTATACCCCCACCCCATCCCCCAAACTGTGTTTGTGGGTAGTAGGGGGTAGGGTATACTGTTTTCATGTCCCTCGTCTATTACGTTTTGATCCTAGCAGTGGGGGTGAGGGTGGGGTGGGGGTGTTGGGGTAACTAATAAGCACTGCGTAATTTCTTGTTTTTCCCAGGAAATAGAATTTGATATTTAATGCAAATTGTATCATAAGAATCTACACTGTTTGCAAAGGCAGGGTGTATCCGGGTTCAGCAGGACAAGGGTAAATTGACCTGCTCGACATGATCTCAACAGTGATGACTGGGCCATAAAAATCCAAGTCAAAAAAAAAAAAAAAAGGAAAGAAAAATTAGACTACACAAATGTGCACAAATAAGGTACTGTTTCTCACTTTGCTGCTTATTTTTTTTGCTGGCAGAATTAATGTTTTGTTCAAAAATTGTATGTTCTTCTGTTGCTGTTTACAGGAAATAACAACAAAGGTCAGTTTGCCAGACCAGCAGCTGCACAAAGGGCAGCAACTCTGCTAGGAATATCAGTTGAGGAGTTGGGCAGGAACATATTTTCATCATCAGGAACAGCAACTCTGGGTAGAAGTGCAACTGCTAGGTAATAGTTTATTATGGTTACTATATTTTATCCAAAGTATTGGGACAGATAAGCCTGAGCAAACCCACATCAGATGGTGCAGAATTTGGCATCAGGGCCCAGTTGTTCAAAGCATCATTAGCTTAACGAGCTTGTTAGTGGTAAAAATGTTAACTGTTCTAGTAAGTACAATATCTAATTAACAGGTATTTTTTTTCTGAAAAAATGTGAGTAGCTTAAAAACTATACACATTTTTTCAGCAAAAATATTGGTGTATATGCCATATTTTATTGATCAAAAGTTTTAACGATACATTAACTAACAACATCGTTAGTTTTGAACAACTGGGCTCTGATTAGCAGCTTATTTATTGATCAAAGTTTTAATGATACCTTAAGTAAGAATATTGTTAGCTTTGAACATCTGGACCCTGATAAGCAGCTGATCGGATGGCCCTATGGTAAGCGTTCCAGACTTAGGATAACAAACATCTCGTGGTTCGAATCCTTTAAGAGTTAAGTAAATTGGAACTCACTGGTTGTCTCCCTTGTATAAATGGCAGAAAATCAACCAAGTATATCCAGTCCAATTACCCTTGTCATGAATAAATCAACATGCCACGCCCACTTCTAATTTTCAGCCGATCAGATTACTTGATTTGAGATTGTGTGTATAAATTCACATACTTAATGGCAAACAGTGCAGATCCAGATCATTTGGCATCTTCAGAAGCCAACTGATCTGGATCTACACTGTTTGCAAAGGCAGGGCATATCCATGTTCAGCAGGACCAGGATTAAGAGGTGTCCTGTTTTATCTTAAATTAGTCACATTAATGCTTAACAAGTACTGGCAGCCCTTTATTTTGAAGCTTTTGGCAATCTTAGCAAAAACAGCCCCCCCCCCCCCCCACACACACACACACACACACACACAAAAAAACAAAAAAAAAAAAAAAAAAATGGACTAGGCTTTACACTTCACAAAATCATTTTATATGTTTTGATGGTTTCTCAAATTTATATGTTTTGATGGTTTCTCTCTCATTCTTGTTTTATGTTTGATTTCAGGGGTGCGAGCCCTGCAGACAAGCATGGTGATCCTCATACAACAGCTATGGAGGCCCTTGAGGGGTTTGTTGTAGGTCTCTACTCGGACTGCTTTAATGCTATAGTCTCGCTTATCAACAGGTAACAGACATTCTCTGTATGAACTTGAACCATGGCTTGGAAAGGGTTTAACCAATTTAGTCGGTAAACCCCCAAAAGAGTAATTGGCAAACAGTGCAGACCAGATCAGATACTGCCTGCAGAATGCGTATCTTCTCAGGATCTACACTGCAGGCATTAAATACAGAAATTTCTTAAAACATAATTATTATGTCACAGCACAGCAAACAGTTTATAACTGTAATACAGTCAAACCTGTGTTAGTGGTCACCTCTATTAAGCAGCCAATCTGTATTAAGCAGCCAGAGGAAAGTTGCCCCAAAATTCATAGACTTATATATTTGAACTATATTAAGCAGCCACCTGTCTTCAGCAGCCACATTTTAAGCTTCCCATGGGTGGCTGCTTAAGACAGGTTTGACTGTATACAGTTTTGCCATTACAGCTGGTGGAAATAACAAAGCTTTTTTTAGCTCACCTGAGCCGAAGGCTCAAGGTGAGGTATTGTGATCACTCACCGTCCGTCGTCGTCGTCCGTCTGTCCGTCCGTTCACAATCTTTAAACAACATCTCCTCCTAAACCACTGATTGAATTTTGACCAAATTTCACAAGCATGATCCTGGGTTGATCCTCTTTCAAAGTTGTTCAAATGGTTCCGGTCCATTGCATATCTAGGTCACAGGAGCTAAAAATAGATTTTTTAACTAAAAACTCAAAAAATCTTCTCGTCAGAAACCACTGGACCGATTTCAATAAAATTTTGCAGAAATGTTCCTTTGGTGATCCTCTACCAAGATTGTTCAAGCCATTTGGATTCATCAAAAAACATGGCCGCCAGGGGGCGGGGCTTATTAGCTCACCTGAGCACGAAGTGCTCATGGTGAGCTATTGTGGTCAGTCAATGTCCGTCGTCCGTCGTCCGTCGTGCATCGTGCGGCGTCAACAATTGCTTTAAAAGCCTACTCCTCCTACAACTCTGGGCCAATTAACTTGATACTGGGTAGGAAGCATCGGGGTGACTTGTAGATCAAAAATAGCTAAAATCGTTCTGATCGGAAATCCAAGATGGCTGCCATGGCCGCCATCTTGAAAATCTATTTTTCGCTTCTTCTCCTGAACCGAAAGGCCAATTGACTCCAAACTTGCTTGGAACCATCAGGGTGACTTGTAGATCAAAAATAGCTAAAATCGTGCCGATCGGAAATCCAAGATGGCCGCCATGGCCGCCATCTTGAAAATCTATTTTTCGCTTCTTCTCCTGAACCGAAAGGCCAGTTGACTCCAAACTTGCTAGGAAGCATCAGGGTGACTTGTAGATCAAAAATAGCTAAAATCGTGCCAATCGGAAATCCAAGATGGCCGCCATGGCCGCCATCTTGAAAATCTATTTTTTGCTTTTTCTCCTGAACCGAAAGGCCAATTGACTCCAAACTTGCTAGGAAGCATCAGGATGACTTGTAGATCAAAAATAGCTAAAATCGTGCCAGTCGGAAATCCAAGATGGCCGCCATGGCCGCCATCTTGAAAATCTATTTTATGCTTCTTCTCCTAAACCCAAAAGCCAATTGATTCCAAACTTGGTAGGAGGCATTGGGGTGACTTATAGATCAAAAAAGCTAAAATCATGCCTATGGAAAATCCAAGATGGCCGCCATGGCAGCCATCTTGAAAATCAATTTTTGCTTCTTCTCCTGGACCGAAAGGCCAGTTGACTCCAAACTTGGTAGGAAGCATCGGGGTGACTTGTAGATCAAAAATAGCTAAAATCATGCCGATCATAAAACCAGGATGGGCGCCATGGCAGCCATCTTGAAAATCTATTTTTCGCTTCTTCTCCTGAACCGAAAGGCCAGTTGACTCGAAACTTGGTAGGAAGCATTTGGGTGACTTGTAGATCAAAAATAGCTAAAATCATGCCGATCGTAAATCCAAGATGGCCGCCATGGCGGCCATCTTGAAAAATTATTTTTCGCTTCTTCTCCTAAACCCAAAAGTCACTCGACTCGAAACTTAGTAGGAAGCATCAGGGTGACTTGTAGATCAAATATAGCTAAAATTGTTCTGATCAGAAATCCCAGATGGCCACCATGGCCGCCATCTTGAAAATCTATATTTAGCTTCTTCTCCTGCACCGAAAGGCCAACTGACTCCAAACTTCGTAGGAGACATTGGGGTGACTTGTAGGTCAAAAATAGCTAAAATCGTGCCAATCGGATATCCAAGATGTCCGCCATGGCAGCCATCTTGAAAATCTATTTTTCTGCACATCTGCATATCTGCAGTGGCTATGTCACTCAGGTGAGCGACCCGTGGCCCGTGGGCCTCTTGTTTTCCCTATATATCTGTATAGAAAAGTTTAAAAATCTTCTTGTCAGAAACCACTAGACCGATTTCAATATAATTTTGCAGAAATGTTTCTTTGGTGATCCTCTACCAAGATTGTTCGAGACATTTGGATTCGTAAAAAAACATGGCTGCCAGGGGGCGGGGCTTATTTTGCCTATATATCTATATAGAAAACTTTAAAAATCTTCTCGTCAGAAACCACTGGACCAGTTTCAATATAATTTTGCAGAAATGTTCCTTTGGTGATCCTCTACCAAGATTGTTCAAGCCTTTTGGATTCGTCAAAAAACATGGCCGCCAGGGGGCGGGGCTTATTTTCCCTATATATCTGTATAGAAAACTTTAAAAATCTTCTTGTCAGAAACCACTGGACCGATTTCAATATAATTTTGCAGAAATGTTTCTTTGGTGATCCTCTACCAAGATTGTTCAAGACATTTGGATTGGTCAAAAAACATGTCCGCCAGGGGGCGTGGCTTATTTTCCCTATATATCTATATAGAAAACTTTAAAAATCTTCTTGTCAGAAACCACTGGACCGATTTCAATATAATTTTGCAGAAAAGTTCCTTTGGTACTCCTCTACCAAGATTGTTCAAGACATTCGGATTCGTCAAAAAACTTGGCTGCCAGGGGCAGGGGTTTATTTTCCCTTTACATCTATATAGAAAACTTTAAAAAATCTTCTTGTCAGAAACCACTGGACCGATATCAATATAATTTTGCAGAAATGTTCCTTTGGTGATCCTCTATCAAGATTGTTCAAGCCATTTGGATTCGTCAAAAAACATGGCCGCCAGGGGTCGGGGTTTATTTTCCCTATTTATCTATACAGAAAAGTTTAAAAATCTTCTTGTCCGAAACCACTGGACCGATTGCAATATAATTTAGCAAAAATGTTCCTTTGGAGATCCTCTAGGAAGATTGTTCAAGCCATTTGGATTCGTCAAAAAACATTGCCGCCAGGGGGTGCGCGGCTTATTTTCCCTATATAATCTATATAGAAAAGTTTAAAAATCTTCTTGTCCAAAACCACTGGACCGATTTCAATATAATTTTGCAAAAATGTTCCTTTGGTGATGCTCTACCAAAATTGTTCAAGCCATTTGGATTTGTCAAAAAACATGGCCGCCAGGGGGCAGGGCTTATTTTCCCTATATATCTATATAGAAAACTTTAAAAATCTTCTCGTAAGAAACAGTTGGACCGAGTTCAATGTAACTTGGCAGGAATGTTGCTTTGGTGACCTTCTACCAAGCTTGTTCAAGCCTTCATGATATGTCAAAAACCATGTCCCCTAGCGGGGCGGGGCTTATTTTTCGTCTTTATCTGCACAGAAAATTTTAAAATTCTTATTGTCACATACCCCATGACCGATTTCAATATTACTTGGCTGGAATGTTGCTTTGGTGAACCTCTATCAAGATTGTACAAGCAGTCATGATTCGTCAAAAAACATGGCTGCCATGGGGTGGGGCTTATTTTCCCTATATATCTAAATAGAAAAATTTAAAAATCTTCTTGTCAGAAACCACTGAACAGATGTCAATATAACTTGGCAGGAATGTTCCTTTGGTGACCCTCTACCAAGTTTGTTCAAGCTTTCATGATTCGTCAAAAAACATGGCCGCTAGGGCTTTATAGCTATATAAAACTTTTTTAACCATTGGACCAATTTCGATATAACTTGGCAGAAATGTTCCTTTGGTGACCCTCTTTTAAGATTCAGTTCAAGTCGTCAAGATTTGTAAAAAAACATGGCCGGGGGTGTGGTGGAGGGGGGTGGGGGTGGTTAGTGCTATAAAGTTTATACAAAAATCCTAGAGCAGTGAATTTGGCTGAAACTTCAACAGTAAATATGCAAATCTGTTTGGTCAGGTGAGCGATATAGGACCATCATGGTCCTCTTGTTTTATTTTTAGTATAAGAACTTTGTTTTTATTTGATAATGATGTCACTGAAATAGTCCCCCAGATAAGGCACTTTTTTTTTTTCCTTTTTTTTTTTTTCTTTTTCGATCAGGGCCCAGTTGTTCAAAGCATCGTTAGCTTAACAAACTTGTTAGTGGACAAAATGTTAACTGTTCTAGCAAGTACAATATCTAATTCACAGCTTTTTTTTTTTTTTGCTGAAAAAAAATGTGAGTAGCTTTTGCAAATGCACTAACATTTTTTCAGCAAAAAATATTAGCGTATATACCATATTTAATGATCAAATTTTTATCCATACGTTAATTAACGACATGGTTAGTTTTGAGCAGCTGGACCCATAATGTTTTCATTTGTTTTTTTCTCCACAAAATATATGTTGCGGGTACTCACTTCTGATGAGTACCACCGGAGAAATAAGAAAGAATATTTTCCTGATACCCCTCTTTTCTAAACAATTGTCATCTGCTTTGTCATCTGCTTGTGATTTTAGAAGTCATTTTTGCAAACAGTGTGGATCCAGATCAGACCGCCTCTAGGAGCAGTCTGATCAGGGTCCACACTGTTTGCCTGTATGCAAAAATAGGTTTGAAAAGTTTGCAAGAATATTCAGCAGACGACATAAACAGATGACATTTTCAGATGCGGGTTTTCTTGGCATTTTAAGGGTTAATGGGTTGTTGATCATGGCACCAGAATAGGAAGCAAATGGTGATAAT
Organism: Anodontia alba; assembly: GCA_964016985.1. Taxonomy (NCBI): domain Eukaryota; kingdom Metazoa; phylum Mollusca; class Bivalvia; order Lucinida; family Lucinidae; genus Anodontia; species Anodontia alba. The sequence goes on along the minus strand of OZ024830.1, from coordinate 5,524,268 downwards.
TTAGGGGAGTCTTTTAGATCTTCTATGAAATAATAGTATGTTGAGTGCACTCATTAGAATCACTTTGATGAGGCCATTCTAAGAGTACACACAACATACAATTTTATGATGAAATAAGAAAATTTCCCTGAATATTTGTTTTCTTGAGCTGTCGGAAGAATTTTGTAGGGATTTAAAAACGAGTTTGAATGAGCTATGGTAAATAAGCCATCGATGTTCGAGCTAATGAAGTTTGACTGTAGGTCATGAGTAGGTATGTGATAAATGCATTTCTCTTCTTTCTTAGGTCTCTGTCCTCTACATATCGATCAGCAACTTCTGTTCTAGTTGTTGATAGCCCTGGCTTCCAGAATCCAGGGACCTGTGGACGACAGTCGGGAGCCAGTTTTGAAGACCTCTGCTACAATTATACACAAGAAAAATTACAATTACTCTTTCATGATTTGGTCTTTACCATGCCACAAGATCGGTATAGTCAGGTAGGTATATTAAAATAATATAGGCAATTTAAATTTTAGAGAAATCTTGCCACCTGCCTGGAGTAGGGTGTTACTCTTCCTATTACTCTGTAATTACTCATACTTTGGACCTCTTTCAGAAAATTGTTTTTTATATATTCAGTTCATTGTTGAAACAGCTTAGGCCAGACTATTTTCAGCCATAAAAATAATTTTAGGGTAAATATTTCAGAACAATGCATTGACATAGAAAGGACAAGTAGCATCTGATTAGAAATCGCCACTCACAAATATTTTTATGCATTTATAATAAAACAAAAAGCCAAACATCTCTTTCCAAGTGATATTGAAAGCACAGTAAATACTTTTGGCAGACTGTAATGATACACAGCTCAGTATATCTGATGTAGCATGTTAAAAAGTACATTTTATCATTTTATTATAAATAAAACCTCTCTGTTTTGAAATCTGAAGAATTTTCTTTGGTTGCTTTTAAAGGGGAATGGATACCTTTTCAAGGGAGGTAACTCTGTCAATATTGTTGGGAAACAACTTCATATGTTACAAAGCTTTTTTTGAATCCAATGTGTATATTATATGTCATTATTCTTGTATGTAACTGATGATGTACAAATAAAATATGTTTAACCCTTCTCTTGCTGAACATGACATGCCCTGTCTTAGCAAACAGTGTAGATCCAGATCAGTTGGCTTCTGAAGAAGCCAACTGATCTGGATCTGCACTTTTTGGCATTAAATATGTGAATTTCTATCAAAAACCCAGATCAAGTAATCTGATTGGCTGAAAATTAGAAATGGGCATGGATCTTTATTTTTTAACATAACAATGGTTAAACTGTCCATATTGTTTTGCCTCTGTTCTGAAAATAGTTCTACTCTAAAAGGAAAGTAGTAGACCAATTTTCAGAAGGGACTTTGTGAGCAGGAAAGCAAATAGGAAGAGACAAAAGTTTCCTTCAATGTAAAAAAAATGGCAGAAAATCTACCAAGTGTATCCAGGCCCCTTAATTTTGAGTTTCAGTTGCATGTATTTTCATTTTCTCCATGTTTACCCTAAGCATACATGTCTAGTTCATAGCTCCTGATATAATAGCATTTTTTTTCCTACTCTAAAAGTGAGGCTGGCTAATCAGAGCTGAAAAGATAATCAATTATCAGTCCTGCCATTGTGATCGCTAATCAATTAGTAGTCACTGACGATTTGGTCATGATTTGATCAGTCTGTCTAAGCATGATTCTTACCATGTTATATTTTGCTGTATGTATTTGGTCAGGCAGACCTGAGCAAACAGGGTAGACCCAGATGAGATACCACAAAATGCAGCATCTCGTCAGGGTCTACACTGTTTGCCACTCATCCAGCTATTTCTAGACACAATGTTGGGTGGTAAATTGTACTTGTTCAAATTTTAGATAGTATAGTAAGGAGTTGAGGTGTCAGAATACTAAGGGTAAATATGGTAAAGTAACACACACAGAAATCAAATGATTGATTATTAGCAATTTTTTGCAGAATTTATCGATCAATTAATCAATTATCCGATTAATTGTGCCAGCCATCTAAAAGATAGGTATTTTTTTTACCTCTCCATGAAAATATTGTATTTTTTTCCATTGAAATTGTCTTAGTGAAGCAGTTCCAAGGAACACCCACAATATATTGTTTTGTGGAGAAATAGGAAAAGAAATTGTCCTTTTTACCCTAAATATTTGGAGAGCCGTGCTTGAGCAACCTGTAGCTTGATCAGAGCTTACACTGCCATTCAGCTGACACTTTTAGACATATCACTAGGTATGCTCATGTTTTAGCATAGGAACGAGTTATGGTATGCAAATATTTTGGGTAGCTATGGTACCCCTCACAGGCATGTTGTCACTTAGCATACTGGGTAAAAAATTCAGCAGATGACAATTTGAAATATTTTTCTTATTTTTCCCAGAAAATTGGCTTTGACCTCATCAGGAGACAGTTTACATGAACTGTCAGAGTCTTTTTTCTGGGAAAACTAAGAAAAATATCATCAATTTGTCGTCTGCTGAACTTTTTCGTAGAGTGGTGAAGGTTTAGTTTGTTTGAATTTCAGTGAGACTCACTGTTTTGTAACCTTCAAAAGCAAATTTTACAACCAGTCTCACTTAAAAATGAAGGAATTTCTTTCTTTATTTAATATAAAAATTTAAATCTGACTTTTTCAAAATCTTGCTGATTTTGAAGATTATAACTTAACATGGCCGCCATCATATCAGGAGCTAGACTAAATGTAGACCATCTGTGGGGCTAGTTACTTGTTGAAGGTTGCTGATTCTCTGTTGGTTTTGTCCATTCAAATTTCTTTAAGGTGACTGGGTACAGTTGTTAGATTTTTTTGCCGTTTTTACTAGGGAGACAACTTTTGTTATTACTTTTGCTTTCCTGCCTACCAGATCCCTTTGGAAAGAGGGCTTCACTAACAAGAAAAGAATTGCTCCCAGGGGGAACACATTCTTTTAGAATAGACCCTTTGTGAGAACAGAGGTAGAACAAATTTAACAGTTGCCTTAACTGAAAGTGTATCCATTCCCCTAATGCTTAGAACTCTGGGTAAAATTTTCGGCAGATGACATATTGTAATATTTTTCTTATTTTTCCCAGAAAACAGGTTTTGACATTTCATGCAAAGATTACCTTTATTCACTCCCTTAGGATTCTGGGTAAAATTTTAGCAGACAACATTTTGAAATATTTTTTTCTTATTTTTATTCTGAGAAATAGGCTTTGACAATTTGCATGAAATGTCTACACCTGTTTTCTGGGAAAAATGAGTAAAATATATCATCAATTTGCCATCTGCTGAATTAGCCCAAACTTTGGTGAAAGGTAAATATACTTAAAATGGCACCAAACTCCAAAGCCATTCCCCCACAGTATTTGAGGGTACAGGCTGAAACAACTTTTATCGTGTTTTATATCTTTTATATCTTTGTAGGAAGTGAAAAAAAAAAAAAAAAAAAAAAATGAAAAATTGTTCTTGATAACAGATTTCAGCAGCTGTTTAACTATGTGTATTGAATGATACCATACATTTACTTCAGGAAAATGTAGATTGTGACTTTGAATTTGTGACAACCAGTCCAGCTGCCATGGTTTCCCTCATAGATAAACCTTCTCAGCAGTCTTTGGTAAGTTACCTCCCTTATAGAAGTGTTACTCTAAATATTGTGCTTCAGATGTCCAGTTTCTGCCAAACAAATGCTTTTGTTAAGTTTGTTCACTGAATGCTTGTCTTGTCTTTTATCTTCAACAGCAAATATCTGCATCAGAAAACAGTTCTGCAGAATAAGGAAAAAAATTGTTTCATGGCTCTAGATAGGTGGGGGTAGCCTATAATAATATTTTTCGTGTTTCTCAATAAAAACATAGTTTGTGTGGCACTTCTAATGAATACATGTACCCACAATGTATGTTTTCATGGAGAAATAAGAAAAATACTGGAGCTATCCTATTTTTGAAAATCTTAACATAGTTGTCTGTGACCCTGTTTACATGCAGATGTCTATACTGAAAGACTATTTTAATGCCTTTTGAAATTGATTAATACCGTAAGTGTCCTAAAATTTCAAACTCTTTGTGAAATACGTTTAATGCAGAAATTTTGTTGTTTTTATGCATTTATTCCACAAAATACTTGGTGGAAAGGAAAACAATGTTGACACTGATCAGACTGCTTCTTCAGGAGCAGTCTGATCTAGGTCTACACTGACAGTCATTTTACCTGTGCTGTTTTATCAGACAAGTGGTTGTTCGAAATTTTAGGACATTTACCATAATAACAGAATTAAGCAAGCCCCATTTTCTTATCACTAACTTATTTTCTACTTGACTTATTTAAAATAGGTCTGACTTGAAGTTAATTTGCTTTGAATTGTGATTGAGCTTAGCTGTATAATTTAAGTTTAAAGTTGAGATGTGTCATGCAAAATGGGAGCTTTATATATATGCAAACAGTGAAGATCCAGATCTGTTTATAGTGTAATTAACCTGTTACTCTTTAGCCCTTAAAGCGCCAGTCACAGCAATTGTCGTCTGCTTTGTCTTCTGCTTGTGATTTTAAAAGTCATTTCTGCAAACATTCCTTTAGGAGCAGTCTGATCTGGATCCACACTGTTTGCCTGTATGCAAAAATAGGTTTGAAAAGTTTGCAAGAATATTCAGCAGATGACATAAACAGACGACATTTTCAGATGCAGGTTTTTCTTGGCGTTTTAAGGGTTAGTATACTTGTAAAATTAGAAAAAGGTCATTTGACTACAAGTGAGTAATCTAAACGCAAAAGTGTAGACACAAATTCAAATAGAGTAGTTAGAAATGAATCTACCCTGTTCGCTCAAGCATGTCTGTCTGGATATTTAGGTTAAATACACTATGTGCAGTCTAATTGGAGTATTCACTGTATGCTTGGATCTGTCTTCTCATTGGGGGCTAGTCTTGAAAGAAATCACTCCTTCTGGGAGGCTTACAGATACTACGGAGGCAATTTCCTGTTCACCTAAAGGTACCTTTTTTGGATGACACAACTCAAATACTGTAAACTCTTTGCTCTTGTTTACCTTATTTGTTGGGCGTTTTAATTTTTTAGCTTCCCTGAGCCAAAGACTCCATGGAGTTCATAGGATGGTCCGTCTGTCCATCATTTTGAAATAACTTCTTCTCTGAAACCGCTGGGCCAATTTTGATAAGATTTCATATGCAGCCTTCTGACAATAGGGGAATAAAAGTTTGTTTGAATGGTCCAGGTCTTATGACCAAGATGGCCACCATGCCCAAATATGTGAAAAAAAAAAAAATCTTCTATACGCTTTAGAATGGGGGAAAAAAGGTAAAACAATGCATTTTCCCAAAACTTTGGCAGTCTATGACATGAGAGTAGGTACTATAAGAATGTTTATGAAGGCCAAAGGTCAAGTTCTTTTAATGATCTTGGCCCCATGTCACCAGTGTTGAATTCTGGTAAAAAAATTCAAATAACTGTCTTTCTGAAACTGCTATGCTGATTTCAGTTAAATTTTATATGCAGCCTCCTGACAGTGGGAATAAGGGAACAAAAGTTTATTTTAATGGTCCGGGTCAACCAAGATGGCCACCATTACCATGTATAGTGAAACCATGAACTGTTGTCAGTGCCAATGATCAAGGTTACTCATATGAGAAAAAAATTACCAAATAATACTCAGGGTTCAGGAGAGTGATCAGGACCTTATGGTCCTCTTGTTTGAAGTTTATATTTTGCTGTAACACAAGACGAGTGTAGAGTAGAAATTATTAGGTTCTTGATATTTTTAATAACAATTTATACTATGATAGCTTACCTAAAAATATATAAAACTATTCCATTTTAGGCATACATGAAAAACTTCACCTTTTCTTTTGATATAAAAGTAATCTGTCACAAAGGAGCATGGTAATTTGGAAGACAAAAACAAGTTCTGGAGATCAAGGCCCAGTTGTTCAAAACTAATGATGTCGTTAGTTAACGTACAAGGGCCTCGTATCATTAAAACTTTGATCATTAAATATGGCATGTACAATGCAAAAGCTTTTTGCATTTGCAAAAGCTACTCACATTTTTTTAGCAAAAATACCTGTGAATTAGATTTTGTACTTGGTAGAGCAGTTAATATTTTGATCACTAACAAGCATGTTAAGCTAACAATGCTTTGAACAACTGGGCCCAAATTTTTTGCAAGATTATCTTCGCATCTATCAAGCAAACACTGTTCATTGTTCACTATCTCCAATTCATATTCTGACATCCCTTATATTCAGGGGAACTCTCTCAGTTTGCCTCCAAACTTTGACCCTAACATGGTAAAAGTTAAAAGTCACCCAGTTTCATCCAAAAGTTTCCTTCTGTATTATATCACCTTTCATACAATATCCATTACATTATCCGCTGAACCTTCAGTTTTTATTTTTTTTGTTTTTGTTTTTTGTTTTTTTTTTTGGTACTGTTTTATGGGTTTGTTTGAGCCTTTCTGTAACACTAAGATATACTAAAAAGATGTTAGAACTGTTTTAATTTAATATTATAGAGGGGGAAAAACCCACAAATCCCACAAAACTTATGTTTTCCAATGAAGTATGGGTTGAAGTGCTTGCAGATATAATCTGTGATATGAGATTCATCAAGTGAAAGGTCAAGGTCAGGGCCTTCCTTGTCCACTTATACTACAGTATTCGACCTAATTACTGCGCAAACCCCTATAAGCACACAGTCAAGCAATTTCTTAGTCTTCAGATTTATTGCTTTATAAGAGCATATGTTGTTAGTACTCCTTTGAATTGCCTCGACTTGTCGAGGCAATTCAAATGAGTACGAACAACATATATACTTTCATAAAGAAAATTAGAAAAAAAAAAAAAAATACATCAACATCATTAAATATGCCCTCATTCAGTTTCCTGCTTATCTTTCTTGTAAGTTTGTCCTTGTTAGGTAGATAGTTTACAACACGTCTTTTGAGTAATTTTGAAAAACTTAAGTGCATTGTGCAGTAATTAGATAGAATACATATGTCCACTTATATTACAGAAAGTATCAGTGTAGCACATAAAGGTCTTAATGAGACTGTGGCTGCTAAGGATGATCTGAACCTGGACATGTGTTCATGTGTTCAAAGACTGCATTCACTTGGCACATCCCATATATAACTCTTGTCATGCTGAATAAATTAAGATGCCACACCCACTTCTAATTTTCAGCCAATCAGATTACTTGATCAAGATTTTTGATATAGATACAAATACTTAATGCCAAACAGTGCAGATCCAGATCAGTAGGCTTCTTCAGAAGCCAACTGATCTGGATCTACACTGTTTGCAAAGGCAGGATATATCCGGGTTCAGCAGGACAAGGGTTAAGCTACCTAAATAACAATTCAGTGTACATTATTGACAAATGGAAACTGAAAATTTCTAGCTGCTGCTATTCATATCTTCATTTATAATACTTATTGTTGTATTCCCTTTTCTGTATGAGTGACATCCTTGTGTCAAATACTAATTGAAAAGACAGAACAGATTTGCATTCACACATTCCTGGTCAAGGTCTTTTCTGTTCATTATTTAGGTCTTACAAAATTCTACTATTGTCCTGAAATAATGAAAGCACCTGATGAAAGTTTAAGGAGAATTTTATCTGATGATAATTTTGGGATAATTTTTCTTATTTCTTCATAAAAATGTACATTGTGGATACTCATTAGAAGCACCTCAGCAAGGTGATTTCTCCATAAAAACTTTGTGGGTACTCATTAGAAGTGCCTTGGTGAGGGGCTTCTAAGCAGTACCACAACATATGTTTTTATGGAGAATTTGAGAAAATAATTCTAGAGTAACATCAAATACTCCTCAACCCATTGAGGACTGGAGATTCCTAAACTGGTAACTGGCAAACAGTGCAGACCCAGATCAGATGCTGCAGAATACAGCGTCTGATCAGGGTCTCCACTTTTTGCAAATAGCTCAACCATTTTTCTATAGGAATATCTACATCATATAGCCTGACATACCTAAACTTGAAAATGGACTCTTCTAATATATAATGTGGGAGAGTTTATTCAGTTTTAAATGGGTTAACTCCTATGAAGCACCTACTAGATTGCATCAGCGTGCAGGTTGATATGAGTCTGTGCTGTTCTCAGATGAAATGTTCTTGGATGCTCTCATATGTAACTTGTACATTTCCCATGTTATTTCCTATATGTCTTTCTTCATTTCAACAGATTTATCAGGTATATGAATATACATAGTCATATATGTAAAAAAAAAGAAATACGTTTTCATTTAGTTTCTGCTATGCTTGAGAAGGAATATCTCTGTACTTAGCATTTTGCATATACATAACAGTTTTTGTCTCAAATAACAACGACAAACTGTCTTACTGTTGTTTTTTTTTTTTTCCCTTTTCTTTTTTAATTCAGTGATTAGTTTTCTTGCAGATAAGGGAATGAAAGCTTCAGCAAATTTTGTAGATCTGAATGAGCCATGTAATGCAAAGGAAGTGCCTAATCCAATCCCAACACTAAAGATCCACATTAGTCTCTGTCATGTCACCTAAAATGTCTTCCAGCATATGTGAAGTTGGAGAGAGTTAGATGTTCTTGCATATCTGCACAGTCTTATTCTGACCTGTGCTTACCTTAAGGTAGTTTACAGTGTCCAGTGGTTAACTAAGTCTGATCAGACTTTACAAATATACAGTCTGATCTGGACATTCACAAGCAGGGCTCCATAGTGTAGCCGGTAGCATGTTTGACTGCAGATTCAGGGGTCATAAGTTCAAACTCCAGCTCAGCCACGTAACTTTTTTCGAGATTGATCATGAAATAATTTCTAGGTCCATTCTCTACCTTTCGCTGATTCCAGAAGGGAAGTTTTGAGTTACTGACTACAGTATGTGCACAAGACCTGGTTGACGGCATAGATGACTAAGTCTGTCCAGGAATATTGTTAGTTGGTTAACTGACCACACTTGACATGACTTTAATAAATTGACTGGGACGTAAAACCTTATCTCAGTCAATCAGGGCCTTCACTGGCTGCGTATGCTGGAAGACACCTTTTTGTGTGGCACAATCAAGTCTCTCCATCAGTGCCTTGCTTTACATAGATAGAATATTGTAGAACCTATCGGCAAACACTGAAAGCCTGATCAGACTGTTTACATATGCAGGCTGATCTTATCTTTCCATTTCACATGTATGTTAACCCTTGCCATGCTGAATAAATCAAGATACCAAGCCCACTTCTAATTGTCAGCCAGTCAGATTACTTGATCCAGGTTGTTGATAAAAATTTGCTTACTAAATGACAAACAGTGTAGATCCAGATCAGTTGGCTTCAAAGAAGCCAACTGTTCTGGATCTGCTTTGTTTGCAAAGACGGGGCAAATCCACATTTATCAGGACCAGGCTTAAGTATTCTCTTTAGATGATACAGCTTGAATTCATTATGTGTATGGCTTTATTTGGCAAGCCGTCATTTAAACTCAGCCAATTTAGATCTAAATCAGTCTTCACATCTGTGCAGTCTGATTAAGGTCACATTTTTTACTCTCAGAATCTTTAAAGCTGACACATTGTGTTAGTGACCAGTGTAGAATGAGCTGACCGTGCAGTCTGGTTCAACACCGGTTCCATGTTCCATATCTGGTTCAACACTGGTTCCATATTCCATATCTGGTTCAACACTGGTTCCATGTTCCATATCTGGTTCGACACCGGTTCCATGTTCCATATCTGGTTCAACACCGGTTCCATATTCCATATCTGGTTCAACACTGGTTCCATGTTCCATATCTGGAGGGGCAAATGTTTCAGTTAATCATTTCATTGATTAACCCAGTGTAGTCAGGAGACCCCTAAAAGGGCAATTGGCAAACAGTGCAGACCCAGATCAGAAGCCGCAGAATCATGGTCTTCACTGTTTGCAAATACTTCAGCCATTTTTCTCTTGGAATATCTAACTCTTATAGCATCACGTACCTAAAATTGAAATTGGACTCTTCCAATATATAGTGTGGGGGAGTTCATTTAGTCAACAATGGGTTAACATAGACCTTTCTTAGACTGGTTCTATCATGCCTGCTTGTCTTTTATTTTTCTATCTGCACTTTTGTATCAGTGTAAGAATTACACACGTACAGTCTCAGATAAAGAGTGTATTCAGAAAATTGTTTGGCTAGTTTTACAAAAAACAACACTAAACAAAATCATACTCATTAGAATAACCTTTATAAAAATGTTTGTTCTTTTTGCATCAAAATTTTATTATGTTTTTGATATGCATTCCAAAATCATCATAGATTACCAGCTTATTTGGACTTGTGTAGGTTTTATAAATTTCTTTCTTTCATTTTTTTCTTCAAAGCATGGTTTTTCTGGGTTGCATCTTGTTGTTACTCACAGGTGAATTTAAATGCAAGATAATACAACATGTATATTAAAATGTGTGTTTGTAGTACATATAAATGAAGCCTTGTTGTATGTTAGTTATTGAATTTACATTTAAGAAGACTGCATCATTAAGCATAGCTACAGATAGGGGTAGGGGTGGGGATGGAGGAGAGATGGTAATGTTTTCTTATTTCTGCACAAAAACACTACTTTTTTTTGGTACTAATTAGAAGTGCTCTTTCAGGTACTTATTAGGAAGTCCTCAATGAGGCACTTCTAATTAGTACCTGCAACATATATTTTCATTACGAGAACATGCCTTTTCAAATATTCTGAAAATTTTACTACCAAAAAAAAAAGAAATTTTTCAGATAAAAAATTCAGATATTTTTCATATTTCTGCTCAAAACATAGCTTGTGGGTACTCCTTAGAACTGCCTCAATGAGGCAGTTCTATTGAGTACCCATCATTAGAACTGCCTCAATCGAGTACCCACAACCTATGTTTTTGAGCAGAAATAAGAAAAACAATTTATACCCTTGTAAAACCCCTTCTTACTATATAAAAGTGGGGTTTAAGGGGGTCAAAATTATATAGGCATGTTTTCATGATGTATGAAGAAATAAGAAAAATATCGGTACTTTCAGATTGATCCAATATACTTTACAGTATCCAGTGATTCATTAAGGGACAGCATAGGCCCTGATTAGGGCCCGGTTGTTCAAAACTAACAATGTTGTTAGTTAATGTATCGTTAAAACTTTGATCATTAAATATGGCAAATATGCTAATATTTTTGCTGAAAAAATGTGAGTAGCTTTTGCATTTGCAAAAGCTTCTCACATTTTTTCTGCAAAAATACCTGTGAATTAGATTTTGTACTTACTAGAACAGTTAACCTTTTGACCACTAACGAGCTTGTTAAGCTAACGATGCTTTGAACAACCAGCCCTGACTGCAAGAATGCACTGGCTGATCTGGGCCTTTGCTTTCCACATTCGTCCCGAGATATCTTTTCTCATGGGACCGTTGACATATTTTATATGCATATGCCTCTTATCTGTAGTTCTGTATACATGTCTATTTTCTATCATATATGTGCATATTAGAGTTTACATTATCAGAACACATCATATTCTCCAATACAACTTAAATCGGTGAGCATTGTTAACCTTAAAGGCTCCATAGTCCTCAAAAATAAAGATTTTTTATCCAAAAAAGGTTTAATAAATTGATATATGGCATTAATATAATTATAAAATCCGGCATCTGCAGCCTGTAAAATTTCAGTTAGTCTCTTGTTTTTGAACTGGATCAAAAATGAAATGATTTTTTTATTGTATCTCTGGATTAATGTTAGCAAGGATCCTTATCATATACATGTATGTTTTATTATATACAAAGTAATGAAATATAGAGAATTATTAATGAAATAAAATGCATATTTTCACTAGTGAAATATAAGTTTTATATTTTCACTAGTGAAAATATAAAACTTGTATTTTCACTCCTCTGAGCAGTGAAAAATATAAGATCTGGATCTACTTTTTTCTTATTTACATTAATGTTTTCATTACACGAGATGAAAATTTTTATGGTATTCACTGAAAAAGAATAAATTTTCTTTTTATTTTATTTTTACACGCCAATTCGCGTTTCTGACGTCATATCTAACGTCACCAAACAAAACAAAACATGAACGTCATGGCGCCAAGGGACAAAACTGCGTGTCAGACTTTCCCTTGCAAATGCAAGATTTGCATCTCTTCTATCGAAAGTGATGTATATAGTAAAAAGAAAATTCAAATATTTGTCATGAATATGACTTTTATTTCATCTCGTGAAGTGAAAAAATGTATATTTCATTCGTGCCTTCGGCACTCATGAAATATACATTTTTTCACTTCACTCGATGAAATAAAAGTCATATTCACTCCAAACATTTGAATATCCTCTATATATTATGACTGTCATAGAAAAACCTTTAAGTAAACCTAATACAAGAATATTTACAGTACAGTGCATGAATTGGTTGTTATTTGTAGTTGCCACGCCCATCTAGTTATCATGAACCCAGAGATAAATCTTCTTATGCTCATCACCACCATCATGGGCATTATGACAGTTCTGAAAGTCACAGAGGCCATGAAGGTCATTCTCCGAAGGTCAAAGTTAACAGGGTTCATTCGGGTGACCAAAGTCCTATTGAAAGTCAAGGTCAAACAAGCCCAACTTCCAGGATACCAGTACCAATGAAAAAGATGTCCTTGAAGTCATGTCAGCATCTTATCTTACCAAGTGGTAGTCATCACCATGACGACCACATTGAGGTATCCATGGTGATCAGATAAATGCTTGCTGTGAATTTAGGTGGACATGGTGGTGGAATGGATGATCCATCTCATTTAGAGTTTTATTGGGGTAGCTCACAATGTTATTGCTGTGACAAGGGTGATCAGTGGTGATAGTGTTTACTTAACACTTAGCACTCTTGGTAATAATTTTAGCAGATTACATTTTGAAATATTTTTACCAGAAAATAGGCTTTGACACTTCATGCAAATTGTCTCCTCAGGACAATGTGCCTGAAATGTCAAAGCCTATTTTCTGGCACTTCATGCAAATTGTCTCCTCAGGAGACAGTTTGCCTGAAATAGTAAAGCCTATTTGCTGTGTGAAATAAGAAAAAAACATAATCAATTTGTTGTCTGCTGAATTTGCCCTTAGAGTGGTTAAGGTTAAACAGAATGACCAATGTTTAAGTTATCAGAATAAAAGAACCATTCTCACATTTTGAGACAGCTCAGCTTGCTGTTATTAACTCTAAAGAGCCAAGCAAAATTTGTAGCAGACAACATTCTATTTTTTTTTCCATTTTTCATAGAAAATAAGTATTGACATTTCATGTGAATCATCTGCTTAGCAGATGATTCACAAGACTTATTTACTATGAAAAAGAAATAATGATAATAGTAATTTAGGCAGATGATTCACATGTAATGTCAAGACTCATTTTCAATGAAAAATTAAAAAAAAAAAAAGAAATAAATAAAAGTGTTGTCAGCTGCAGTTGTAATTGGCACCTGAAGAGTTAAGTAATGTTATAAGAGTAGTTGGAATAAGGTTGTAATGAAAGAGGTTTCCAGACAAACATTTTCTTGTTTTTCCTATTTAAATGTGTAGCCTCATCTCATTAGAATACACTGAGATGGCGCTACATGATTTCATAAAGAAGTTAGAAACTTATCACTCTTGGGGACAAAAAGAAAAAGCTGTCGAGAGTCCTACTCTCTTTTGGCTTGGAAAGATAGCTTTTATTTGGTGTTTTATTCTGAATGAAAAAAAGTCTGTTGACATTGTGAAAATCTAAGTCACTTGCCATATCCATTTCTGCAAGTTATAATCAAATTTAACCAAAAATTGATCTTGGTTGTGCAGTTTTCTCTGCTGAAATGAGTTTTTTCTATACCATGTTATTACCCTATGTATTTGGACAAACAGGACTCAACAAACAGTGTAGACATAGATCAGACACTGCAGAACCTGCCATCAGTTCTAGGTCAACAGTGTTTGCCACTCAACAGAAGTTTTTGGACACATTGAATGGTACAGTTGACTCTCTGAAATACTTCAAGATATCCGTACCTAGACATATCAGATTTGCAGAATTGTGGAAAAAATAAATCAAACAACTACATTTAACAAATGAAAATTTAACTTGACTCCTGAAGAGAGATATATATTGAAAATATTGTGAAAAAGAGGAGAAATTTCTCCTCTTTTTCCATTGTTACCTACTGTTAGATTTCAATGCTAAAACAGGGACCAGAGCTTCACTTCGAGATAAGTGGTTATTTGAAATAAGGGAAGTCAAAATAAAGAGTCAACTATTAAAATGGGCTTTTTCAAAATTTTGGATAACTATGGTATGGAACCAAAGTATCCCAATATTTAGAGTAAATACATTTTTTTTTTTTTTTTTTTAAATAAGCTTTGGATTTCTCTGTAGTGTTTCGCTGAAAGCTGCCTCATCACAGAAGTGTGAACATTTTAGAAAATAATAACTCTGGTCCTGCTGAACTCGGATATGCCCTGCCTTTGCAGACAGTGTAGATCCAGATCAGTTGGCTTCTGAAGAAGTCAGCTGAGCTGTTCTACACTGTTTTGCATTAAGTATGTGAAATTAGAAGTGGGTATGGCATCTTAATTTATTCAGCATGACAAGGGTTAAGGAGTTGGCTGCACTTTCAGTCAACATCTGAATAGTGATCTTCTCTAAATGGTATGAGTTTGCACTTTTTAACCCTTATCATGCTGAATAAATTAAGATACCACACCACTTCTAATTTCCAGCCAATCAGATTACTTGATCCGGGTTTTTGATAGAAATTCACATAATTAATGACCAGTATCTGCTGATTCATGAAGGGCAATTGCCAGTTACTGGCAAAAGTAATAGTTTGTGCACAAGTTCTGGTTAAACTGCTTAGAGAACTAAGCTTGCCAAGGAAAAGTGTGAGTAGGTTAACTGAACAGCTCGACATGACCCTAACATTGTTGACTAGGCCATAAAACTTCAACCAACTCAAACAAAGATGCTGGGTGATCCAAGATGCCTTTTAACCCTTGTCCTGCTGAACCTGGATATACCCTTTGCAAACAGTGTAGATCCAGATCAGTTGGCTCCAGAAGAAGCCAACTGATCTGGATCTGCACTGTTAGTCATTCTGTATGTGAATTTATATGAACAATCTGGATCAAGGAATGTGATTGGCTGAAAATTAGAAGTGGGCAGGGCATCTTAAGTTATTCAGCATGACAAGGGTCAATTAACACTAAAACGTATAAGTAGAAAGTGTTTATCACTGTGATGAAAGTGTGAAGAAATGGATAGGGTAGGTTGTTCTGATTCAGTATTTTAATTTCAAGGGGACTACATCTAAAAAGATAAAAAAGAGGTGGGGGTGGTAGTTTAATGACAGTGATCAGTGTTTATGTCTTCAATGTTTAGATATGTCTTCACTGTTTAGATATGAGGTCCAGAGATAAAGTTTCAGAAATACACAGATGCAGCTTAGCCTGTGAGGATGCCTGTGACTATGCTTGTCAGTTGATGTGCCTTATTTGCTGACTGCTAATAGAGTAAATTCAGATAGGCAAGAAAAAATAGGCATTGGGCAGTGCTTTGCTACAGCTAAATAAAACTTTATTGAAAGAGCTTCAAAAAGAAAAAGAACAAAATATATAAATGCTTCATTAGAGCACTTAGCTTAGGTATGCACTCAAATGGTCATTTTTCTGTATACCGTTTTCGACCTAATTACCGCACATACCCCTATAAGTGCACAGTCAAGCAATTTTGTAGTCTTCAGATTACAGCCAATGTACTTTTTATCTACTTTTTTATAAAGGCATATGTTGTGGGTACTCATTTGAATTGCATGACTTGTTGATACAATTCAAATGAGTATCCACAACATATGCTTTCACAAAGAAAATCAGAAAAAAAAAACATAGCATAAACACCATTAGATAAGCAATTTGCTGATCTTGTTTTTTAAGCGTACTTTAGTAGGTGATAACATATTTTACAAGTTTTCCCAGTAATTTTAAAAATCCTAACCGCACAGTGCGGTAATTAGGTCAAATACGGTATTAAATCTATACATTTTTTGTTTTGGATACAACATTTTTGGGGTCCACCTTTAAAGCATGTTTTATCCAAAATCATCTTATAAAGAGGTTTCAGTGTATTTCATCTGCCACACATCACAATGTTGTGTTTATGTTTTCTGCGTACATGTGACATATTTAAACATTAGATTGTCACCAATAACTCTTAACTTACATGTTGTCATGGTAACCATCATTTCAGAATTTTATGGAAGATCTAGAGTGCATTTTTAAAAAAACCCTGAAGTTTTGCTACTTTTTCATACAGTCTCTGTGTAAATACCTTGTTTTCTTTCACATTGAAGTGTCTGGATGGCTTGACTCAGACTAGAGGTGGAGTTCCAAGTCATGACTGTACGGCATTGTACAGAATCTTTCATTATCATTCAGTCATCATCTCTGTATGACTTGGGATAATGTTAACCCTTACCCTGCTGATCCCGGATATATCCTGCATTTGCAATCAGTGTAGATCCAGATCAGTTGGGGCTTCTGAAGAAGCCAGCTGATCTGGATCTTCATTGTTTGCCATTGAGTATGTGAACTTATAGCAACAATCTGGATCAAATATAATCCGATTGGCTAAAAATTAGAAGTGGGCCTAGCATCTTAATTTATTCAGCAGGACAAGGGTTAAAAGAGACACAAAACACCAAATCATCATCAGCATCATCTCTTTCAAATTTAAACATGAAATATTCCTTTCTTCCATGTATTGTCTTCATAGGGTAAAAAAGTCCAGGAGTTCTCATAAAATGTTGTTTATACATTTCTGTATACAAATCTGAGAAATTTCAGAGACATAATTCTGAAAGGCTAACAACCTTTCATTGCTCCTTAGAGGACTTGTTAAGTAGGAGTATCTCTGATTATAATTTGGGATTTATAATTTAAAACTCTGGGATATCTCAGTTTTTTTATAATAACATGTTGTACATACTCATTAAAATGAGTGCCCATAACATGTTATTATAAAACATCATGAAAACACGCCTATAAAATTTTGACCCCCTTAAACCCCACTTTTATATAGTAAAACTGGGGTTTACAGGGGTATGCATTATTTTTTCTTATTTCTGCTCAAAACATAGATTGTGGGTACTCGTTAGAACTGCCTCATCCTGCTCAAAACATAGATTGTGGGTATTCGTTAGAACTGCCTCATCCATCCTGCTCAAAACATAGATTGTGGGTACTCATTAGAACTGCATCGTTGGCGGTTCTAATGAGTACCCACAATCTATGTTTTGAGCAGAAGTATGAAAGATACCAGGATTTTTTATTTGAAAATTTTCATTTTTTGGTGGTGAAATTTTCAGTATATTTGAATAGGTGTGTTTTTGTAATGAAAGAAAAAAAAAATGTGAGAATTATTCCAGAAATACTCACTGCTCCTGTATTGTACTCTTTGGAACAGAAATGACAGAGGCTGTATAATGTCATTAGGTGATTTCTTAACCAAATATGAAAGTATTCATTGTATGGTTTAACAAGTTGACCTTTATTGTGTAGATATTCATTAACTTCATTTTCCAAAAGATTTAGTATCTAATATTTGCTGTTTTTATCTCATTTTAATACCTAGTGTCAACACTGAAAGGGGATGGATACACTATTAAAGGAGATTACTCTAAGTTGATTCTGTCACCTTCTGAAAAGGGGTCTGCTCAAAAAGGAAATTCTTCGCTTTTAGAGAAGGCTCCTTTTCTGAGGGGGATTAATCTGGAATAAAGCAAACAGAAAGTCACAGAAGTTGTCCCCCTTGTCAGAAATGGCAAGAAATCTACAAAGTGGATCCAGTCACCTTAAAGGAACAGCTTATGTTCCAAGATCTTACTTCAATCTTCTGTAAGGAAGAGTCACTTCAAGTTCTCATATACACCTATGGCTTTGGCCTCATTTCAGGTTTATCTCTATAGAATATAGACCCTAAATGACTGAACTATTTATTGTGTTGCACTACTGTGCATTATCTGTTCTAGGAACTACAAAAAGCTTTTGCTAGAGAATTTTTTTCTTGTACTCAAGATACAGATAAGAAAGCTTTTGTGTTGCTTGAGGAAAGCTTGACAGTCAGTGGAATGACATTTCTTTAAAATTGCCTTCTGTCATTTGTTAGTACAGAAAAGTTAAAAATTGCATTTTGAAGTAAACTACAAGTTTGTCATACAACTTAAAATTATTTTGTTATAGTAGGAATCTGATATATCATAAATGTAGAAAGAATAGCAAAAAGTTTTTTTTTTTTTTTGTCATATAATATTTTTCCAATGGTGTAGCATTAAGAACTGATTAAGGGTTACCACTCTCTGGGCTGATTCTGCAGATGACAAATTGATGATATTTTTCTTATTTTTCCAAGAAAACAAGAGACAATTTGCATGAAATGTCAAATCCTGTATTCTGGGAAAAAGTATGGTTAGGAGTTATGGTGTTCGAATAGAATATGCTTAGAATATGATACTACATCACAACCTCTTTATAACACTATTGTTGGGGTCCAAAGCATAAACCGTGTTAGTTATACAATCGTGTTATATCCAAACAAAAATGTATAGATTATATAGAAAAATGACAATTTATGGTCATTTTTCTATATAATCTGTACATTATTGGGATCCATCTTTGAACCGTGTTGTATCCAAAACAGTATTATAACGAACTGTATTATAAAGAGGTTAATGTGTACTTTACAAGTGCTAAATGTAATGTCTAGACCTGGGCATATGTGTAAAGATGTAATAGTTTAACAGAGGTGACCCATAAACCACAATATGATCATATGCATACAGAAAGTACAACTTAGGGATTGCAGAGTGGCAAAAATCACCTCCCTGTAGAGCTTATAATACAAGCATTTGACCTTGCTCAAGGTAAAAAGGGGTACTGTATTTACCCAAATTATTGGGACAGACAGGCCTGAGCAAATTGTGGATCCAGATCAGATGCCACTGAATGCAGCATCAGATCAGGGTTTACACAGCTTGGCAGTGCTTGCCACTTAACTTGCAATTTTTAACCCTAGTCCTGCTGAACCTGGATATGTCCTGCCTTTGCAAACAGTGAAGATCCAGATCAGTTGGCTGATCTGGATCTGCACTGTTTGCCATTAAATATGTGAATTTATATCAGCAATCCAGATCAAGTAATCTGATTGGCTGAAAATTAGAAATGGGCATGGCATCTTAATTTATTCAGCAGGACAAGGGTTAAACACATCAACAGGCAGTGAAGTCAGCTTGTTCAAATTTTAGGACAAGTGTGGCATTGTGTTAAGGTGCCCCAATATTTAAGGTAAATATGATAGTGTTAGTTGCCTATGCCAAGTTGTATCTTTTCCTTGCAAATGTTCAGTTAATGTCCCATATTGTGAGTAAATTTTCATTATGCCATATACAGACAGTTCAGACACGGACCATCTTGTTCATCTATGCAGTCTTGTCAGGGTTTTCACCTCTCCCACGTAGCATGTATGGACTACACCATGGGAAATAAGTTGTTGTGTGACATGAACATTGAAAGCCCAGATCAACCTGAGCATCCCTGATATTCTGTCTTTGGTTTTACCTTCCATCATGTGAGCAAACAGTAAAGTTTGTGAACTAACTGTTCATGTGTACATACTGATCTGGACCATAGCTGTTTCCATACAGTGAAGATCCTTTTCCTCATGGAATGACTCCCTCATAGTTTCATACCTCAAAAGAAAGTGTGTGGGGTGAGAGGGGGGCATCCCTTTTATTAAAAAAAAACAACAAACAAACTATTGATGTATTTCTTTCAAAAAAAAAACTATTGATGTATTTCTAATTTCTCCAAAAAAACTCAAGTTGTTGGCACTCATTAAAAGTACCTCATTAAGGTGCTTTTAATGAGCACCCACAACATACGTTTTCATGGAAAAATAAGAAAAAAATACATGTATTTATCTTGATACTGCTTTTATCCGTAGCTGTGATTTTGCAGACAGGAGATAGCAGACACCCAACTAATGCAGGCTGGTCTGGGCCTTCACTCTTTGCAAATGGCATAAGGAAGCATCTCTCATATAAACAGGATCCGGAAATTAATCTTGAGATAAAACAACGAAATTTGCATTTTTACAGGTGCGTACTGCAACACCGGAAGCACGTGATGCTGAGAAGAAAGGGTTGCTATGGATATTGGATGAAGAGGCCATATTTCCTGGTGCTACTGAAGACTCATTCATGGACAGGTTCTTTAATTACCATGGAGAACAGAAAGTTAGAAGTAAGCTGTTTTTACTTGGGATGAACAAACATGTCAGAAACTAGAAAGTGAAATTTGAAAAAATGCAACAGGACATGGTGTTCTTAAATGTCTGACTGTAATATTGTCATTGTTCTTCAAATCAAAATAGTTTTGGTTTTGAAAAATCAGAATTGATATTCATAAAACACCTGACTTGATCGTTATCAGTCATTAGTCCACGACTGCTAAGTTATTTAATGCCGGCCTTGGTGGCTTAGTTGGATGCACATCCAACTGGTGATCAGGAGGTTGCTGATTCTACCCCCACTGGCTTGGCAACATTCTTTCGTGGAGATTTGATCATGAAATATTTTCTACGGTCATTCTCTCCCTTCCGCTGATTCAAGAAAGGCAATTTTAAGTTTCTGGCGAAAGAATGTGCACAATACTGGTTAACCACTTAGAGGACTAAGCCTGCCCAGTAAAAGTGGTTAGGTAAACTGACCACGCTCGACATGACACCATTGGGTTGACTGGGCCATCAACACAAACAAAGCTAAGTTATTTTATAATGCCCAGGAAGTTAATTTTTGTGGCGGCTATTACAGCATGTTGTTTGAAGTATCAGGTATAACTTTTCATGGAGAAATGAGAAAATATTTATCTGAATATTCCTTTTATCTGGAGCCATGACCGAGTGTGGACATAATATACCAAATTGTCTGAAAAATCTTTGACCACAAATTTTCATAAATTGCCTGCCTAGAAAATTTTTCTTTAATATTACAGGAGACAGTCTTCTGAGGAAAGCATCATCTCTAGGCAACACTTTTATATTGAACCACTTCCAGGGCACAAACCCTGTACAGTACAATGCCAGTGGCTGGTTGAAGGTGTGCCGAGAAAATCCTATCAGCAAAGTTGCTACACAAATATTACAAGAATCTAAGAAGTGAGTAATTGGGTGATAAAATTATAAATATATTGCCTAAATTATAAATATATTGCCTTCAAATATTCTGCTTAGTCTGATGGCAGCCAATATCGTGTTACAGGTGAAAAAAATGGAAATAACATTTTTCCCTGACTGGGGATCGGTCCGCTGGACTCAAAGTCCTACACTCTACCACGTCACTATAAAAGCCAGCTTGTACCACAAGGCAGTACAAGTGTATCATATACCTTTTCCCAGTGACATTCTCCCCCTCCAAATTGAAATTCTTCCCCGAATTTCTAGGAGTCTGAGAATCACGTGAAATGAGACTCAAGAAGTTTCATGCACACATGTGGGTTATTTACGGTGGGCCCCAAATGTAACAGGTGAAAAAATGGAAATAACATTTTTCCTTGACTCAAAGTCCTACACTCTACCATGTCGCTATAAAAGCCGGCTTGTACCGCAAGGCAGTACAAGTGTGTCATATACCTTTACCCGGTGACAATAGTATGAAGTATATAATCCTCTGACTGGTGTCTTTATTATATAATTACAGTCGACTCTTGTTTTCTCGACTTTGCTTATCTTGAGTAACTGCTTATCTCGAAGTGAAAATCTGGTCCCTGTTGTATGGAAATCTAACTTCAGGTGACAAAATATTGTGGAAAAGAGGAGAAATTGCTCCTCTTTTCCACAATATTTTCAATATATTAGATATTCAGTAGTGAAATGTAGTTGTTTGATTTTTCCTCAGTTCTGCCAATCTGATATGTCGAGGTACGGATATTTCGAAGTATTTCAGAGAGTCCCTTGGACTAAAAGAAAATGAGATTCCACTGTATATGTAAAAAATTTTAATATATTATAATGAATGTGTCGTCTCTCAATTGTAAAGAAGATATCCAGGAAGAGCCACAATCACAGAACATATTGACAACAAGAGGAAGGTAAACAAACCATGATGGACAGTATACACATTACAAACCAATGAAAAGCAAAGCACCCAGCTCCCTCTTTTCCAACGAGTTGGTCACAGTGATCGCAATGCAAGACAGGACCCACTTAATACAACGAAAAGACAACAAAAAGGATAAAAAAGCTCCACAGCTAGTAGTCACATGGCGAGAGATTATAGCACGTCAAATCTTCATACAGAGATTGTTTTGCAGATTTGGTTCAAACTTAGAGGCCTTCTGGATTATTTGACTAAATAGTTGTTCAGTTCTGATGTAATGAACAAAAATAATTTTTAACACTTGTCATGCTGAATAAATTAAGATGCCACACCCATTTCTAATTGTCAACCAATCAGATTACTTAATCCAGATGGTTGATATAAATTTACATGCTTAAAGACAAAAAGCAGGACATATCTGGGTTCAGCAGGACAAGGGTTAATATTGACATGTAGAATGTAGAGTGATAATTTTTTGTGTTCTGATATTAACCCTGGTCCTGCTTACAAACAGTGTAGATTCAGATCAGTTGGCTTCTGATCTGAATCTGCACTGTTTGTCATTAGGTATGTGAATTTGCATCAACAACCTGGACTGTGTAGTCTGATTGGCTGAAAATTAGAAGTGGGTGTGGCATCTTAATATATTCAACATTGCAAGGATTAAAAGTAATTACACTACACGTCTGTTTCTTGCAGATCCAATATCAAAGAACTGTTTAATAGTGTGAAGGCTCCTGTTGGCGGTATGGTGAGTGGGTCTATTGTTGGCATGGAAGGTTCAACGACCTTGAGACGGGTGGGCAGCATGAGGCGGACTTTCATGTCGGGGACAGCTGGATTGAAGAAGCGGTCCATGTGTCTGCAAGTGAAATTCCAAGTGGTAAGTACAATTTAAGAAATGTTTACATTGCCATCTAAGAACTTTTGCCCATTCTTTAATATCACAGTGGATCGTATTTATCCTAAATATTGGGACACCTTAATTCCTGACCATGTGTCAAAAAAACAAACAAAAAAAACCAAAAAACTGCTGGACAAGCAATGTAGACTCAGATCTGATGCAACATTCTGCAGCATCTGATCTGGGTCTACACTTAGAGTAAATATGGTAATCTTAAGTCTCTGAGTTTGGTTATGTAAGCTGTCGGAATTGGAAATGTTGAATTGTAATAAGCACTAAGGGAAATAGCTCTGACATGGAAATAAGCCTTCCTTCTCATCATGGGTTACTCATAAACTAAAGAATTTACTCTGGGACAAAAAGAGTAGCCCCCAAATTTAAGACGAGCCCCAGTTTTGAAAGGCCTCAAATACTACTCTGCTTTTGACTTCTCTCAGACAGTCATTATGAAAACACACCTATTAAAATATATTAAACATTTCACCACCAAAAACTGAAAGTTTTCAGATAAAAATTCTGATATTTTTTTATTACTGCTCAAAACATAGATTGTGGGTACTTATTATGTTTTTGAGCAGAAGTAAGAAAAATAATGTATACCCCTGTAAACCCAAGTTTTACCATATAAAAGTGGGGTTGAAGAGGGTCAAAATTATATATGTAGTCACTTTGGAAACTGCATGGTTCATACCAAATTTTAGCCTTAAATTTTATTTTATAGTAGATATTTGAGAAGAAAGCACAGAAAGGGAAAAGGCAACTTGTTTCTAATAAGATATACTAACTCTAAAGAAGCAAAACATGTCTTTCCAAGTGAAGTCAAAAGGACTGTAGACAGTCAACCTCCTACACTACAACCTCTTTATAACACGGTTAGTTATAACACGGTTTTGGATATAACACGGTTCAAAGATGGATCCCAAAAATGTATAGCTTATATTGAAAAATGACCATAAATGGTCATTTTGCAATATAATCTATACATTTTTGTTTGGATATAACACGGTTGTTTAACTAGCACGGTTTATGCAATGGACCCCAACATTAGTGTTATAAAGAGGTTGTGGTGTATTTGTATAATTGTCTCCCTTTGCCAAGTGGCAGCAAAATTGAACATGTATTCATTCATTAAACTAGATTGTCTGGATGTGGGTTTTGATCAGGTGTTAACTGTTTTCTAGTTTGATAAAACTTCTTTTGCATGACATGGTTGACCTTTACCTTTCTCTGGACTAATTAAGCAGATGACGAAATGATGATATATTTCTTTTTCCCAAAAAATAGGCTTCGGCATTCTGTGCAAAGTGTCTCCGAAAGAGACAGTTTGCATAAAATGTTAGAGCCAATTTTGTAGGAATGATTAGAAAAAATATTTCAAACTCTCTTCTGCTGAAATATTTTTACACAGCATTCTAAGTGTTAAGCCTATTAGTTTCCTAGTTTTATAAAGCTTTTGGGGGTGGTTGGGGATGGTGAAGGTATCGGGTATCTTGCATCATCGGGGCGTCCAACTGATATTGGCTTCCAATTGGGCAAGGCTTGCTATCCTTACAGCAGGTAAGGGTAGCGGGATGGGGGGGGGGGGGGATGTTTTAGCTCACCTGAGCTATGCTCAGGATGAGCTATTGTGATCACTTGTTGTCCGTCCGTCCATTAACATTTTCAAACGACTTCTCCTCTGAAGCCCCTGAGCCAGTTTTGCTCAAATTTCATATGGAGCCTCCTTAGGTTGGGGGAACGAAAAATTGCTAAAATGGTCGCGGCCCATTGGCCAAAATGGCCCCCATGCCCATATATGTTAAAAACCTTTAAAAATCTTCTTCTCCAGAACGGAGGATGCCTTGGGGCTGAATCTTTGCATAAGTCATCGGGAACGGGAGATCTACCAAAATTGCTGAAATAAAGGTCGTATTTTGACATTTGACCTTTTTATGGCAAGGTCAAGTTTGCTTCCCTATGCATTTGTATGGAAAAACCTTTAAACATCTTGTTCTCCAAAACCGAGGATGCCTTATGGCTGAACCTTTACATATATCATCGGAAACAAGAGGTCTACCAAAGTTGCTAAAATAATGGTCGTACATTTTCATTTGACCTTTTTGTGGTAAGGTCAGTTTTGCTTCCTTATGCATTTGTATGGGAAAAATGTTCGGAATTTCAAACGACATCTTCTCTGGAACCTCTGGGCCAATTTTGCTCAAATTTCATATGGAGCCTCCTTAGGTTGGGGGAATGAAAGATTGCTAAAATGGTCGTGGTTTGTTGACCAAGATGGCCGCTATGCCCATATATGGTAAAAACCTTTAAAAATCTTCTTCTCCAGAACCGAGGATGCCTTGGGGCTGAATCGTTGCATAAGTCATCGGGGACGAGAGGTCTACCAAAATTGATAAAGTAAATGTCGTATATTGACATTTGACCTTTTTACGGCAAGGTCAAGTTTGCTTCCCTATGCATTTGTATGGGAAAACCCTTTAAAAATCTCGTCCTCCGAGGATACCTTGTGGCTGAATCTTTACATATATCATTGGAAACTGGAGGTCTACCAAAGTTGCTAAAATAATGGTCGTACATTGACATTTGACCTTTTCACGGTGAGGTCAGTTTTGCTTCCTTATGCATTTGTATGGGAAAAATATTCAGAATTTCAAACTACTTCTCCTCTGGAGTCTCTGGGCCAATTTTGCTCAAATTTCATACAGAGCCTCCTTAGGTTGGGGGAATGAAAGATTGCTGAAATGGTCGCGGTTCATTGACCAAGATGGCCACTATGCCCATATATGGTAAAAACCTTTAAAATCGTCTCCTCCAGGGCCGAGGACGCCTTGGGGCTGAATCTTTGCTTAAATCATCCGGGACAGGCGGTTTACCAAAGTTGCTAAAATAATGGTCGTACATTGACATTTGACCTTTTTACAGCAAGGTCAAGTTTGCTTCCCTATGCATTTGTATGGGAAAAAAACATTTAAAAATCTTATTCTCCAAAACCGAGGATGCCCTATGGCTGAATCTTTGCATATATCATTGGGAATGGGCGGTCTACCAAAGTTGCTAAAATAATTGTCATACATTGACATCTGACCTTTTTACGGTGAGATCAAGTTTGCTTCTGTATGCATTTGCATGGGCCCCGTACATTTGTATGGAAAAAATGTTGATAATTTCAAATGATTTTTCCTCTGAAGCCTCTGGGCCAGTGTTGCTCAAATTTCATGTGGAGCCTCCTTGGGCAGGAGAATGAAAGATTGCTAAAATGGGTATGGTCCATTGATCAAAATGGCTGCCATGCCCATATATGGTAAAAACCTTTAAAAATCTTCTTCTCCAGAACCAAATAAGCCCTTGGCTCTAATCTTTGCACCAATTATGGGGGACAGGAGATCTACCAAAATTGCTAAAATGATGGTTCTGTGTTGAAATTTGCTTCTCCATGCATTTGTATGGGCCATATACATTTATATTGAAAGTATCGAAGTGACTTGCATATCTGCAGTGCTTATGTCACTCAGGTGAGCGAGCTGTGGCCCATGGGCCTCTTATTTTGTCTGTTTCTTCTCTTTCATTGCTGTTCCTCTTTCTTCCCTGTCCTTCTTTTTCATCTCCTCTTCTATCTCTTTTCTCCCTTTCTCCCTTTCTCTGGGAGGCGACACAAAATGACCCACAAGGGTTGACATGTCATTAAACCCCAACACAAAATTATGAAACTTTCATGTTATTTTCAGGATTCCATTATAGAAACTCTTAGGAAGACCAAATGCCATTTCATCCATTGCATTCTACCTCAAGCCAATGCAGGTCTCTGTGAGCTCAGAAATCCCGCGGAGATGCTGAACGACAAACAAGAAGACATCTTAATGAATGTTCCATTGGTTCGAGCACAAGTGAGAGGCAATGAGATACTGGATTCTGTTCGTATTCATAGACAAGGTTTTCCTGATCATATCAGTTTTAGTGAATTTATTCAGAGGTTTGAAGGACTGGTGCCTCCTAGTGCTCAACCTACCAAGGATATGCCAGAAAAATCGGTGAGTTTATTTTGTGTCTTTATCTGTGAGGAAGAGTGGAAATTCTTTTAACTTACTTACCCGAATTTGATAGTCTTTATCTTGTTTTCAAGGTCCACACAGGAAGAATAGTGTCAAATTTTAATTGGCTTCAGCATGGCAGTTTCTTGTGTGCAGTGTGCAGAATATCTCCTTAATAACAGGTTGTCGGATTTTCATCAGATTTAGAGCCATACATGATTGGGACTAGCTATATTGGTGACCTTATCTTCATTTTGAAGGTCAGCACAAGGCAAATATTGTCCAATTTTTAAAGGAAAAGTTTGATCTGAGTCTACATATTTGCCATTCTGTCACAGTTTTAGGCAATATTATGAATTAGTTCAAATTTTATGATAAGCATGATAAGGAATTATGGTGTTCAAACATTAAATGCTCCATATTTGATGCCCAAGCTGATCTGAGTCTTCACTGGGTGCACATGCCATTTTGTAGGTTTTGTCATGCGCTGGCTCATATAGTATTAATAGGACCATAAAATGTAGCATCTGACAGCTTGTAAAATTTCACATAGTTTCTGAGCTGGATAAAAAATGAAATGGTTTTTTATTGTATCTCTGAATTAATGTTGCCAACATTAATTCGGAGAAACGATAAAAAATCATTTCATTTCAAGAACGAGAGACTAACTGAAATTTTACAGGCTGTCAGGTATCACATTTTATGATTGTATGAATACCATACATGAATTTATCAAGATTTTCTTGGATAATAAAATGTCTATTTTTGAGGAATATGGAGCCTGTAAGAGTAATTAGGGTATCTGAATGCCTCTTTTTCTGAAGATAGCTTATTTACCCTAAATATTGGGACACCATAATCTACTTACCATACTTTTGCTAAAAGTTGAACAAGTCTACTTGACTACATTTTGGTGTGTCTTAAAACTACTTGATGAGTGTCAAACAGTGTAGACCCTGATCAGATGCTGCATCTGATCTGGGTCTGCACTGTTTGCCCATGCCTGTCTGTCCCAGTACTTAGGGTTATTATGGTATCTTAATAGTGTATTGATAGATACCATTACCCACCCTGAATGTGCCGACTTCTCTCTTTTTGTTGAAAATATTGACCAAAACTGTCAGCCCAGGGGTGTTAACATTCCACCATAATTACTGACTATCAATGAATTTCCTTATTTATGTAACTTTACAGTGAAATCAATGGATTTTGTTTATATTTGACTAAATTGGTAAATTTGATAGAGGTCAATACATGTTCTTAGCAGATCTTAGTCCATCTTTTACACATTGTGGTGAAAGGAATTAACATATTTTTTTTGACTGGAATAAAAAGGTGACTAGATGTTAGATAATGGAAAAATTAGTTTTGAAATTTAAATGATTAGCTAATCAAAAGATGGCAAGTTAATCTTTTTTTTTTTTTTTTTTTTCTTAATTTTCTCTTCAAAATAGGGAGACAGTGTGCATGAAATGCCAAGCCCTGTTTTTTTGGGAGAAAATAAGAAAATGTTTTAAAATGGCATCTGCTGGTATCCATTTAAATGCAGCAGGGTAATGGTTAAACACAATTTTTAATAAGGTTTAACATTCATTAATGGGCTTAAACACGGATGCGCCCAAGCCTTAAGTACTTCACTATGACTGTCATATTTACCACCAGTAGTAGTAGCAGTAATAATGATAATAACAATAATAATAATGATAATAATAATAATAAAAATAGTAATGATAATAATTATATTAATAATAACAATAATAATAATAATATAATAATAATAATAATAATAGTAATAGTAGTAAAAATAGTAATAATAATAATAAAAATAATAAACACTCTGATCCTTGATTTGGTTTAGTATTTATGAAGATGTTTCTTGTCAATCCAATTCTTCTGTTTTATCTCCTTTTTTCTTGGAGATGGCTAAACCTGACTGAAATATTGTTGATGACCATTAAACCTCGGCTCAAACAAACAGTTGACTAATCTGTATTTATATAGTATCTAATTATATTGTAAGTTTCTATATTTCTGTTCATTTTTCCTTGCAGGCTGTAATACAGATAGTGGAACATTTAGACATTGATAAACTCAACTACAGAATAGGCCTAAGTAGGGTGAGTAGCTCTGCATTATATATAAATGAGTGGTGTTACCAGAACGAAATTATTTTTACATATACCTAGGAAAAATGTAAAAAAATTCTCCTTCTCCTTAGTATTGCTTCCAGAATGAGGGCTACTCTTAAAGGAAAGAATTTGCTCCCGGAGGGAGCAAATTCTTTCCTTTAAGAGTAGCCCCTTGTAGCCCCTATGATCAAGGAAAAAATGTGGGTGATCTCATTTTATTGCAATATCTTTCCATACAGACAAGCATGTGTGCATAATGAGCAACGCCCCTATGAAACTTAGTTTGGTAATGTAGTGGTTAGAGAACTGGCCTCTAGTGCTAGAGGTTTCAGGGTTTGACCTGCCCCACTCAAGGTGACAACTTTTCTGAGCCACAATATGCTCCATTAGCATCATGGCAGAAATAATGTTAATGCAGTGCACCATACATTGGATCCAGCAGTTAACTGAGATCCCCTGAGCAGGTTATAGATCCTGCTGCTGAGACAAAAGTTCTCCTTAATTATCCATCCTACAAAACCAGCCCATCATTGTAATTGTCATATTGGACTCTGTATGTGGTAATTGTCTTAAAACTTTGAACACCAATACTTTCTGAAAAAGAGGCATATACAAACAGTGCAGACTGAGAATAGTCTGATCAGGGTCTACACTGTTTGCTATTTCATCAAGTATTTTGTAAAACAAATTCGTGAAAAACAAAGTTAAGGAAAAAAAAGTATGGGAAAAAAAACTATAACAAAAAAAAAAAAAAAAAAAAAAGCAGAGGCCCAGATAAATGGGAAGTACAGAAGATGATTCTGGCACCAGAACACATCTTGTGGGTGGCCTTCATGGGGCAATTGGAGTGGGTACCTAGAAGATATAAATAGCAAACTAACATGCCCTAAATTGTCACCTTGATTATCACTTAATTTAGAGCAATG
Source organism: Anodontia alba (assembly GCA_964016985.1). Taxonomy (NCBI): domain Eukaryota; kingdom Metazoa; phylum Mollusca; class Bivalvia; order Lucinida; family Lucinidae; genus Anodontia; species Anodontia alba. Next base: position 5,494,094 of record OZ024830.1, on the reverse strand, counting down.
AAATCTGCTGATATTTTGCTCATTTGTCCACACAATACAGATACCAGAATTCATGTTTTTTGTAGAGACAAAGGGAAAATAGATTGCTGATCTCATCTGGAATTCTGATGATATTTTCATTTTGCATAGGAATATAGCTCTAGATTAGAAGTGGTATCAGGTAGATATTTTCTTATGTCTACAAGAAAATATATTGTGGCAACTCATTAGAAGCACCTCACAGAGGAGCTTCTAATGAGTACCAACAATATATGTTTTCCTGAAGGAATAAGAAAATTATCAATACCTTTTTGTTGAAAAAAAAGGACCTTATCTGGAGTTATGAGATGAACTATTGCAAACAAGGTATTTTTGTCACATAGAATAACAGGGTTGACCAGTGACAGCTTCTGCTGCTCTGCAAGCTGCATCTCTGCACAGCCCGAGCCTTATGCATTATTTCACTATATACATTTCCTATACCATCTTTAGTCTAATATTAGTGGCTGCTGGATTAATTACCATCCTTCTCCTAAAATTTGAAGGTCCATTTTACCACCAGGGCCCTCTTGTTCAAAACTGAACAAAGTTGTTAGCTAATGTGACGTTAAATTCCTATCAATACATATACAAATACATTGATATTTTTTGCTGAAAAAATGTGAGTAGCTTTTGCAATGCAAAAGCTACTCACATTTTTGCAGCAAAAATATCAATGTTTTTGAAAATACCTCAGCTACAACAGTTAACGGGTTGGTCATTAACGAGCTTGTTAATCTAACAATGCTTTGCACTTCTGGGCCCTGGTGATAAGCAAACAGTGTAGATCCTAATCTGTGGCATCTGATCTTGGTCTGGCATGTTTGCCCCAAACTGGTAATACTCAGGGTAAATATGGTACTCTTATGTATTCCACATCTGTTCGACTCTGATTACTGCCTCCTTACTCTCGCACAGTAATTATGTCATTTACTAAGGTGGTGTTGACATCAGTTATGCTGCAGAAAACTCATGAATATAACTGAGATTTGCTTTTGAAAGAAAATTTGTATTATGTTGATGAGGCATTTTGAGAAGTACAAGAATTTTCCCATATGTGAAAGGTAAAGATGCTTTTTACCAATATTGTATTTACCCCAAGTATTTGGACAACTATAATACCATAGTATTAACAGGACCTTAACAGTGTTGACTGGGCCGTGAAACTCCAACTCAACCAACCAATGTATAGTTGTCGTAACATTTGAAAAATTCTATTTTACTATTCCTGGATGTGTCTTGAACATTGCTGGATGAGTGGCAAACAATGTAGATTGTTATTAGATGCAGCATTCTGCGGCATTTGATCTGGGTCTGCTTTGTATGCTCAGGCATTTCTGTCCAAATATTTAGTGTGAATATAGTAGATTTCTTATTTCTCTACGAAAACCTGTTGTGAGTACTCATTAAAAGTGCCTCAGTGAGGTGCCTGAACTAGTACCACAAAATACCGTATTCGACCTAATTACCGCACCATGCGCTTAGGTTTTTCAAAACTACTGAGAAAACTTAAAGATAGCGACAGACTTGTCTGATGATACTTATGCGGTTTTTCTGATTTTCTTTATAAAAGCATATGTTGTGGGTACTCATTTGAATTGCATCGACAAGTCGATGCAATTCAAATGAGTACCGACAACATATGCCTTTATAAAGAAGTAGCGAGAAAATACACTTGCTGTAATCTGAAGACAACGGAATTGCTTAACTGTGCGCTTATAGGAGTATGTGCGGTAATTAGGTCGAATACGGTATGCTTTTGTGGAGATATAAGAAAACATTTGTTTTTTTGTTCTTTTTTATTGAAAAAAATCACCCTTTTTTTTTATTGAAAAAAAATCACCCTATCAGGAGCTATGGTACACAGTCCTGTATCTTGATGTGATTGAAAGGAAACCCTACGCTGGTAGATTCTGTATATTTCTTGCTGGGTGGCTGAATCATTTTAAAGTCAGTGGCCTGGAAGGACCTGCTTCGAAGTATTAGGTCACCTGGTCATAAGGTGGCCAGATCAAATTAAAGTTTTCAGTAATGGGAAATGTCAGGGGGAAACAACAACATGACATAAGATATGTAAGGTCTAGATCAGCTTAACCTTTAAACTGCTGAATTGAAGTATCATCATTGATTAATTGATTTGTGTATAAATTATGTAATTCAAACAGATAATTTTTTTAAATATTTTTTTTCTTGCTTTTTTTTCTGGAAAAATAGGGCTTGACAGTCAATACAGTCATACATGCCATTAACTGTTGACAGAAATCTGTGAGATTTTGCAAATTTTTAGGGGAGACTTGATGAAATTCTGTGAGATTTTTGTGAAAATCACTTTCAGGTTTACATAAGTAAGTTAAAAGCCATTATTTAAATGAATTAAGCTTTGGATAGCCATGCTAATGTGTGATTTATTTCCAGTTCTTCAAAAAATAGCTTATTAAATGGTATGAAAATTCTGTGAGATTTGAAAATCTTATGGGAAACGGGGTCCAGAAGGGCCAAAATTCTGTGAGATTTTGTCTCACAGTGTGAGGTATGGCATGTATGTACAGTTTGTCCTCCAAGCCAGAAACAGAACAGTATTTTCTTTTGTTTTTTTTTGTCTCCATGAAAACATTTGTTGCAGGTTCTTATTAAAAGCACATCTTCATAAAAATATGTGGTTGGTACTCATTAAAAGCACCTTTGAGATGTGCTTTTAATAAGAACCTGCAACAAATGTTTTCATGGAGACAAAAAAAAAAAAAAAGAAATTATTTGGATACTCATCTAGAGCAATGGCTAATTGAACTGTCAAACCTGATTTTTGGTGGGGCTGGAGGAAGCGACAATCAGTCAGCTTGTTTTACCAAGAAAATAAGGTTAACCCATTTATGCTAGTGTCCTATAAAAAGGGCTTTGGTATCCAATAAATGGGACATTGGCAAACAGTAGAGGGTCCACACTGATTGCATAAAATAAAGGAATTTCTATAAAAACTTAGTTATAATAATAATAATAATAATAATAATAGTAAAAAAAAAAAAAAAAGCAGACACCCTTTCTTTTGGAAAAGGACCTTTCCAAAAACTTGGGGTAGCGGAGTCCACTTTGCACAAATGGTTTAAATGGTAGAATTGATTGACAGTGAGCCGTGCCATGCAAAAAGTGCTTTAGTATTTTGTTTTCTCCTTTCCATTTTTAAGCCTTATTTTTGTCAAAAAAAAAAAAAATGGAAAGAAAAAAAAGATATAGATTATGACAAAATGTCCATTGTTTTAAGAAAATTATACTAGTTCTAGGAAATTCTAGGACTGGAAACATAATTCCATGCTTTCAGAAACAGCAGAATTTTTCCCAAGATAGCCAAGACAATGTTGGATATGGTGCTTGAACAGGCTTATCTGGGCCTTTGCTATTACTAGACATGCTATGGCCCTTTTTGAATGACAGGTCTTGAGTAATAACAGTGGTTGACTGTGCATTTTAATCTAGTGTCCCTTCGAGTCATTTCAACAGATTGTAGTAATAACACACCCAGTAAAGATTTGTTTACTGATAAACAGGTGAAATGAACAGTTGTTATGTTGTTTTCCTTTGATCAGAAGCAATAAAATGTCAGATATATTGCACATACAGTTGAATTTTGTTTTATATCTCTGGGTGACTATTACTCATAAATTGCATAAGTAAAATGAACAGTTCCTTTAGAAAATGGCAGAGGACTTGTTAGCTCACCTGAGCATGAAGTGCTCTAGGTGAATTGTTGTAGTCAGTCAATGTCTGTCTTCCGTCGAGCGTCGTTAGTTGTTTATCGTTTGTCGTGCAGCATCAAAAATTGCTTTAAAAGCCTACTCCTCCTACACCCCTGGGCCAATTGACTGAAAACTTGGTAGGAAGCATTGGGGTGACTTGTAGATCCAAATAGCTAAAATGGTTCTGATCGGAAATCTAAGATGGCCCCCATGGTGGCCATCTTGAAAATCTATTCTTTGCTTCTCCTCCTGAACCAAAAGGCCAATTGACTCAAAACTTAGTAACAAGCGCGGCTATCTTGAAAATCTATTTTTCGCTTCCCCTCCCGAATCAAAAAGCTAATTGACTTGAAACTTGGTAGGAAGCATCAGGGTGACTTGAAGATTGAAATAACTAAAATCGTTCCAAACGGAAATCCAAGATGGCGCCATGGCCACCATCTTGAAAATTTAATTTTCCTTTCTTCTCCTGAACCAAAAGGCCAATTGACTGGAAACTTGGTAGGAAGCATTGGGGTGACATGTAGATCAAAAATAGCTAAAATCGTTCTGATCGGAAGTTCAAGATGGCCACCGTGGCAGCCATCTTGAAAATCTGTTATTCGCTTATTCTCCTGAACCAAAAGGCCACTTGACATGAAACTTGGTAGGAAGCATCTGGGTGACTTGTAGATTGAAAATAGCTTAAATTGTTTCGACCCAAAATCAAGACGGCCACCATCTTGAAAATCTATTTTTTGCTTCTTCTCCTGAAACGAAAGTCTAATTGACTTGGAACTCAGTAGGAAGCATTTGGATGACTTGTAGATCAGAAATAGCTAAAATCGTTCCGATTGGAAATCCATGATGGCCGGCATCTTGAAAATCTATTTTTTGCTTCTCCTAACCAAATGGCCAAATTACTTGGTAGGAAGCATCGGGCTGACTTGTAGATTAAAAATAGCTAAAATCATTCCGATCGGAAATCCCTGCCAGCCATGTTGTTTTATATAGACTTACATAGTGAAAATCTTGAAAAATCTGCTTGTCAGAAACCATTAGGCCTAGGGCTTCCAAATTTGGTATGTAGCTTGATCTAGTGACCTTCTAATTTTAGCCCTTGGATCAGAAATGGCCCCTACCCAAGGGTCACTAGTTTTACATAGACTTACATAGTGAAAATCTTGAAAAATCTTCTTGTCAGAAACCATTAGGCCTAAAGCCACCGAATTTGGTTTGTAGCTTTATCTTAGGTAGACCTGTACTGAGATTGTTCAAATTAGATCCCTGAGGTCAAAAATGGCCTCACCCTAGGACAGAATGCAGCATCTGATCAGGGTCTCCACTGTTTGCAAATAGTTCAACCATTTTTCTCTAGGAATATCTAAATCACATAGCCTGACATCCCTAAAATCAAAATTAGACTCTTCCAATATATAGTGTTGGGGAGTTCATTCAGTCTACATTGGGTTAAAACATATGTTGTGGGTACTCACTGAGAATGAGGAAAATATTATCTGGATACCCTCTCTTGAGCTATGAATAGAGTAAAATTGTTGGTAGAGTAACACAAAGTATTGTATAGAAGAAGAACTTGAATTAAAATTGATTTTAAACTTTTTCTTCAATGTTGAGTCCAGTATTGTGATTTTGCAGGCTTGTTTTATAATCCTATGGGGGTGGTCGGGTGTGGCGAAGGTGTCGTGTATCTTACGTCACTGGGGCATCCAACTGATATTGGCTTACAGTTGAGCAAGGCCTGCTATCCTTGTAGCAGGTAATGGTATTGGGAGAATTTTTTATTTCTTCTGTTTTTTCACTTTCATTCCTGTTCCTCTTTCTTCTCTGTCCCTCCCTTTCATCTCCTCTACTATCTCGTCTCTCCCTCTGTCTGGGAGATGACACGAAATAAACTCCAACACAATCAATTTACAATCCTACATTAACGTGTCTTATCTTAGAACTTTGCTTGCTGCATTTTAGTGTTACATGATCACAGTATTTGCTTTCAAAGTACAGAATCTTTGGTCAGATGGAACACAACAATTGTCTTAAAATTTTGTACACCAGCTTTGCATAAGCCATCTCAGAAACAGTATGGTCCTAAAAAGTTCTGCACTGTTTGCAATTCCACTTAGTACTTTGTGATACGTAACTAAGGAAAAAAAAAAAAAAAGAATAAGTTTGAGGACTTTTACATTACAAAAAAAATAGTAAAGACTTTTGATCACATTTTGCACTAGATTTGCCATCGTAAAATCCCCACACTCTGTGCTAATAAGTGCGTCCTACGGGAACTGCCATGGAGCAGTTCGGCTTGCAGACGCACCACTATAGACTACCTATGTGACCAGTGATGTGTGTGACCAACAAACGCTTGGGTGGTTCGGTGCTTATCCTGAAAAACAATAAGCGTTCCATGATTTGGCAAAGACTATTGACACAGCGGCTGTGCCGATTATAACAACAAAACAGCAAATAACGCCAAGTATTCCAATTGCAGAGGGTTGAATCACGAGACTTATGACGTCAGCCTACAAAATTTTGTGATCACAGCCATTTTGAATTTTGTCTCCACTTCGAATTTTATTCCTATCCATTCTCCGTCTGTTTACAAGCTAAGCATGATTCGTTTTGTGCATAAAGTACACTTTGATGTAGATTTTTAAATAACACATAGACTTTACGCTCTTTTAATGTGATAATCTTAAAAACTTTGACACAGGTAATGGAATGATAGTATACCTGTCATCGGCATACACTAGTTTTTGTATTTGGAAAGCATGGCCCCTGCCCATCAGGGCCCACGAAATAGATGGGCTGCCTAAAGCCTCCATGGCAGAGCTGCTAGTAACTAAACAGGACCCGAATTCATGTGATTGGGTCGGGTTAAAGTGCCACAAATTTGGAGCAATGTCTCTAACTAGGCTACTGAAATATTGTTGACTAAATGGACGTTATATTGCAATTCATGCAGTGTATTCAGAAGTCATGCGTGGTCTGAAATCAAATTCAGATAGATCTGGAGCATGTGATGATAATTTGGATACACAGATATAGGTAGCACCTATTAAATTCATATTATTGCTAATAGTGTGATGGACAGAAACCAGTGTTGTTCTCGCACACCCTTACCACGTGGTGAAATCATGAAGCAAATTTGGTTAAATTTCGTCCAGTGGTTTAGAAGATAGTGTGACAGATGGACGGATAGACAGACAGTGACCTTTCGACTCCAAACGAAGATCACAAAGGGCAGAGCAAAAAATAATGTTCCTCTTGCACTCCCTTACAACAAGGGGAAATCATGTACCACATTGGTTAAATTCTGCCCATTGATTTAGGAGGAGATAGCATGAAGGACAAACAGACAGACGGGTGGAGGAAGGTTGGAGGCATTCACAATATCCCCATCCCAAAAGCATGGGGATAAAAGTCACATGTTGCTATGGCTGTTTGGTGTTTACATATCTCATGAAGGTCATTTTCCCATAATATGACTTGTCTATTTTCAATCAGAAAATATAGGTATATAGAGCCCACTCTGGATCCTGTTCTAGCAGATGTTGTCTGTTCTTGTAAGATAAATGGATCCTGGTGCTGCTAATTACTTTATGGAGGACGTGTTTGTCATTCACTTCAGGTTCTAGTAAAAGTCTCAAGAAATTCAGAATGACAAAAATATTGTTTCCAGGAAAGTTAAGTCTCAGCTCAACCTTTTTTTTTTTTTTTTTTGAAAAGATACAGATATTTTAATGAATCTCTCAGATTATATTTCTCAACGAAAATCAGGATATTTTAATGAAAACTGTCAGCTGTGTATTTCTCAACCAGATCAGGTGAAACGGACTAAATTGTTCAGTTTTTTTGTTTTGATTTAGTTTATTTCTGCAAATAATACTTGTTTCAACACATATGCTAAGTCTTTGGCATATTTCTATGTTTTAACACAACAGGAGACAAATAAAAAGAAATTACTTAGCCAGTGTGTAGCATTTATGACTTTAATCACACTCTTAGATCAAATAAGTAGGACAATTTCAATAATTTAGAAAGCAAGGATAAGTTTTGGATGACTTTATAAAGGGGTTTTGTATTAGGATGAATAGTGTGGATTTAAATGCAGAGAAAAAATCCATTAAGGTATTTTAGTATGATTCAACCTCTAGTACCCAGATTTACCTTTACCATGGGCAAATTCAAGCGATAACAAATTGATGATATTTTTCTTATTTTTTTCCAGAAAGTAGGCTTAAGGAGACAATTTGCATGAAATGTCAAAGCCTATTTTCGGGAAAAATTAATTAGAAAAATATTTCAAAATGTTGTTGGCTGAAATTTTTACCCAGCATGCTGAGCAGCAGATGGCATTTGTCTCATATAATGAGCACCAGAAGAAAGGGACCTTCATGCCATTTGCAGACAGCAAAGGCCAGATTAGCCTGTATATTCTCCTGCTGTGCTTGTGACATCCTTTGGAAAGGCATTTTTTATTCAGCATTTTATTCTAAATGAAAAAAAAAAAAAAAAAAAAAAAAGATTTGTCATTGTTAATATATTATCAGAAACCATTTGTCATTTCTGCTCCTGACCTTAGTTTTCAAAAAATTAATCCAAAATTAGTTTAATGCTTAAAATGAGTCTGACGTATGCAATTTCTGTAGTAAACTGGATTTTTGGAAATTTTTTTATTGAGAAATAATTTTTTATTTTCTTCATTGATTTTAAATAATTGATTTTGCATAATATCAGAAATTTAGAACAAGTGAAATGAGTTGAAAACATGCATCCAAACTATCTACCCTATCAGGTTTTGTCTAGTTTGCAGCCATTTTTACTATGGGAAAAAATGAAAATATGTGATGTTTTTAAAACCAGTGACTAGAATAAAACTGTTTGTGCATAGGTATTTACGACAAAAAGTTTTGCTAATTTACTTCTGAATAAAGTGTTGCACAAAAACCACATTCAGAAAGATGTTAAAAGGAGATTAGTCTGATTAGTACTGCTTGGTCATTGTCTCAGAAAACAAGGCTTAAGATGACATGTAAATACTCTCCTAAAATTTTTACGAAATATCAAACAAAAGTAAATTCTTTACTTTTATAGTAGACCCATAAGGCCATTTCAAAAGGGAGACAAAACAGTTTTGAAAGGATTGCTTCCCTTGAAATTGTATCCATTCTCTTTGTGAAACAAAATTTAGGCAAATATATTTCTGGTGTCTCAATGCTTAGGATAATTACAGCAATGCATCATTTTCATAGGTCCCTTCAATACATACATATTTTGTCACTATTGATTGGTTCACTATCCTGTCTAATTGTATGTGGATTACCCTATATAAGAATTAAATATTTATCAGAGCTCTTATCAGGTTTCGCAGGTTACATGGAATCAGTTAATAGCTCCAGACAATTTTGATAAACTTGATTTTGGATAATTTATTTATTTTTGTACCAAAACATAAGTTTGTGGACACCCAGAAGAATTGCCTTAGGAGGCAGTTTTAATTGGTAAGCACAATGTAAGTCTTAAGCAGAAGTATTAAAAATATCTTCTGAGCTTTCTGTTAATTTTAGTCCTCAGTCTGACCAGTTTATGTTGTGCAGTGTGAGAAAGCGTACCTTGACATGCGCGACCAACAAAGACGCAAATCAGCCTTTGCATCTACGCAGTCTGATCTGTTTTCCGCATGACGAAACTTAGATTTGTTCCAGTCTCCAGTGACTATATTTCTTTTTTCTTATAACCTGTTTAATAATCCACTAAAATAAAGCCAAAGTAATATCATGACTATAAAGGCTGGTCACTAGTGACCAGCCTTTATAGTCATGATATTATTGTGTTTTATTTTAGTGGATTATCAAACAGGATTATGAGAAAAAATATTTAGTCACTGGAGACTGGAGCCAGTCTAGAAGAAACTTTGCATCCCTAGCTATCCAAAATATGCCCAATGAAGATTCTGATCAGACTTCAAAAATGCTCAGGCTGATCTGAATCATTGCTGTGTGAACATATCTGAAGGTACGTTTTCAGACCTTGCTACTCTTGTTATTCATGAGTGAGAAATTCTGGCTGCTAAATTGGATTTACCTCATTTGAGACAATTAAATTTGAGGTTTATTATCTTGTTGTTTACAAGTTTGATGTTTTTATGGCATAAGCAAAAGTGAATGTTGTACACTCACTTTACTTTCATTTAAGCATTGCTTGTATTTGGCTTAAGCAACAAAGGTAATTTTTTTATTCGTATTTGTAGATAGTTTTAAGTTTTTAAAAGTACATGTACTATCACAAAAAAGTTTATTTTATAAAGCTGTAAATAAGAGAAAATTTTCCTTAATCATCCAAGAAGACATATATAGTTGATATTCAACAGAAAACCCAAAAATGTATACAACAACAACATTGGTTTCAAAAGTTTATTTGACATTTTTTTTTTTTTTTGTTTCTGTACCAGTTTGTATTTTTTTTCTCTCTTTTCTTATTTTCTTTCCTTCTGCTCAGTGTTACATTTTCCCGACAGGAAAGTTGTACTTGAATTTTGGCACTGCATCAGAATCGAAGTTGAGGTGATGACCATGAAAATATGGTTTAGGCCTTGTACCTCCTAACCCTCTCCCCCTCTTTCATCAGTAGCTGTCTAAGTATTGTGCTTAATAGGAATGGGTACACAGTCAGGGGAGACGGCTATGTCAAAATCATTTTTGCCTCAGTTTTGAAAAGTGGTCTACTCTGAAAGGAAAGAATTTGCTCCACTTTTTCAGGAGACTTTTGTGCAAGAAAGCAGAAAATCACAAAAATTGTCTCCTTTGTACCAAATGGCGGAATATCTATCAAGTGTATCTAGTTCTTTTAACCCTTGTCATGCTGAATAAATTAAGATGCCACGCCCACTTCCAATTTTCAGCCAATCAGATGACTTGATCCAGGTTTTTGATAGAAATTCACATAGTTAATGACAAACAGTGCAGATCTAGATCAGTTTGGCTTCTAAGCCAACTGATCTGGATCTACACTGTTTGTTATGACTGGGCATGTTGTGTTCAGCAAGAGAAGGGTTAAAATGTGTCTTATGTTCATTCCTGTTCGTGGGTTTATCTGTTTTATCTTACTTTCAGTTGTTTTTTTTTCACAGAAAGGTTATTTAGAAGGTGAAAAAAATAGTTCCTGTCACACAGTGAATAAATGCACAACTCCATTCTATCCTAAAAAAAGTGAAAATTAAACATCCTGGAAATATTTCACTCAAATATAATGATGCTATTCAACCTAAAATCTATGAAATTAAAGCTTTGTAATAGATGAACTAGTGGAGTTATTGCAAATCTCCGGAATGTGATAAAACTGAAATTTCGGTTTTGTCTGTTTCGAAAGATTTGTGATTACTCCACCAGTTCTTCCATTACAAAGCTAAAATAGTGCATAAGTAGACTTTACGTATGTTGGAATCGAAAAACATTGTTATATTTTGGTTTCACTGTTTACAGAGTTTTTAGCTCACCTGAGCTGAAAGCTCAAGGTGAGCTATTGTGATCACTCACCGTCCGTCGTCGTCGTATTCGTCGTCCGTATGTCCGTCCGTCCGCAATCTTTAAACAACATCTCCTCCTAAACCACTGATTGGATTTTGACCAAACTTCACAGGAATGATCCTTGGTTGGTTCTCTTTCAAAGTTGTTCAAATGGTTCCGGTCCGTTGCATATCTAGGTCACAGGAGCTAAAAATAGATTTTTTACTAAAAACTTAAAAAATCTTCTTGTCAGAAACCACTGGACCAATTTCAATATAATTTTGCAGAAATGTTCCTTTGGTGATCCTCTACCAAGATTGTTCAAGCCATTCGGATTCGTCAAAAAACATGGCCGCCAGGGGGCGGGGCTTATTTTCCCTATATATCTATATAGAAAACTTTAAAAATCTTCTTGTCAGAAACCACTGGACAGATTTCAATATAATTTTGCAGAAATGTTCCTTTGGTGATCCTCTACCAAGATTATTCAAGCCATTTGGATTCGTCAAAAAACTTGGCCGCCAGGGGGGGCAGCTTATTTTCCCCATATATCTATATAGAAAACTTTAAAAATCTTCTTGTCCGAAACCACTGGACCGATTTCAGTATAATTTTGCAAAAATGTTCCTTTGGTGATCCTCTACCAAGATTATTCAAGCCATTTGGATTCGTCAAAAAACATGGCTGCCAGGGGGCGGGGCTTATTTTCCCTATATATCTATATAGAAAACTTTAAAAATCTTCTTGTCCGAAACCACTGGACCGATTTCAATATAATTTTGCAGAAATGTTCCTTTGGTGATCCTCTACCAAGTTTGTTCAAGACATTTGGATTCGTCAAAAAACATGGCCGCCAGGGGGCGGGGCTTATTTTCCCTATATAAGCTATATAGAAAACTTTTAAAAATCTTCTTGTCTGAAACCACTAGACCGATTTCAATATAATTTTGCAAAAATGTTCCTTTGGTGATCCTCTACCAAGATTGTTCAAGCCATTTGGATTCGTAAAAAAACATGGCCACCAGGGGGCGGGGCTTATTTTCCCTATATATCTATATAGAAAACTTTAAAAATCTTCTTGTCCGAAACCACTGGACCAATTTCCATATAATTTTGCAGAAATGTTCCTTTGGTGATCCTGTACCAAGATTGTTGAAGCCATTTGGATTTGTCTAAAAACATGCCGCCAGGGGCGGGGCTTATATTCACTGTATATCTGTATAGAAAACTTTAAAAATCTTTTTGTCAGAAACCACTGGACCGATTTCCATATGATTTTGCAGAAATGTTCCTTTGGTGATCCTGTTGCAAGATTGTTCAAGCCATTTGGATTTGTCAAAAAACATGGCCGCCAGGGGGGCGGGGCTTATTTTCCTTATATATCTTTATGGAAAACTTTAAAAATCTTCTTGTCAGAAACCACTGGACCGGTTTCCATATGATTTTGCAGAAATGTTCCTTTGGTGATCCTGTTGCAAGATTGTTCAAGCTGCCATGATTCGTTAAAAAACATGGCCGCTAGGGGGCGGGGTTAATTTTCTCTATATAGAAAACTTTAAAAATCTTATTGTCATAAACGACTGGACCGATTTCAATATAACTTGGCAGAAATGTTTCCTTAGTGACCCTCTATCAAGATTGTTCAAGCCGACATGATTTGTCAAAAAACATGGCCGCTAGGGGGTGCGGGGCTTATTTTCGATATAATTCTATATAGAAAACTTGAAAAAATCTTGTCGTCAGAAACCACAGGACTGATTTCAATATAACTTTGCAGAAATGTTTCCTTGGTGACCCTTTACCAAGATTGTTCAAGCCATTATGATTTGTCAAAAAACATGGCCGCTAGGGGGCGGGGCTTATTTTCCTATATAATTTATCTATATAGAAAATTTTAATACTCTTTTCAGAAAGCACTTGACCGATTTCAATGTAACTTTGCAGGAATGTTTCTTATGTAACCCTCTATCAAGATTGTTCAAGCCGTCATGATTCGTCAAAAAACATGGCCGCCTGGAGTCGGGGCTTATTTTCCTTATATATCTATATAGAAAACTTTAAAACTCTTCTTGTTAGAAACCACTGAACAGATTTCATTATAACTGCAGAAATTTTTCCTTGGTGACCCTCTACTAAGATTGTTCAAGTAATCATGATTCGTCAAAAAACATGGCCGCCAGGGGGCGGGGCTTATTTTCCCTATATATCTATATATAAAACTTTAAAAATCTTCTTTTCAGAAACCAATGGACCGATTTCAATACAACTTGGCAGGAATGTTTCTTTGGTGACCCTCTACAAAGATTGTTCAGGCTGTCATGATTCATCAAAAATCATGGCCGCTAGGGAGCGGGGCTTATTTTCCCTATATAGAAAACTTTAAAAATCTTCTCGTAAGAAACAGTTGGACCGAGTTCAATGTAACTTGGCAGGAATGTTGCTTTGGTGACCTTCTACCAAGATTGTTCAAGCCTTCATGATACGTCAAAAACCATGGCCCACAGGGGGGTGGGGCTTATTTTTCATATATATCTGCATAGAAAATTTTAAAATTCTTCTTGTCACATACCCCATGACTGATTTCAATATTAGATTCAGTTCAGGTCGTCAGGATTTGTAAAAAAACATGGCCGGGGGTGTGGTGGAGAGGGGTGGGGGTGGTTAGTGCTATAAAGTTTATACAAAAATCCTAGAGCATTGAACTTGGCTGAAACTTCAACAGTAAATATGCAAATCTGTTTGGTCAGATGAGCAATATAGGACCATCATGGACCTCTTGTTTCTTTTTAAATTTTTAGGTGGGAATAGAATAGAGTGTTTACCAACTATGCCTCAGTACACATTACATCCATCCACACAAACCACACACACATCTTCATGCTCATTATCATCATCATGATCATCATCATTATCATCATCATCACCATCATCATCACCATCATCAGCAGCAGCATCAGCATCATCATCTAACCAGCTGTTTATGGATATTATAATGTTACCAAACATTGTATGTGTATTTCAGATACAACATCATTACTTGAACTACCATGTCCATGCTTGCCAAATTTTCATATCTGAGAGTGAACGGGCAGTAAGATCCAGTTAAACTTCTATTAACTCCTTCATCCTGGTAGACCAAAATAAGAAGCGTCCTATAAAACGTCAACACAAACAAACAAATCCTCATCTCAATATGACTTAACCCTGGTCATGCTGAATAAATTAAGATGCTGTGCCCATTTCTAATTTTCAGCCTATCAGATTACTTGATCCAGATTTTTATTATAAATTCACATACTTAAGGGCAAACAATGCAGATCCAGATCAGTTGGCTTCTTCACAAGCCAACTGATCTGGATCTACACTGTTTGCAAAGGCAGGACATATCCGGGTTCAGCAGGACTCAGGTTAAATAATGTTGAAGGGGTAGCAAAACACCAAACCATCATCAGACCAAAACATGATCCTTTGCAAACGGTGTAGATCCAGATGAGATGGCTGTTTGCCATTTTGTTTTTGTTTTTGACTGTGATCCCTTTCTGTATTAGTGTATGCTTCAAAATTAAATGATGGAATAGTCCACTTCAGAAATTCAGGTGTGAAAGGGTTAAACTCTCATAGATTCATAGATGTGAAGTTAGATGGTTGTTCTCGTCTTTTTTCTAGAACTGGTACTTTGACAATTTTCTCTTGTCATCTTTAATTAACAACTTCTAGCACACCAAAAAAAAAAAAAAAAATAAAATAAATAAATAAATAAATATTTAATTCCTTGAATAATAATAATAAAAAAAAATAAAAAAAATATTAGTTCCATCATTTGATTGATTCAGAATAAGTTTATTAATTTTCTTGCTAATTCTAATACTTCTGATGTTACAATTTTTGCCATTTTGAAATGACTTACTCCTGAAATGCAACTGTGCAGGTTGATCCAAGTCGTTACTGGGCACACTAGTCATAAGGTACATTTCTCACCTTACGACTCACATTTTCTTGATAAATTTTTACCCATTGTATACTGAATAGACTCTCCCACACTATATATTGGAAGAATCCAATTTCAATTTTAGGAACGTCCTGCTATGAGATTTACATATTCCTAGAGAAAAATAGCTAACCCTGGCAAACAGTGGAGACCCTGGTTCTGCACTGTTTGCCAGTTACCCTTTTACGGGTCTCTTGACTACAATGGGTTAATGGTCAGCTGACAGGCTGCACTTCTTATATGTTATAAGAATTCCAGACAGATCTTTGATGTATTTATTTTTATAAGAATGTGTAAGAATATACGTGTCCGATGAAAATCCCTGTTTGAAAAAGGACTATCTTCCAAACCATGTTGCAGAAATTTACTGGGTTGATTTTTATTTTTATCTATGATAAAAAAATCCCTGAAATTTCCGATGAAAATCCCTGTTTGAAAAAGGACTACCTTCCAAACCATGTTGCAGAAATTTACTGGGTTGATTTTTATTATTATCTATGATAAAAAAATCCCTGAAATTTTTCAGTACCTTTTAGAGTAAACCCTTTCCAGAAGGGTTTAAAGAATTTTACAGAGTTATCTCCTTTGAAAGTGTATTTTATATTCCCTTTAACCCTTGTCCTGCTGAACCCGGATATACCCTGCCTTTGCAAACAGTGCAGATCCAAATCAGTTGGCTTCTGAAGAAGCCAATTGATC
Organism: Anodontia alba; assembly: GCA_964016985.1. Taxonomy (NCBI): domain Eukaryota; kingdom Metazoa; phylum Mollusca; class Bivalvia; order Lucinida; family Lucinidae; genus Anodontia; species Anodontia alba. The sequence goes on along the minus strand of OZ024830.1, from coordinate 5,478,159 downwards.
TGGATCTGCACTGTTTGCCATTAAGTATGTGAATCTCTATCAACAACCTTAATCAAGTATCTGATTGGCTGAAAATTAGAACTGGATGTGGCTTCTTAATTTATTCAGCAGGACAGGGTTAAGAAAAAAATAGTGATCATTTGTAGTAGCATGTGGTATTTTTACTATAGAAACCTGGTCTGACTGTTATTACTAACCTGCCAATTGCTTACATCTGAGCTGTAATACAAGGAAAATGCCCTTCCAACTTTCCGTCATATCAGTCTTTCAGTGCAAATGCCCTGCCCCTTAGCAAGGCCACATGTCTAGTTCTTTTGGCTGAAATTTCCCCTTAGTCTACCTTGTATGTGAGGAAAGAGCATAGGTTCTTTCAAGGTCCTTGGATGAGCAGTCTTGTCTGAACCTTTGCTGTTCGCATATGTTATAATGACTCTTTTCCCATGATGCAGCTCATCTGGCACCATAGGTTGAGATAAGAGAGGGTATTAGATTTCTTATTTGTCCACGAAAATATATGATGTTGTGGATACTCTTTAGAAGAGCTGCCGAGGTGCTTCTAATGAGTACCCACAAAATATGTTTCTGTGGAGAAATAAGAAAAATCTTGATACGTTTGGATTGTAATAACAATACTTTTGGATTGGAAAAAAAAAAAAAAAAACATCAAGAGCTATGATCCAAAGTTAATTTGTTCTAGTTCCCTTCACTTCACTTCCCTTCAGTCTTGAAGCACCACTGATAACTTTGAAATTGTTTCTTATTTTGTTTATATCGTCTTCAAATGCCCTTTGCAAGCTTGATATTCCAGTCCTTGATGTTCCCGAGACTATTTGCGTGAAACGTCAGAGCCTATTTTCTAGGAAAAATGTCATCAGTTTGTCTTCTGTTGAATTTGCCTAGCATTACGAAAACACGCCTATTCAAATACACTGAAAATTTTACCACCAAAAAATGGCAATTTTTGAGATAAAAAATTCTGATATTTTTCATATTTCTGCTCAAAACATAGATTGTGGGTACTCATTAGAACCGCCTCGTCGAGGCGGTTCTAACGAGTCCCCACAATCTATGTTTTTGAGCAGAAATAAGAAAAATAATGTATACCCCTGTAAACCCAAGTTTTACTATATAAAAGTGGGGTTTAAGGGGGTCAATATTATATAGGCGTGTTTTTGTGATGAGACAGGTAAAGCTTAAAGAACTAAAAAACACAACTGAAAATTTTTTAGTAAGAAGATACAATAATTTGAGAACTGTATACTTCATTTTTTCATTGAGCATACATTCTTGTTTGGCCATTTACTTTGGGTTTCAAACATATGAGCACTTATTGATTGGAATTGGCCATTTATTTTGAATGGAATGGGACAACTAAATGAGTTGGATAAATAAACAATTCTCAGAAGATAAAATTGCAGATGAGCATTTTTATCACCATTATTACTAAGTATATACCCTAAGTGATACACAGACCTTAACAAACAATATTCTCAGATCAGATGCCACAGGATATGGACTCTGATCAGAATCTACACTGTTTGCAACTCATGCATCAGTTTGTAGACACATAAACAGGTATATAATAAATGGACTTAAGTTCTAATTTTAGGTCAAGTATAGTGTAAAGAATCATAGATTCAGATAAGAGGGGTATCCAGATAAAAGCTTTCATATTTTTCCATAAAAACGTATGTTGTGGGTGCTCATTAGAAGATCGTCGGTGAGGCACTTCTAATATGTTTTCATGCAGAAAAGAAAAAAAAACAATACTTTTCGGATGAAAAAAGTGCCTTATCTGGAGGTATAAATAGTTATGGTGTATGTATATTTAGGGTAAATATGGTAGTGGATCTATTTTTCTTTTGATGCTCATGTTTGCAAAGTGTGGCTCCAGTTAAGACTATGTAGTTTATGAATAGTGAAGTCTCAGGACTTTACACAGGACCAATTATTTGCCATTTAATATTGTAGCAGATTGATGGCTTGGAAAATGACAGCCTGTTCATTGTTTGTGTTGAGGTTTTACAGCCCAGTCAACCCATTGGTGTCATGTCGAGCGCGGTCAGTTTACCAAACCACACGTTTACTTGGCAGGTTTAGTCCTCTAAGCGGTTAACCAGTACTTGTGCACATTCTTTCACCAGAAATTGACAACTGCCCTTCTTGAATCAGCGGAAGGGAGAGAATGGCGGTAGAAAATATTTCATGATCAATCTCCACGAAAGAATGTTGCTGACCTCGGCGACAGCCTGTTCACAACTAATGGTTTCAAAAATAGTCCACCACCAATCCTGATAATAACGACATTTTAGAATTTTAGCAATATCTGCTTATCTAACGATCATATTAAGTTGATGATAGTTTAGCTAGCTTTTAACTGACTTTCTGTGCAAATTCAGCAGAGGACAAATTGATGATATTTTTTCATATTTTCTCTTAAAAAAAAACAAAAACAAAAACAAACAAACAAAAAAAAAAAAAAAAAAAAAAAAAATCCCCGGCCTCGGTGGCTCAGTTGGATGCGCTGTCCGACTGGAGACCAGGAGGTTGCGTGTTCAACCCCCACTGAGGTCGGCAACATTCTTTCATGGAGATTCTACGGTCATTCTCTCCCTTCTGCTGATTCAAGAAGGGCAGTTGTCAAGTTTCTGGTGAAAGAATGTGCACAATACTGGTTAACCGCTTAGAGGATTAAGCCTGCCCAGTAAACATGTGGTTAGGTAAACTGACCGCGCTTGACATGACTCCATTGGGTTGACTGGGCCGTAAAACCTCAACACAAACAAACAAAAAAAAAAAAAAAAAAAAAATACAGGATCTGACATTTCATACAATTTGGATTAAATATCAAATCCTACTTTCTGGAAAAAATAAGAAAAATTTGCCCAGACTGCTAAGCAATAGTTTGAGCCTTATATCATATTTTTGGTGGTTTTGTATGTAGTTTATTTAGAATATCTTTTTTATTATATAGTTGAAGGGTAGAGTTGTTTGTTTTTGGTTTTTCTGTATTGTACCTGTATTTTTCTGTATTGTCTAAGAATAGTCTCAGTTGAACATGGTCTGGGTTTGAAAAATTTTGGAGTTTGGTAGCTGTCACAAAAAAAACAACACTAAGATTGTAGAGTAAATTGTTAGATTTGTATTGCTGAAAAAGAAAGGAAAAGTTCAGTTGAAGCTCCAGAAATCAATAGGCCTGTTTGCTGTAAAAACTTTGGGTATCATCACGAAAGCATGCCTATATAATTTTGATCCCCTTAAATCCCACTTTTATATAGTAAAACTGGGGTTTACAGGGGTATACATTATTTTTCTTATTTCTGCTCAAAAACATAGAGGTGGTTCTAACGCGTACCACAATCTATGTTTTGAGCAGAAATATAAAGAATATCAGAACTTTTTACCTGAAAAATTTTAATTTTTGGTGGTAGAATTGTCAGTATATTTGAATAGGCATGTTTTCGTAATGTTGAAAAATCCAGATGTGTAGTTTGATGTTTTTGGCAAGCTTGGTTAACCTTTACCATTCTGTGGGCTAATTCAGCAGATTGACAAATTGGTGATATTTTTTCCAGAAAAAAAAGATTTCTCATTTCATGCCAGTTGCTAGCACTGTTACAGTTTAACAGAACTGCAGATTTGTTCATTGTTTTGGAGACAGAAATAATTGTATTTTTCTATTTCTCTATGAAATCATATTGTTTCATCTAACCCTCGCTGAGATGATTTTGATGAAGTTGCAAAACATAATTTTGCAAAGAAATAAGATAACAAAATGTTGAGTTAACTTTGCCAATCTGGAGTTGTGTATTGCATTCTTCTGATGCAGTTTCTGATCATTAAGCGTCAGGTTGTTGGGATGTTCATTCATTTCGTTTTGTATGCTTAAAATGCTGACATTTCTGTTAATTTTATTTCATTTTGTGTGCTTAAAACACTGAAGTTTGCTGTAATGTTTTTTTATATATATATATATATAAAATGATATTTCAAAAAAAAAAAAAAAAAAAATGAAATGTAATTATTATTATATAAATATCTATTTTTTTCTTATTTCTGAAATATTATTATATAAATATGACATTTCTTTTTTAAAGAAAAACGTTACACAACATCTTGTAGCATCAATAACTTTCATCGCTCTGGGCAAATTCAACAGACAGCAAATTGGTGGTACATGTATATTTTTTCCTGAAAATTTATTTGACATTTGCAAATTGTGTTCTTAGGAGACAGTTTGCATAAAATGTCAAACCCTATTTTCTGGAAACAACTAGAAAACTATTTCAAAATGTTGTCTGCTGAAAATCTTACGCAGCATGCTAATCATTAAAATTAGCTCACTGAGAAATTCCAGTGAAATGTCACAGCTTATGTTATCATAGAGAACTGTACGAAGCTTCATTGCACAGACTTCCATTATCATCTTTTTGTCATCTCGGTATGACTTAAATGATGTTGAAAGGGAGCAAAAGAATTATGTTTTCTGAATGGTCTTCTTATGAGTAGCCCTGGAAGAGTTAGCAGATTTCACAGTGAAGATTCCTCAGAAGAAATTCTATTTGTGGATATTAATATTTAAAGATATTAAGGATAAAATTGGTTAATACAGTTACTTCTTACGGTTCAGGTCACCTTTATTCACTCTGTTTTAACCCTTAGGTTTCTGGGTAAAAATTTTAGCAGACAGCATTTCGAAATATTTTTTCTTATTTTTGTTCTGAGAAAATAGGTTTTGACAATTTGCATGAAATATCAAAGCTTATTTTCTGGGAAAAATTAAAAAAAAAAAAAAATATCGGTTTGTTGTCTGCTGAACCTGCCCAGAGTGTGGTAACAGTTAAAAGAGATACTTCTTGTGGTTCAGAAGCTACTGTTATTCAGTAAGAAATATTGTAAGCTATCATCTTAACCCTTGTCCTGCTGAATCCAGATATATGTCCTGCCTTTGCAAACAGTGTAGATCCAGATCAGTTGGCTTTTGAAGAAGCCAACTGATCTGGATCTGCACTGTTTACCATGAAGTATGTGAATTTATATCAACAATCTGGATCAAGTAATCTGGTTGGCAGAAAATTAGAAATGGGTGTGGCATCTTGATTTATTCAGCATGACAAGAGTTAACTAGGTTAGCTAATGAAGATAAAAAAAAACTTGGTAGAGGGAGAACATTAGGTTTTATTGAAACTTAAATTATCTCCCTTTGCAGTGTAACATCCTTTACCCTTACCTGTTTTAAAGGGTGAAAACTTGTTATTGTCTCCCATATTATGCTAAATTGAACAGACAAGCCTGAGCAAACAGGGTAGATGTAGATCAGATACCACAGAACACAGTGTCTAGTCAGGATTTACATTATTTGCCACTCATCTAGCAGTTTTTAAACACATCAGCAGGTGAAGTGTTCAGGTGGCCAAGTGGTTAGCACTCCAGACTGGATCACGAGGTCCAATGTTCCAATCCCACTAGAGGCAGAATTCAGCTTATGTCTGTATGACACTTATCTCCATTTGACTAAATAGTATTATAAGGGACGTAAAACATCAAACCATCATCAACACATCAGCAGGTGGGCATTTTCAAATTTTAGGAAAAGTATGATAAGGAGTTGAGGTGTACGAATATTTCAGAAAACAATATGGTATCTATACTGTGCATGATTCCTTTGGTAGGAAGTCTGTGCATTGCTTACTAAAAGAAGTCTGTGCATTGCTTACTAAAAGCCTGTTTGGTTTAAAAGTTTTGAAAAAAAAATATGTAAGTGGAGATACCCAGGAAATGAACAAGTGAAGTCATATTTATCCTTGAATGCGCTACTTTATGGGGGGAAAAAAAAAAAAAAATAAAAAAAAAAAAAAAAAAAAAATGACTACAATAATATAATGAAACAATTCATCACGAAAACATGCCTATATAATATTGACCCCCTTAAACCCCACTTTTATATAGTAAAACTGGGGTTTACAGGGGTATACATTATTTTTCTTATTTCTGCTCAAAAACATAGAATGTGGGTACTCGTTAGAACCGCCTCGCTGAGGCGGTTCTAACGAGTACCCACAATCTATGTTTTAAGCAGAAATATGAAAAATATCAGAGCTTTTTATCTGAAAATTTTCAGTTTTTGGAGGTGAAATTTTCTATATATTTGATTGGGTATGTTTTCGTAATGTATAAAGGGCTGTGTTGTATCTTTCCAGGTGTTTTTCCGGGCTGGTGCCTTAAATCGACTGGAGTCTTCCCGTGACGATCGTGTTACTGGACGTATAACATCATTCCAAGCATATTGTAGGGGATATTTAGCTAGAAAGAAATTAGAAAAAATAAAGGTAAGATAAAATTTGCTTTGAATATCACAGTTCAGCATACTTGCATTAACATCATACCTTCTTAACGCTTTGTATGCTGGGCAGAAATTTCAGCAGACGGCAGTTTGAAATATTTTTCTAAATTTTCCTAGAAAATAGGAAGCAATTTGAATGAAACATCAAAACCATTTTTTTCTGGGAAAAATGAAATAAAAATTCAAATCGTCATCTGTTGAAATTTAGGAGACAATTTGCATGGAATGTCAAAGTCCCCCTAATTTGCACAAAATGTCAAAGCCTGTTTGCTGGGAAAAATAAAATGAGCATGCTAAGCAATAAAAGGCATAAATTACACCCCCAAGGAAAAATAACCCTGGTGTGGAACTATATGTTATCCTGCTCAGTTGGGGCTACTCTTAAAGGAAAGAATTTGCTCCCTGAGGGAGCAAATTCATCCTTAATGATTAGCCCTTGTATTTTAAAGTATTAAAATACCAGGGAGACAACTTCCTGTCTGCAAAAGTTGAGACAAATGTCTGAATATTTAAGATTAATATAGTAATATGACAAAGGGTTTTAATTTTCATCAGTAGATTCTAGTGTGTGCATTGAAAATTTCACCACCAAAAATTGAAAGTTTTCAGATAAAAATTCTGGTATTTTTAGCTCACCTGAGCTATGCTCAGGATGAGCTATTGTGATCACTTTTCGTCCGTCGTCCGTCCGTCCATCCGTGCGTCCGTCCGTTAACATTTTCAAACGACTTCTCCTCTGAAGCCCCTGAGCCAATTTTGTTCAAATTTCATATGGAGCCTCCTTAGGTTGGGGGAATGAAAAATTGCTAAAATGGTCGCGGTCCATTGACCAAGATGGCCGCCATGCCCATATATGGTAAAAACCTTTAAAAATCTTCTTCTCCAGAACCGAGGATGCCTTGGGGCTGAATCTTTGCATAAGTCATCGGGGACGGGAGGTCTACCAAAATTGCTAAAATAAAGGTCGTATATTGACATTTGACCTTTTTACGGCAAGGTCAAGTTTGCTTCCCTATGAATTTGTATGGGAAAAACCGTTAAAAATCTTGTTCTCCAAAACTGAGGATGCCTTATGGCTGAACCTTTACATATATCATCAGAAACAGCCGGTCTACAAAAGTTGCTAAAATAATAGTCGTACATTGACATTTGACCTTTTTACGGTAAGGTCAATTTTGCTTCCTTATGCATTTGTATGGAAAAAATGTTCAGAATTTCAAATGACTTCTCCTCTGGAGCCTCTGAGCCAATTTTGCTCAAATTTCATATGGAGCCTCCTTAGGTTGGGGGAATGAAAGATTGCTAAAATGGTCACGGGTCGTTGACCAAGATGGCCGCCATGCCCATATATGGTAAAAACCTTTAAAAATCTTCTTCTCCAGAACCTAGGATGCCTTGGGGCTGAATCTTTGCATAAGTCATTGGGGACGAGAGGTCTACCAAAATTGCTAAAATAAACGTCGTATATTGACATTTGACCTTTTTACGGCAAGGTCAAGTTTGCTTCCCTATGCATTTGTATGGGAAAAACCTTTAAAAATCTTGTTCTCCAAAACCAAGGATGCCTTATGGCTGAACCTTTACATATATCATCGGAAACAGGAGGTCTACCAAAGTTGCTAAAATAATGGTCGTACATTGACATTTGACCTTTTTACGGTAAGGTCAATTTTGCTTCCTTATGCATTTGTATGGGAAAAATGTTCAGAATTTCAAACGACTTCTCCTCTGGAGCCTCTGGGCCAATTTTGCTCAAATTTCATATGGAGCCTCCTTAGGTTGGGGGAATGAAAGATTGCTGAAATGGTCACGGCTCATTGACCAAGATGGCCGCCATGCCCATATATGGTAAAAACCTTTAAAAATCTTCTTCTCCAGAACCGAGGATGCCTTGGGGCTGAATCTTTGCATAAGCCACCGGGGACGGGAGGTATATTGACATTTGACCAAAAATTGTTCTGATTGGAAATTTAAGATGGCCGTCATCTTGTTTATATTTATTATATTTCCCTGCCACTGTGCTGTTTACATGTATAAAATCATGATTCTTCAGAAACCACTTTCCACCAAATTTCGCATTGATCCTACTGTTGAAATGTGATTGATAGTTTATTCAAATGATTATGCTCCATTGACTGTCAGGCCCATATATTCTTCTTCAAAACTAAGAACTGCTCAAATGATGATCTTTTCATTGGTTGCGATGATAGGATTGGAAAAAAATGTTGCATAACATCTGCATATCTGCAGTGGTTATGTCACTCAGGTGAGCGAGTCATGGCCTATGGGCCTCTTGTTCTTAATTCTGCTCAAAAACGTAGGTTGTGGGTACTCGTTAGAAGCACCTCCATGAGGCAGTTCTAACGAGTATCCACAGTCTATGTTTTTGAGCAGAATTAAGAAAAATAATGTATACCTCAGTAAACACCAGTTTTACTATATAAAAGTGTTGTTTAATGGGGTCAAAATTATATAGGTTATAATGTTTTCCGTAATGCATTCATTTGAAGGCAGATAGTGAAAACTAATCAGACTGTGCCAGCACAGTTGAGTAAGCTAAACTGGGTTTTTAGTGTTTTTGTAGGCTTAACCCTTGTCCTGCTGAACCCCGATATACTCTGCTTTTGCAAGCAGTATAGATCCAGATCAGTTGGCTTCTGAAGAAGCCAACTGATCTGGATCTGCACTGTTTGCCATTCAGTATATGAATTTAGTTCAACAATCTGGATCAAGTAATCTGATTGGCTGAAAATTAGAAGTGGATGGGGCATCTTAATTTATTCAGCATGACAAGGGTTAAAGATTCTTTTTTGCAGTCCACATCTTATACATGTATAGATAAGAAGGTCACCCAGATATAAACAGTTTCTTATCCAGAAAATGTTCCTTACAAATCTTGTCATTGGGGAGAAATTATTTTATTTGTTTGTTGTTGTTGTTGTTTTCTGAGTTAATTTGCATGTAACAAAAAAAAAAAAATGCATTTAGGTAAAAATTGTCAGTATGAAAAATATCTGTGTATATATTTTGTAGCTCATTTTTCAGTTTTAAGTTCTTCATTTGAACTTTGTATGCATTTAGGATAAAACATAAACTTCTGGAATATGTTAGTAAACATCTGTCAGTATTGGAGGTGCTTGGTTTAATTTTTATTTAAACCATGACTAGTACATATACATATAATTCAGAACTTTAAAATGAACATGCAAAAAGTATTAGAGTTGCTATTACATGGTTAGTCAGGCTTGCTTTGAGTGCAGTTAATGTACTCTTCTATTTTGGCCTCACAGAAATACATTTTCCTAAAGTAAGTGATTTAACCATTGTATATGATACCGTGATTTTTATTTTTTTTTTTTTACAAAAATAAAAGAATTTTCCATCTACTGTCTTTAAATGTCTTGAGAATGCTTCTTTGTTTATTGAAAAAAAAGAAAAAAAGTCTGAAAGATATTCCTATTGGTTATAATTATAGAACATTTGTAAGGAGATACAAAACTTGGAATTTTTTTCACTTTTTATAAAACACTGACTAAGCCTGCTCAGTAAAAGTGTGGTTAGGTAAACTGACTATGCTCAACATGACCCCACTGGGTTGATTGGGCCGTAAAACCTCAACACAAACAAACAAATTCAGCAGATGACAAACTGATGATATTTTTATCGTTTTTTCCTAGAATATAGGATCTGACACTTCATGCATATTTGCCTCCTTTGGAGACAGTTTGCATGAAGTGTCAGAACCTACTTTCGTGGCAAAATCAGAAAAATATTTCAAAATGTTGTTTGCTGAAATTTTTACCCAGTATGCAAAGTGTTTTACAAAGCTTACAGTAGCAGAGAATTGGAATCATTTTGTTTTTGTGATCTGCTTTCTATTTGCTATTGTAAGTGTCTTTAGTTATTTCTGTTTCTTATCATGCAGTTCATTTTATCTACATTAACTTAACCCTTGTCCTGCTGAATAAATTAAGACGCCATAACCACTTCTAATTTTCAGCCATTCAGATTACTTGATCTGGATTCTTGCCATAAATGCACATACTTACTAGCCAACAGTGCAGATCCAGATCAGTTGGCTTCTTCAGAAGCCAACTGATCTGGATCTACACTTTTGTAAAGGTAGGGTATATCCGGGTTCAGCAGGACAAGGGTTAATACCTGTGCACATTTTTAGAATTATTGATACAAGTCTGAGGCACCTGCCAGAATAAGATAGTTGAGATATGTCTTGAGAAAAAGGGTCTTATGGCATAGGTGGACAGCGAAGGCCCAGATCAAACTGTGCATCTGGGCAGTGTGATCAGAGATCAAACTGTGCATCTGGGCAGTGTGATCAGGGCCTTTACTGCCCGCTTACAGACTCATTTAACCCTTAAAGCCACAATCACAACTATTGTCGTCTGCTTTGTCTTCGGCCAGTTACTTTAAAAGTCAGTTCTGCAAACAGTGTGGACCCAGATTAGACTGCTCCTTTAGGAGCAGTCTGATCTGGGTCCACACTGTTTACCTGTATGCAAAAATAGGTTTGAAAAGTTTGCAAGAATATTCAGCAGACGACATAAACAGACGACATTTTCAGATGCAGGTTTTCTTGGCGCTTTAAGGGTTAATACTATAGGTGAGAAATATAAAAGAAGACAATGAATCATTGGATGCTATAGATGAAAATGTAGACCAAAAAAAAAAAAAAAAATATTGGGTACTATGGATGAAATTGTAGAAAAAAGCAACAACAAATCTTTTGGATGTTTAGATGAAAATGTAGAAAATGAAAAGAAATAATTAGAATTGTTGAAAATATAGAAAATATTGATGAGCAGCATAGGTTCTGATCAGACTGCAGAACCACAGGTGAACTTGGATTTTGATATCTGTATAATTACCGTAAAAATTCTAATTATCGCTCGGGCATTTATTAGAATCATTACCTTTCATAAAGAGGAAGGTGGGTGTTTATTAGATGCCACAGTGTTTGATAACAGTTGGAAAAACTTCAAAATATTCTTCCTCCAATGACCGCCATACTGACATTGGAAATATTGAGCTGGTTCAGAACTGTTTGCTCTAGCATGAGCTTTCAAGCCTTATTTTCTCTATGGGGAAAATATAGTCTTCTAGAATGTTGTGTGCTACCATGGTGGTGACATTGCTTTCACTGATAATACATTCCGAAAATTCCTTTTACCATTTGATATGAACCATTTTTGAAGCCTAGCACATATTTTAGCAAGTTAATCTTAATATCTTTTTCATAAAAATGAATTTAGGTACAAGAATTTCAAGTTATTTTATAAGATAAGCAATTCTAAGAGTGCTCCAGAGAAGCTGAGTGCTGTATTTAGCCCAAGCATTGGGACAGACAATAAATGACTTCATTAAAACACTTGGGGATGAGTCTCCTTCTTAGCATGGTATAGAAATGGGCTGCTGAATTTAGGAGAGAGAGGGAGAGCTTGGAGGATTATGAACGGTCTGGGCACCCTAAAGATGCTACTACAGACAAGAATGTTGAGCTTTAATCATGCGTTAAAGGAGAAGAACCTGTGTGATATAGTTGGCATACGATTTGGGGCAGTTCAGTCTATTTGGACGATATGTTAGGGCTGTCCAAGGTTTCAGCGAGATGGGTCCCTAGAATGTTGAAGAGCAGGCTTGATATTTCCAAGTATCTCCTGTCTCTCTATGAAGATGACCCTTCAGAGGAATTTATGCATCGAGTTGTGTTCAAAGATAAGACTTGGGTCCATCACTTTGATCCTGAGGCCAAAAAAACAGAGCATGCAGTAGAAGCATTCCCAGCTCATCCCTTCCTAAAACAAATTTAAGAGTTTTTTCAGCAGAAGGTGATGTCCTCTATCAGTTAGGATAGTTAGCATGTTATCACGGTAGATTATCTTGAGGAATGTTGCACAATAAATGCTGCATATTATGCAGAAGAACTAAGGTGGCTGTGTCAGGAGATTGTGAAGAAAAGAGAGGGAAGTTGACTTGGTGTTCTGCTCCTACAAGATAATGTGTCAGCCAACACCTCTCAAGTTGCTATGGCTGCTGCGACTAAACGCAGCTTTGAGGTCCTTCCTCATCCCCCATAGTCTCCAGATTTACCTTAAGACTTTTGTCTGTTTCCAAATCTGATAACTAACCTTTGTGTTAGGAATTTTGGAAGCAGTGAATGTGTCATAGATGCTGTTGATGAGTACTTAGGGGACCAAGGATAAGCAAACTGGAACAGCATTGGAGAAAGTGCATCAAGGCAAAAGGAGATTATGTTGAAAATTAATGGCACAAATTTCTGCTCTTGGTCATTGCCTAAGTACAGGGTCTGAGAATGTTTTGATCATCCCTTGTATGCCTGTCTGCAATTTTTTTTTTTTTTATTCACAGAAACCATATTGTTATTTGTTCAGGCTTAACTCTTCTCTTGCTGAACAGGACATGCCCTGTCTTAGCAAACAGTGTAGATCCAGATCAGTTAGCTTCTGAAGAAGCCAACTGATCTGGATCTGCACTGTTTGTCATTAAATATGTGAATTTCTATCAAAAACCCGGAGCAAGTAATCTGATTGGCTGGAAAGTAGAAGTGGGATTGGCGTCTTAATTTATTCAGCAAGGCAAGAGTTAAAGTCTCTTTCCCTTTGTTCTGTTCCTGCTGCAGTACTCCTTTGAAATAAGTGAGTCCTTGTAATCCTGGGTTAGCCATCTTAAGACACTGTATTAATCCTAAATATTTGGACATGTTACCTTCTTACCATACTGTTCCTAAAATTTGAGCAAGTTCAATAATGGGTCTAAAATTGCTCAGTGAGTAGCAAACAGTGAATACCTTATCAGAGGTGGCATTATATGTCATCTGTATCTACACTGTTTTCTCTTGCCTGCCTGTGCAAATGGGTAGAGTAAATATGATATTATTGTTAAGATTGATTTTTGAAACTTGGTCTGTGACAATATTGTCAGTGTAACAGCATATCGTTAAACAGATTAATATGGGATACACTCTAAAATGTTTGCTTTTGTGGTTTTGTGAGAAAAAAATATGCAAATAGTGCAGTCTTATATACTATATTATGGTAAATGTAATAAAATTTTGAACACTTTATAACATACTATTTTGGCCTAAACTTTAATACAGTTCAAAAGTGGTTAAAATCAATAAAAGTGCGAGTGGATATGTACTAATTTTGAATGTTTTGAAGAATGTTTTATCTGACTGTCACTGTTCTGCCAGAGGACTTATTAAGGAGGAGTATGATAATTCTGGGACAATTTTCTCAATTTCTTCATTGAAATATTAAATTTTGTTGTGGTACATTTTAGTAAATACGTAAATTTATTATCTGTCCTTGCCAATAAAGCAGATGGACATAACAAAGTATACTTCATGTTTTTTTTTTTTTTTTTTTTTGTTTTTTTTTTGTTTTTTTTTTGCTTGTTTTTTGTTGTTTTTTTGCTTGTTTTTTGTTGTTTTTTTTTTTTATTTTGCTTTTGTCTCAAACAAAAAAAATTGCTGTTATGATATTTTTAGAAATTCACTGTAGATTCTACAGTCGTTTGTTTTTCCATTAAATTCCAGGTATTTGGGCATTGCTGTACATTCATACACCCGAAGAGTTATTGTGAAGAAGGAGTATTTGATGTTATTTCTGGGATAGGTTTCTCAATTCTCCATAAAAACCTTTGTTGTTAGTACTCAGCAGGAGCTCCGCAGTGAAAAAGCTCCTCAGTGAGGCATTTCTAATGAGTACTCTACAACACAGGTTTTTCTTGAGAGATAAAAAAAATCATCCCAGAATTATCATAGAATACTTGTCTTTTACTCCTCTGCTGATACACTGAGGTCCATTTATGCATGACAACCTTTGTGAGCTTTGTTAGGAATTTGGAATGTAAGATGCCAGATTATTGCGCAAATTATGAGGCTGTGCCATGTGAAAGACATATCATATGTAGATAGCAAGGGACCGGATCATCATGTGCATGGGGGCTCAAATGCTCCAGATTAGAGGTGTTGGGGGTTGAGTTTCCATAAAATATTTTTATTTCTCCTTGAAAACATATGTTGTGGGTTCTCATTAGAAGTGCCTTGCTGAGGCACTTCTGATGAGTACCACAGCATATGTTTTCATGGCTAAATAAGAAAAATATCAGTATTTTGCATTTGAAAAAATGTTCAATTGAGTACCCAAAGGATATGTTTTCATGCTGAAATAAAAAAAAAAAAAAAAAAAAAAAAATTCAGCATTCTGCAGTCTGAAGCCATGTCCATAGTTTCAGCTAAGGTGATAATCGGTAATTTTTGTTTTTTCTTTTTTGCACCAAAACAGAATTATACTATGGATACTCAATGGAATTGCCTCTCAGAGATGATTCCATTGCATACCCACAAGACATTTTTGGTTCTTAAATAACAAAACTATTCTGTGACTTCTCCCTTTATCTGGACCTATTCAGTTTGATAAGACTTGCTGTTCATCAATATGCGATAAAATTATTCTATAAGTAGCCAATAAATGTTCTGATTTAACATTCCTTTTAGAGACCTGTTTTCTTATTAGATGATTGGAAGCGTGTGGGTGACTGAGTGGTTAGCACTCCTGGCTTGGGATCACAAAGTCTCAGGTTAGAATCCCGCCGGAGGCAGAATTCAACTCATGACAGTAAGGTACTTCATTGCACAGAGCCTTTCATTATCATCCTACTATCCTGTTGATAGGACTTGAATATTCATGTTGAAAGGGATGTCATATACCAAACCATCATCATCATCATTAGATATCTCTGATAACATTGCGTTTCTTTGTAGATCATTACTTTGACAAACTGCTGGAAAAACAATATTTTGTTTGCCAGTAAGAAATGTTTTATATTGATAAACCATTACCTTCACACTACCACATTTACTCTAGGTACTGTTGAACAGACAGGCCTGAGCAAACAGTGTAGACTGAGATCAGACAGCAGAGTGTGATTACTGATCAGGGTCTACACTGTTTACTAATCATTAGCAGTTTTTAGTCACATCAGTAGTAAGTAGAAATGGGCAAACAGTTCGTGTCTGAATATTTGGGGCAAATACTGTATATTAACCCATTGTATACTGAATACACTCTCCCACACTTTATATCGGAAGAGTCCAATTTCAGTTTTAGGTACGTCCAGCTATGAGATTAAGACATTCCTGGAGAAAAGTGGTTAAACTATTTGCAAACAGTGGAGACCCTGATCAGATGACCCATTCTGTGGCATCTGATCTAGGTCTGCACTGTTTGCCAATTACCCTTTTAGGGGTCTATAGACTACAATGGGTTAATCCTATTACACTGCAACCTCTTTATAACACAATTGTTAGATTCAGAGCAAAATTTATGTTTGCTAAACAACTATGTTGTATCAAAACAAAAATGTATAGATAATATAGAAAAATGACCATGAATGGTCATTTTTCTATATAATCTATACATTTTTGTTTTGATACAATGCTGGTCATTTTTCTATATAATCTATATATAACTTATATCCAAAACCATCATATAATGAACCATATTATAGAGAGGTTCCAGGTCTTTCAAACTTTAGGAGAATACATGGTTTATCCTGCTGTGGTAGTTGGGAAATGCTTGAGCCCATGCACAAGCGGATTCTGATGGGGTCTTCATGGTTTACTTAGGCATGTCAACTGAATGTTTCTGGTAAATATGGTAACCTAATCATGAAAGATCTTGTGATTTATTTTCAGGTTCAGCATTTGGCAATCAGTTGCATACAGAAGAACGTTAAGAAGTTTACGCAGATTCGAGACTGGGACTGGTGGAAACTGTACATCAAGGTGAAACCACTGCTGAACGTACATCGTACAGAAGAGGAACTCAGAGATAGAGAGGTACGAAGTCATCTTATTTATTTAGCACATGTATGCAAATAGAGAACTGTCTGGGTGGCTAAATGGTTAGCACTCCTTCATCTGATCATGTGGTTTCGGGTTTTAATCCTGTTGGAATTTGACTTTATTTGGGTTCATACACTTCAGGGAAATGTCAGAGAAATTAAAAAATTTTCAAGGTCAGGGAATTGTCAGGGAATTCTGTGATGTGTTAGGAAAAAATGAAATTTTGCAAAAATGTCAGGGAAATGTCAGGAAATTTTACATTTCAGCCTGATGAAGCTGGGATGTTTGGTCCCGATGTATCTTTTTTGCTAAATTCATAAAATTTTCGGCTCCAGTAATGTCAGGGAAATTTGAATTTGTGTCAGGGAAATGTCAGGGAATTGTCAGGGAATTATGGTCAGTCCTAAATGTATGAACCCTGTTTATGGGATAAGCAGGCTTCATAGCTTAGAGCCTTTCATTATCACCCTTCCGTTGTCTCCATATGACTTAAATAATGTTGAAAGGGATGTAAAACACCAAATCATTGGAAGTTCAGAATGAAATTTTCAGTTCTGGAAAAAAAAAGTATTTATCGGAATTCTACATGAAAATATTTATAGTTGTATATGGCATATCACATAGAATCACCTTACTAAGGCGATTGTAAGTGGACCTATTTAAGAATTATTTTTCCGCATGTTAGAAAAAATGCCAATATTCATGGTTGGAGAAAAAAAAAGAAAGAAGAAGAAGAGGCATCTTATTTAGTGTCATTTATTTAACCCTTCTCTTGCTGAACACGACATGCCCTGTCTTAGCAAACAGTGTAGATCCAGATCAGTTGGCTTCTTCAGAAGCCAACTGATCTGGATCTGCACTGTTTGTCATTAAATGTGTGGATTTCTATCAAAAACCTGGATCAAGTAATCTGATTGGCTGGAAATTAGAAGTGGGCATGGCATCTTAGTTTATTCAGCATGAGAAGGGTTAAGTAATGTACTGGTAGGAGGGATTTACTTCTTAGACACTTTATTAGGTAACCAAATGGACTTATTATAATTTTAGAAACAGGTATGGTAAGGAGTTGACCTGTCTGAATATTTAAGGTTACCGTAGTTACTGTATATAGTAGGACAGACAGGCCTGAGCAAACAGTGTAGACCCTGATGAGATGCTGCAGAGTGCAGCATCTCATCAGGGTCTACACTGTTTGCCACTCATACAGCAATTCTTAGACACAACATCTGGTAGTCATTTGTACTTGTTCAAATTTTAGGACAAGTATGATAAGGAATTGCGGTGTCTGACTACTAGGAGTAAATACCTTAATACAGTACTTGAAAGTAAAGGTCCATAGCTCTAGACAGGAGGGATGTCCATATGAATATTTTTTCTTACCGTATTTATTCCCAAGTATTTGGAAATCTAATCTTTTTACTATACTAATCCTAAAATTATAAATTGTCCATTCTACTACCTCTTTATGTCTCTAAAATATTGCTATTTGTATGGCAAACAGTACAGACCCTGATCAGACACCATGATCTATGGTGTCTGATCTGGATCTACACTGTTTGCAAAGGCCCAATACTTATGGTTATAACGGTATTTGTCAACAAAAAAAAAAATGTTGTGGGTACTCATAAGAAGTGCCTCAAGGAGCTGCCTTTAATGAGTAATGCAATATATGTTTCCATGGAGAAATAATAAAAAAAACTTCCAGTATTTTTTGGTTGAAAAAATGCTTTATCTGAATCTGTGAAAAGCCTGGAACAATCTATCCATTCATGCAGTCTGGTCTGAAATTCTTTTCTTTGTTATTTAGGGTCTGCATGTTCCAAACTGTATACATGCAAACAGAAGAGGCACTGGCCACCAGATTGCACAGGTGTGCAGATTCATTTGACCTGAATCATAGCTCTTGATAAGGTGCTTTTTTTCCAACATAAAAGTGTCTATATTTTTCTTATTTCTCGACAAAAACAAATGTTGTGGGTACTCATTAGAAGCGCCTCGGTGTGGCGCTTCTTCTAATGACTACCCACAACATATGTTTTCATTGAGAAATAAGAAAACTATTTACCTGATACCCACTCTTATCTGGACCTATGCCTGAATGATATAAGACCAGTGTGTGGCTCTTTTATTTCTTGTTTATGTCCCTAAAACAGGTAAAAGTAATTAAGATGACACATTTTGTGGTCAGACATCATGTTAATCATTGTTGACGGAACAAAGACAGAAAAAGTTGCTAGGGGCAACAAAGGTTGAAAACTGTTGCTAGGGGGCAATAGTTAGTTACTTACTTAGTTGACATCAGTACAGGCCATAAATATTATAGCATAATCAGCAGAACGAAAAACCCCTTAACACTTAGCATGGTGGGTAAAAATTTCAGCATACAACATTGCAAAATATTTTTTCTTATTTTTCCCAGAAAATAGGCTCCAAACTTTCATGCAAATTAGGAGACAATTTGCATGAAATTTCCAAGGCTATTTTCTGGGCAGAAAAAAAGTAAGAAAAAATATTATCATTTTGTTGTCTGCTGAATTTGCCCAGAGAGTGGTAAAGGTTAAATATGATGAAATCTTGTGTTGAAGGTATCATACATAGGTTCTTATACTTAAAACTAGTTGCTTTCAGTTTTCTTTAAATATAAAAACCAAGATGAATTATCTTAAAAACAATCTTATCATACAAATAATACTTCAAAGATACAAAAGAAATCCTGGTCAAAGCTGACATTAACCACCTTTTAATGTATTTAACTAGCAGCAGGTAGCATTTCAAAATGGTTTTCTTTATTTTTCCAGAAAGTATGATTCGACAATTTATACAGTGTCTCATATGCAGATAATATGCATATGCTGTGCTCTAATTTATAGGAAAAATAGCAGTATTGGTTGGATGAGATTATCCCAGTTAGTGACCACAGCATATTTTGGTGCAAAATGATTATAATTAAAAAAATAATAAAATGAATAAATGTCAATGAATAAATAATCACAATGTCAATGAATAAATAATCACAATAATTTAGTCACATTATCAGGAGGCATGATTAATTTATTATTAATGCTGGAATATGATTGAGGTCAGTCTTTGCATCTGAACATGAGATCTACACAGTCTGAAGTGTCTGGGTGGCTGAGTGGTATTTCGAGTCTGTTAACCCTTGTCCTGCTGAATAAATTAAGATGCCACACCCCTTTATAATTTTCAGCCAATCAGATTGCTTGATCCAAATTGTTGATATAAATTCAACTACTTAATGGCAAACAGTGCAGATCCAGATCAGTTGGCTTCTTCAGATGCCAACTGATCTGGATCTACACTGTTTGCAAAGGCAGGGTATATCCGGGTTCAGCAGGACAAGCGTTAAGCACTTCATTGCACAGAACCTTTCATCATCATCGTCATCATTCTGTTGTTTCAATATGACCTCACTGATGTTGAAAGGGGTGTAAAACACCAAATCATCATCTTTTGACAGTCTGGAAACAGCTTACAGATATAACTTAACAGAGGTATGAACTCTGCCAAAATACCCAGATGTTTTATCTGGTTTGGTTCTGCACAAACAATTAAAAGAAAATGAAACCAAGGATGTCAGCTGAGATAATTACAGAAAGAGAGAATATATCAAATATATTATGGTAGTTTGTTCTACTGTTTTTTTGATATTTCACAAATGACCCAATTAGTTAGTACCTTTACTCTACCAGACTGACAGACCTCTGGAGAAGAGATTATCCAGATAATTATTTTTCTTATTGGGCTCCATAGTGCAGTGGGTAGCAGTCTGATCAGGGGTCACAAGTTTGTCCCAGCTCAGCCATATCATCACAAAAACATATTTATATAATTTTGACCCCCTTAAACCCCACTTTTATCAAGTAAAACTGGGGTTTACAGGGGCAGTTCTAAGGAGTACCCACAATCTATGTTTTGAGCAGAAATATGAAGAATAACAGAATTTTTATCTGAAAACTTTCAGTTTTTGGTGGTGAACTTTGCAATATACTTGAATAGGTGTGTTTTCGTAATGGACTCATGGATTGATCATGAAATCATTTCTTTGGTTATTCTCTCCCATCCACTGATTCAAGAAGGGCAGTTGTCAGTTACTGGCGAAAGTATGTGCACAAGTACTGGTTAACCACTTGCCCAGGAAAAGTGTGAGTTAAACACCAAATTATTCCAAATCTCCATGAAAACAAGTTGTGGGTACTCTTTTGAAGGGTTTCAGTAAGTACCCAGAATATACTACATGGGCTCATTGGTGCCTTGTACCTCTTTGACATAGCTGCTAGCTACTTTTGGAAGGTTCAAAATTATCATTTAACTCAGGTTGGGTTAAAAGTCCCACAAATTAAGAAGCAATGTCACCTTGTGACTGAAACATTGTTGACTGAGATTTTTAGCCTAAGCTGCTCAAGGCAAGCCACAACATCGTTTTTTGTTGGGAAATCAGAAAAATATCAAGATGTTTTTTTTTTTGTTGTTTTTTTTTTTCGGAAAAAAAAGAGAAAAAAAAAGAGCACCTCTAGAGGTATGAAACATTTGATCTATGACAAACAGTGAGGTATAGCTTACTGTATTTACCCCAAGTATTCATATGGTACAACTATCAACCATTCTTACTTGAGGTTTTAACCTATTCCTGCCCTGCCTTTGCAAACAGTGTAGATCCAGATCATTTGGCTACTGAAGAAGCCAACTGATCTGGATCTGCACTGTTTGTCATTCAGTATGTGAATTTGTATCAGCAACCTGGATCAAGCAATCTGATTGACTGACAATTATAAGTGGGTGTGGCATCTTAATTTATTCAGCATGACATTGGTTTAGCTTATGGCTTTTGACAGCTGCCTTTTTTTTTGGTCCATGTCTCCTTTCATGAATGTTTAAGTTTTTCCAGTCCTAGAATTAATGCTGCTAAAAGGTTATATTTTTTTGACCATCTTTGTTTCGAACTTTAAAGAAAGTTTAACAAAACAAAACACTTTTTTATGACTGAAAAATATTTACAAATAAAAAGAAATATAATGACAAAAGGTAGTAGTATTGTTTAACCCTTGTCATGCTGAACATAAATTAAGATGCCACACCCATTCTAATTTCTAGCCAATCAGATTACTTGATTCGGGTTGATAGAAATTCAGACATTTTATTACAAACAGTGCAGATCCAGATCAGTTGGCTCCTTCAGAAGCCAGCTGATCTGGATCTACACTGTTTGCTAAGACAGGGCATGTCGTGTTTAGCAAGAGAAGGGTTAATTAACATAAGACTCTATTGCAGTTCTTCTTTGTTTGTCTATCTGTTTTTTCTTTCGTTTTGTCTGATCATTTTATTTTCATTTGTTCCTCACCTCTCCTTCTCATTATGAAAACACACCTATTCAAATATATTGAAAATTTTACAACCTAAAAAGGAAAATTTTCAGATTAAAAAAAATCTGATATTTTTCATATTCCTGCCCAAAACATAGATTGTGGGTACTCGTTTGAACCTCCTCAGTGAGGCAGTTCTAATGGGTACCCACAATCTATGTTTTTTTAGCAAAATAAGAAAAATAATGTATACCCCTGTAAACCCCAGTTTTACAATATAAAAGTGGAATTAAGGGGGTCAAAATTATATAGACATGTTTTCTTGATGTTTTGATGCCTCAGGAGGGCTTTGTTTTGTGATTGTGGCATTTCTTCACATATTTTTCAAGAAAAACCTGCTATTGCAGCAACTATGCATATATTAAAACCAGAGAAAGCAAGCAAAATTATATGTTTTTTTAGCTCACCTGTGCTGAAAGCTCAAGGTGAACTTTTGTGATCACTCACCGTCCGTCGTCGTCGTCGTCGTTGTCGTCGTCGTCGTCCGTATGTCCATCCATCCACAATCTTTAAACAACATCTCCTCCTAAACCACTGATTGGATTTTGACCAAACTTCACAGGAATGATCCTTGGTTGGTCCTCTTTCAAAGTTGTTCAAATGGTTCCAGTCCATTGCATATCTAGGTCACAGGAGCTAAAAATAGATTTTTTAACTAAAAACTTAAAAAATCTTCTTGTCAGAAACCACTGGACCGATTTCAATATAATTTTGCAGAAATGTTCCTTTGGTGATCCTCTACCAAGATTGTTCAAGCCATTTGGATTCGTCAAAAAACATGGCCGCCAGGGGGCGGGGCTTATTTTCCCTATGTATCAAAATAGAAAACTTTAAAAATCTTCTTGTCAGAAACCACTGGACCGATTTCAATGTAATTTTGCAGAAATGTTCCTTTGGTGATCCTCTACCAAGATTGTTCAAGCCATTTGGATTCGTCAAAAAACATGGTCGCTAGGGGGCGGTGCTTATTTTCCCTATATATCTATATAGAAAACTTTAAAAATCTTCTTGTCAGAAACCGCTGGACTCATTTCCATATAATTTTGCAGAAATGTTCCTTTGGTGATCCTCTACCAAGATTGTTCAAGCCATTTGGATTCATCAAAAAACATGGCCGCCAGGGGGCGGGGCTTAATTTCCCAATATATCTATATAGAAAACTTTAAAAATCTTCTTGTCAGAAACAACTGGACCGATTTCCATATAATTTTGCAGAAATGTTCCTTTGGTGATCCTCTACCAAGATTGTTTGAGCCATTTTGATTAGTCAAAAAGTATGGCTGCCAGGGGGCGGGGCTTATTTTCCCTATATATCTATATTGAAAAATGTAAAAATCTTCTTGTCCGAAACCACTGGACCGATTTCCATATAATTTTGCAGAAATGCTCCTTTGGTGATCCTCTACCAAGATTGTTCAAGCCATTCGGATTTGTCAAAAAACATGGCCACCAGGGGGCAGGGCTTATTTTCCCTATATATCTATATAGAAAACTTTAAAAATCTTCTTGTCCGAAACTACTGGACCGACTTCAATATAATTTTGCAAAAATGTTGCTTTGGTGATCCTCTACCAAGATTGTTCAAGCCATTTGGATTCGTCAAAAAACATGGCCGCCAGGGGGTGGAGCTTATTTTCCCTATATATCTATATAGAAAACTTTAAAAATCTTCTTGTCAGAACCACTGGACCGATTTCCATATAATTTTGTAGAAATGTTCCTTTATTGATCCTCTACCAAGATTGTTCGAGCCATTTGGATTCGTCAAAAAACATGGCCACCAGGGGGCGGGGCTTATTTTCCCTATATATAGAAAAATGTAAAAATCATCTTGTCCCAAACCACTGGACCGATTTCCATATAATTTTGCAGAATGTTCTTTTGGTGATCCTCTATCAAGATTGTTCAAGCCGTTTGGATTCATCAAAAAACATGGCCGCCAGGGTGCAGGGCTTATTTTCCCTATATATGTATCTATCTAGAAAAATTTAAAAATCTTCTTGTCAGAAACCAGTGGACTAATTTCAATATAACTTGGAAGGAATATGTCTTTGGTCACCCTCTTTCAAGGTTGTTCAAGCCATCATGATTCGTCAAAAAATATGGCTGCAAGGGGGTAGGGCTTATTTTCCCTATTTATCTATATAGAAAGCTTGAAAAAAAAAATCTTCTTGTCAGAAACCACTGGACCGATTTCATTATAACTTGGCAGAAATGTTTCCTTGGTGACCCTTTACCAAGATTGTTCAGGCCGTCATGATTTGTCAAAAAACATGGCTGCTAGGGGGTGGGGCTTATTTCCCTGTATATTTATATAGAAAACTTGAAAAAATCTTCTTGTCAGAAACCACTGGACTGATTTCAATATAACTTGGCAGACATGTTACCTTGGTGACCCTTCCTTGGTGACCCTTTACCAAGATTGTTCAAGTAATCGTGATTTGTCAAAAAACATGGCCGCTAGTGGGTGGGGCTTATTTTCCCTATATATCTATATAGAAAACTTTAATAATCTTCTTGTCAGAAACCACTGGACCGATTTCAATATAACCTAGCAGGAATGTTTCTTTGGTGACCCTCTACCAAGGTTGTTCAAGCTGTCATGATTCGTCAAAAAACATGGCCACTATGTGGGCGGGGCTTATTTTCCCTATATATCTATATAAAAAAAACTTTAAAAATCTTTTTGTAAGAAACCGTTACACGAAATTCAATGTAACTTGACAGGAATGGTGACCTTCTACCAAGATTGTTCAAGCTTTCATGATACGTCAAAAAACATGGCCCCCAGAGGGGGCTGGGCTTATTTTCTGTATATATCTGTATAGAAAACTTTGAAATTCTTCTTGTCAAATACCCCTGACCGATTTCAGTGTTGCTTTGGTGACCCTCTACCAAGAATGTTCAAGCAATCCTGCTTTGTCAAAAAAACATGGCTGTTAGCGGGTGGGGCTTATTTTCCCTATATATCTAGATAGAAAACTTTGAAAATCTTCTTGTCAGAAACCACTGAACCGATTTCAATTTAACTTGGTTTAACTTGGTAAACAGAATTTTCCTTTGGTGACCCTCAACCAAGTTTTTTCAAGGTGTCATGATTCGTCAAAAAGAAAAAAATGGCTGTTAGGGGGTAGGGCTTTATAGCAATATAAAACACTTTAAAAATCTTTTTGTCAGAAACCACTGGACCAATTTCAATATAACTTGGCAGAAATGTTCCTTTGGTGACCCTCTTTCAAGATTTAGTTGTCATGATGCGTTAAAAAGAAAAAAGCATGGCTGCTGTGGGGGGTAGGTGGGGGTAGGGGGGTGCAGGGCTATAAAATTTAGAGTGGTGAACTTGACTGAAACTTCAACACTAATATAAGTATGCAAATCTGTTTGCTCAGGTGAGCAATATAGGACCATCATGGTCCTCTTGTTATCTGTATTTTATGTCATCTTAAACATTTGTAGCAAGAGAACTACTTAATAGATTTGAAATTAACCATGAAATTATCTCTAAACAAGTGAGCAGTAGCTTAGAAAAACTACCTTTAACCAGGACAAACATCACTTTGTAGAGGGATTCATATAACAGGGAGTAATTTTTTCTTCTAGAATGGTCTCCCTTTGAGAATGGGGCCATCAGCTTTCAGTTTTGATTGGTATCCATTTCCGTGACCACTGTTGAAGTTGTTTTTAAAAAGGATAGGCCAAGTGAGTCCAGAAGTGATTTTTAACACTATATGGTCCCATATAGCACCAACCACAACAGTAGGATACTACATTCTGAAATACTTTGTATATATATATATATATATATATATATATATATATATATAATTTTTTTTTTTTTTTTTTTTTTTTTTTTTCTGAGAAAAAGTTTGACATTTCATGTGAATCATCTGCATAGCAGAATGATGACTCACATGAAATGCCAAATTTTATTTTAAACCTTATTTTCTCTGTTAAAAATAAGAAAGAAAGAAAAGATTGTTGTCTGCTGCAGTTTTGCATGGCACTTTAAAGGTCGATACATGGTCAATACAGGTCAGCTAAGCAGACATACACTACAACCTCTTTATAACACGGTTCGTTATAACATGGTTTTGGATATAACACGGTTCAAAGATGGATCCCAAAAATGTATAGATTATTTTGAAAAATGACCATAAATGGTCATTTTTCAATATAATCTATACATTTTTGTTTGGTTATAACACAGTTGTTTAACTAACACGGTTTGTGCTATGGACCCCAACAGTAGTGTTATAAAGAGGTTGTGGTGTACTTCCTATGTATGGCTACATTTTAGCATGGTCTGTAATTAAAGGTGGTCTCTTAACAGAGGTGGTCCTAACATTTACCACTCTGGGCACAAAAAATAGTGATATTTTATTCTAATTTTTTTACAGAAGATAGGCTTTGGCATTTCATGCTAAATCTTATTTTCTGGTAAAATTAACCCTTGTCCTGCTGAATAAATTAAGAAGCCACTCCCATTTCTAATTTCCAGCCAATCGGATTACTTGATCAAGGTTGTTGATATAGATTCACATACTTAATGGCAAACAGTGCAGAAGCCAACTGATCTGCATCTACACTGTTTGCAAAGACAGGATATATACGGGTTCAGCAGGACAAGGGTTAATCAAGAAAACTACTTCAAAATGTCTGCTGAAGTTTTAACCTAGCATGCTAAACAATAACCCTTAAAGTGCTAAGCAAAATTGTAGCAGACTATTTTTATCTTTATTTTTTTTTTTCAGAGAAAGTAAGACTTTGCATTTCATATGAGTTGTCTGCTAGGCATTAAATGTCAATAAAGATTTAAAAGATTGCCTTTGGAAACAAAGAACACACAAAAAGAATGAAAACTGGAAACTCAGTTTTATTAAGTTTCTTCATAATTATGCAGTAATGTAATTTGAGAAGCTGTATATGCCAACTAGCACTGGCTTGGATTTTCAAAGACACCAGAATGGGCATGGTCAGGTCCCAAAGGAAATACAAACTGCACTATGGTGAAGTACAGGGAAGATGTTTTACGGTCGCCACATGGCACTTAACACCAGCTGCAGTGAAGTAAAATAAAGATCTAAAAGCCTTATTGTCTCTGAAAAATACAAGAAAGAAAGACATTATCATCTGCTGCAGTCGTGATTAGCTTTTTAAAGGCTAATATTGAGTCAGAAAAAAAAATATTTTAACCCTGGTCATGCTGATGCCCTGTCTTTGTAAAGTGTAGATCCAGATCTGTTGGCTTCATCAGAAGCCAACTGATCTGGATCTGCACTGTTTGTCATTGAGTATGTGAATTTGTATCAACAAAGTGAATCAAGTAATCTGACTGGCTAAAAATTAGAAGTGGGATGACATCTTAATTTATTCAGCATGACAAGGGTTAAGATGTCTGCTGAAATATTTTTACCCAACATGCTAGGCATTAAACTTGATAGTATTTTGTTAAAAAGATGCAAGGGCAAACTGATAAGACTGCACAGATAATTGTGCTGTCTGATTTTGGAGGGTTTGTGAGGACTATGCAGTCTGACTTTGTTGGGATGGGGGTTGGGAAGTGCAAGGGCTTTGAGGTTTTTTCTAGCTGTAAAGTTAGCTTTTCCTGTGTTGAGACTGAACTGATCTGTTTTGTATACAAATACTGTATCTGTAGGATGTGATTTATTGTGAAAGGGGATAAATAAAATTAAGTTTTTCTCCAAAAGATGAATACCTTATGTAAACATACTGCTGCCAGATGTTAAATATAAGAGAAACCCAGACTTTTGAAAACAAAGACCCAGACCAGATGCCACAGAACCTGTCATCTTATCAGGGGTTTACACTGTTTGCACTAAATACAGAAATTTCTATAAAATGTAGTAATAATAAAGATTAACCAGACACACTGCTGTTGGAAATAGACTGGTCCAAAGAGTTGTGGTAGAAGAGTCCACACAACATAAATGGGTTAAACTGTGTATTTTAGTAGTTATCTGCAAAATATTAAAAGAAAAAATACATTAATTAATGAGTGGAAAAATGAAACTGGTGTACAAACGTTGTGGATGTTGTGGCATTTACCGTCTTAAAGATCAGGACCCGGTTGTTCAAAGCGTCGTTAGCTTAACGAGCTCGTTAAAGGTCATTTTGTTAACTGTTTTAGCAGATTCAATATACAATATTCTGATATTTTTTGCAGAAAAAATGTGAGTAGCTTTTGCACTGCAAAAGCTACTCACATTTTTTCAGCAAAAAATTTCAGCATATTTGCGTATCACTCGATGTAAATTTTAACGAATCGTTAACTAATGATGTCGTTAGCTTTGAACAACTGGGCCCAGAAAGCTTCCCATGATCTGAGCCAATAGAGAACAAAGAATATGACAAAGCTGTGCAGACTGTTTGGTCATTGATTGCCGCTTGCATCCAACAGAAAGTATGTTTTCTTCGGTATGTGATTCAAGTTAGAGTGCTAGTCTCTAAAATGTTCTTCACATTACCAGTATTCATGATGAAAAAATGAAATATTAACCCTTGTCCTGCTGAACCCGGATATACCTTGCATTTGCAAATAGTGCAGATCCAGATCAGTTGGCTTCTGAAGAAGCCAACTGATCTGGATCTGCACTGTTTGTCATTAAATATGTGAATATGTATCAGTAATCTGGATCAAGTAATCTGATTGGTTGAAAGTTAGAAGTGGGTGTGGCATCTTAATTTATTCAGCAGGACAAGGGTTAAGTAACTTAATGAGGTATTAGTATTTAGCCAACCTAGACAAGGTATATAAAAAGTAAGAGACTGTTATCTTTCTCTGCACTGGATGGGGGAGTTGGGGGGTGGGGTGGGGAGGGGGGAGGGGGAAGCATGATTGGTATGCTTGACTTGCAAGCCCTGTACATGTATCTTGGAATCATGGGTTTTGAGTCCTGCTCAGGTATTGAAAATTGTTGGATCATTTGTATACCTTAAGTTATGCTCGGTGTGATCTAGGTTGAATGGACAGGGAGGCCCTTGGTGACTGCGAATGGTGCCAAGTGTGCATGGATGATCCATGAAAGTAAGCCTGCGCATGCATATACACACATTACCAGCCCAGCCTAACTTTAAATACTGTTGAAAAAGCAAATTGAAAACAAAACAAAAACAAAAAAAAAGAAACAAAAACAAACAAAAAAACAGTAATATCACCATTTTTTCTGTGCCTAGCACAATCTTACACATTTTTCTTGAATTTCTGCACGTTTTTGACAGCTTGGACAATGATTGAGATTTTCATCCAGAGGGCAAGTGTCATTCTGATGAATATTTAAATTTATGCAATTTTACTGTGAATTATGCAAGAACAATCAGTGGAGATCAGCACAATAACCACAATAATTTCAGCAGTATCATAAAACATATATTTTAAGAACTCATAGCTCGAAAAAGCAGGGCTATTTCTTATTTCTTCAGGAAAACTGGCGCTATAGTTACTCATTAGAAACACAACATGTTTTCATGGAAATATTTTGGATATTATCAACATCATTACGAAAACACGCCTATTCAACTATATTGAAAATTTTACCACCAAAAAAATGAAAATTTTCAGATAAAAAATTCTGATATTTTTCATATTTCTGCACAAAACATAGATTGTGAGTACTAACGAGTACCCACAA
This sequence comes from Anodontia alba, assembly GCA_964016985.1. Classification (NCBI taxonomy): domain Eukaryota; kingdom Metazoa; phylum Mollusca; class Bivalvia; order Lucinida; family Lucinidae; genus Anodontia; species Anodontia alba. Next base: position 5,448,897 of record OZ024830.1, on the reverse strand, counting down.
TCTATGTTTTGAGCAGAAATAAGAAAAATAATGTATACCCCTGTAAACCCCAGTTTTACTATATAAAAGTGCGGTTTAAGGGGATCAAAATTATATAGGTATGTTTTCATAATGTTCTTTATCTGGGGGGGGGGGGAGAGCCGTGGTAACTGCAGATATGGTAAACTATTATACAGAAGAAAGTAAATTGGTTGGCCTAGTGTTAATGGCAAGCCAGGTATCAAGGGCTCAAATTTGCTCAGATCATGGGAATCTTTCTAGGCCCAATTGTTCAAAGCTAACGATGTCGTTAGTTAACGATTCGTTAAAATTTACATTGAGTGATACGCAAATATGCTGAAATTTTTTGCTGAAAAAATGTGAGTAGCTTTTGCAGTGCAAAAGCTACTCACATGTTTTCAGCAAAAAATATCAGAATATTGTGTATTGAATCCGCTAAAATAGTTAACGAAATGACCCTTAACAAGCTCGTTAAGCTAACGACGCTTTGAACAACCGGGCCCTGATCTTTAAGACGGTAAATGCCACAACATCCACAACGTTTGTACACCAGTTTCTGACAAATGGCTACTGCAAACAGTGCAGACCCAGATCAGACTGCTCCTGAAGCAGTCTGATCTGGGTCTACACTTGTACCATTCCACTAAGTATTTTAAGAAACGACAGCATAAATAGTAAAATTTAGGCCAAAAAAATAAAATAAAGTATAGAATAAAGTGTTCAAAATTTTAGGATATTTATCATACATTATATCGTACTGGATATGGTCTGGGTTCAGTAATAAAGTTAACAGGGATGATAATGATGATGATGGTTTGGTTCTTTTACATCCTGCTCAACATTAAGTCATATTGAGATGATGGAAGGGTGATGATGAAAGGCTCAATACAATGAAGCACCATACAGTCGTGAACTGTTTTTGGCCTTCAGTGGGATTAAAACCTGGGACTCGTGATCCAAAGTCGGAAGAGCTAACCACTCGGTCATTTCTAAGTTAACCCTTGTCCTGCCTTACCTTTGCAAACAGCTTAGATCCAGATCAGTTGGCTTCTGAACAACCTGGATCAAGTAATCTCATTGACTGAAATTTAGAAATGGGTGTGGCATTTAAATTTATTCCGCATGACAAGGGTTAACAGGGAGGAACTGGCACTATTTTTTGAAGTATGCATGGATGATCTATGAAAGCAAAGCTGTACAAGCATCTGTACCAGGACACTCAGCCCAATATAAATTAGACCCTAATGGGTTAATGGGGCCATAATATAATCCAGTATAACTGAAATGTCATTGAAAGGGCCCGAACACAGTGCTACTACACTAGAAAATATACCATTGCAGGGAAGGGAAGTAATCGCATTTGCAAAGCATCCAGATGGCTGTGGTTAGCACTCCTGATTTCAGATCATGAGGTTCTTGGTTTGAATCCAGTGGCAGCCAGAATTCAGCTCTGGACTATATAGTGCTTCCTTGCACAGAGCCTTTCATTACCATCCTTCCATCATGACAATATGACTTACCGTATTTACTATATGTATTCGGACAGACAGGCCTGAGCAAACAGTTTAGACCCAGATGAGACGCCGCAGAACGCGGCGTCTCATCTGGGTCTACACTGTTTGCCACTCATCCAGCAATTTTTAGACACAACATCGGGTAGTGAATTGTACTGGTTCAAATGTTAGAACATATATGGTAAGGAGTTGAGGTGTCCGAATACTTAGGGTAAATACGGTAAATAATGTTTAAAGGGATATAAAACAATGAGTGGCAAACAGTGTAGGTCCTAATCAGACACCACAATCTTTGGCATCTGATATGTTTCTGCACTGTTTGCTCAGGCCTATCTGTCTGAATACCTAGGGTTAACTCTTACCATGCTGAATAAAATAAGATTCCATGCCCACTTCTAATTTTCAACCAATCAGATTACTTGATCCAGGTTGTTGATACAAATTCACTTAATAACAAAGTGTAGAGCCAATTCATAGGCCAACTGATCTGGATCTACACTGTTTGCAAAGTCAGGGCATATCCGGGGTAAGCAGGACCAGCATTAACATAGTAACTTCTTCTGTACTGCCACTTTAAAGAAGTTAGTAAAAACCTCAAGAACTACTTCCTAAACATCTCCAGAATAACGAAAGATGTCATGTAACAATTAATTATTGAATTAATTATATTTTTTTATTTTGTGGAAACAAGTGCTTCAGAAAATTTCTGATGGATTTAAAATGTTGAGGATATTTTTTAAGATTTAACCTTTAACACTCACTGGGTTAAACCAGCAGATGGCAAGTTGATATTTTTCTTATTTTTCCCAGGAAATAGGATTTGACAAATTTTCATTATTGGAGACAATTTGCATGAAATGTCAAAACCTGTTATCTGAGAAAAATAAGAAAAAAATAATTCAAAATGTCGTTTGCTGAAACTTTACCCAGAGTCCTATTTTAGTGTTAAATAAATGAAAAAAAAAGAAAAAGAAAAATATAGGCTCTTACAAATATATAAAATGTGGTGTTATTTTCTTAACACATTTGTTTTTCATTTTTCTTTCCTTTGATGGGAAGAACATTGTGAGTGTTAGGTGGATGATGTTTTCATTTATAAACAGACACTGCATCAAAAAAATGTATGCACAAAGTACTTGCAATATACTCTGTAATTCAGAAAGGATTTATTAAAGGTATATTTTGTGATAAATGATCAAATGTCAAGCTTGACACAGTAGATAAAGTAAATAATGAACTGAGAGATGTAATTATTGAGACCTATCCAATTGTCAACTACAAATGTGTACTACCAGTAGGCGACTTCAGCTTAACTGCATGTCTTGTTAAATCAGTTATGAAAGAGCATCATACTAATGTGTAGAACTAGTACTGGATGTTTGTTACTTCCATATCCCTGCCCAGAGAAACAGTGGGATATATCACATATATTGGTTATATTTTTTGCAGGATACTTTCAGTAATTAAACCTTTACCACTCTGTGCGCTAATTCATCAGACAATAAACTGAGGGTATTTTTCTAATTTTTCCCAAGAAACAGGATTTGACATTTCATGCAAATTGTCTCAATTGGAGACAATTTGCATGAAATGCCAAATCCTATTTCCTTAGAAAAATAAGAAAAGTATTTAAAAATGCTGTCTGCTGAAATTTTACCCAGTGCTAAGTGTTAATTGGAGGATAATCTGTGAAAGTTGGGACAAGACTTATTGTGGCAGTATTGGATTTTGCTTAGTGGTCACTTTTAGTGTTAAGAATAGTGCTGCATTTGCAATTGACATAAACCTGCTGACTTTTTTATTGCTGACAAATAAAAGTATTGATGGTCGGGAAAATTTTTAATCTTCATTGTACAGATATGGCTTGAGCATTTTAACCTACCCAACCCACCCTCTAAATAAGTAAATAAAAAAAAACAAAAAAAAAACAAAAACATGTTCATACATAGTGTTGAAATGCGACAAAAGCAAATTGAAATTATTTTTAATTTACAAAAGTCCATAACTGATGAACAAATATCGAAAATAGGTAAATAAATAAATAAAAAAAAATAAAAATAAATAAATAAGTAAATAAATAAATAAAAGAAAACAAACTATAAAAAAATCTGAGGAAAGCAGGTTGAAATTAATAGTCAAAAGAATATTTTTGAGAGCTTGAAAAGCTTTCTCACAGATAAAATTTGGTGGTAAAATAGCTTATGTGCAGAAAAAACTGTAAAGATATGAGCACAGTGAGACAAAGATAAGGATAAAAATGATGATAAGTGAGAGTGAAGCTGATAAGTTAAGTGAAATGTTCTGTTGCAACTATTGCTGTGTTTAATCAGTTTGTCTGATAAACTTAGTAGCTCTACATAAGACAGTTTCAACAAAAGAAGTGATCATGGTTTTCTTATTTCTCTATTACAACATGTGTTATGGTACTCATTAGAAGCACCTCAATGATGTAGTTCCAATTAGTAACTACAGCTTAACCCTTGCTGAACAGGACATGCCCTGTCTTACCAAACAGTGTAGATCCAGATCAGTTGGCTTCTGAAGAAGCCAACTGATCTGGATCTGCACTGTTTGTCAATAAATATGTGAATTTCTATCAAAAACACAGATCAAGTAATCTGATTGGCTGGAAATTTGAAGTGGGTGTGGCATCTTAATTTATTCAGCATGACAAGGGTTAAGTTTTCATGGAGAAATAATAATGATAAAAAAACTGGATACTCCCTCATCTAGAACTAAGAACTTTATAAACTCAGCTACTGCAGTAGCAAATATTTCTTTCATAAATTAAAGTGATAAGGGTAAATGTCCTAAAATTTTGAACACTTATTCCATACTTTTTAGGCCTAAACTTTGCTTTTTAAGCAGTAAATATTGTTTCTTAAAATACTTAATGGAATGTCAAACAGTATAGACCCTGATCTGGGTCTATACTGTCTGCCTATGCCATTTTGTTTGGTGTATGAAATTTTAGGATATTTACCGTAACTAAAGGGTGGATATACTGTTATAATCAGAAGGAAAGTTTTGGAGACTGGTTCATCTCAGTAAGAGTTAAATAATGTTGAAAGGGACGTAAAACACCAAACAAGCATCATCTTCAGAGACTGGCATTCATGAATAGAACAAGGAGAAACTAACTGGCTCCGTGTTAAAATTAGACATAGCTATTCCTGAAAATTAATAATCTCGGGTTTTAAAAGGAGTAAACTGTCACAATGGCAAGTCGAGTAAAGTGTTATAGTTACGTTTTTCGTCAAAGCTCATGTGTGATTTGTCCTTCCCTACAGCTGGAGCTGGAGCAGATGAAGACAAAAGCAGAAAAACTGGAAAAGGAGAGAAATGAATACAAACAGCAGATGGACAAGCTGGAAAATAGGGTAAGTCTTCCCACTTCATCCCTTATCCTCCATCCTAACCTTATCTCAGCCTACAGTTTGTGTGTGTCTGTGTGTGATATGTGAGATGGGCAAGCTGGAAAATCAAGTAAGTGTTCTCACTTCATTCCACATCTTGCATCCTTCCCCATTCCAGCCTACAGTTTTGTATGTACTATATTTCCTCATATATTGGGACTTTTAACTCCATAGGTCTAGATAAGAGTAGGTATCAGGTAAATAGTTTTCTTATTTCTCAACAAAAACATATGTTGTGGGTACTCATTAGAAGCGCCTCATCGAGGCGCTTCTAATGAGTACCCACAACATATGTTTTCGTCGAGAAATAAGAAAAATATAGATTTTTTTTTTTTTTATTTTTGGTTGAAAAAAGCGTCTTATCAAGAGCTATGCTTAACTCCTTACAATACTGGTTCTAAAATTTATACAAGTCAGTTTTACTCCCCACAGATGTGCCTAAATATTGCTGGATGAGTGACAAACAGTGTAGACCCTGATCAGATGCCACATTTTGGGGCATCTGATCTGGGTCTACACTGTTTGTTCAGGCCTATCTGTCCCCAATACATAGGATTATTATGGTATTTATGTATTGTGTTCTTGATGTGACATAACAAGCAAGAGGTACTTACATCTTGTGAGTACCTAGTCACACCTGCTGATAGCTGCAAGTCCATGTTGCCACTGAATTTGCCTTAAGCATTTAGCCTCATGATCCAAAAATACAGATATCTCTTGCTCACCTGTACCAAAGTATAGGAGAAGCTATTGCACTACCCCAGATTTGGCATTTTGGTATTGTTTTCATGTTGGTTGGTTGTCCTAAGGTTTGAACAAATCCATTTGACTGACTCTTGATGTGTCTAAAATCTGCTGAATGAGAGGCAAAACTATAGGCCCTGATCCTGCACTGTGACTAATAGATATTTTACAAATAATTTTCTTGCACATACACAAATACTGTCAATGTGGAAAAAGTATTTTTTGACTCATTTCTGGCTATTTATTATATATATTTGTGCCAAAAAATAACAGTGCAGCCTTGCTACAATACCCATGCTTTGAGTGCCAATAGATGGGTTGTTTTAAGAGGTAGTTATTGCTCAATGAGACGTTAAATATACAGATAGCACTAACGGGCCGATTGTCTCTGAGTGCAGCTGGCTGGGAAAATGGTTGTGTACGGGGATGTAAGACTGTTTCGTTTAATTGTTAACTTCCTGTAATGTTAGCAAACAGTGCGGACCTTGATCAGACACCGCATTCTGCAGCCTCTGATCTGGGTCTGCACTGTTTGCCAGTGCCCCAGTCCAGGTTTTACAGATAACCCTCTGTACACTGCACTCTGACGTCACAGCAACAAGAATAGCATGGATATAAATAACCACCACCTGAATTTCATCTAATGCACGGTTTGATTACATTGGTCAATGATAATCATGTGGACAACTACAGTAAGGAAAATTTGGCATTTGTATACTATGGCTAAATTGCAATCAGTCAACCCAAAAATCAGAAAAAAAAAAATGTCTGTTAATGGGCACTTACCTGGGGGCTGCACTGTTAAATTTTTCCCAAGTATGCCTTAACCCTTGTCCTGCTGAATAAATTAAGATGTTATGCCCACTTCTAATTTTCAGCCAATCAGATTACTTGATCCAGATTTTTGTTATAAATTTGCATACTTGATGGCAAACAGTGCAGATCCAGATCAGTTGGCTTCTTCAGAAGCCAACTGATCTGGATCTACACTGTTTGCAAAGGCAGGGTATATCCGGTTTCAGCAGGACAAGGGTTAATTATCTGGGCCCAGTTGTTCAAAACTAACGATGTCGTTAGTTAACGTATCATTAAAACTTTGATCATTAAATATGGCATATATGCTTTTACTTTTGCTGAAAAAATGTGAGAAGCTTCTTTTGCATTTGCAAAAGCTACTCACATTTTTTCAGCAAAAATATCTGTGAATTAGATATTGTACTTACTAGAACAGTTAAAATTTTGACCACTAATGAGCTTGTTAAGCTGATGATGCTTTGAACAACTAGGCCCTGGATCTTGCTTTTTAACAGCTTGTTTTTGAGAGATAACTGTAGACAGGAAAAGTTAAAATTGTTAAGGTAAACAGGGAGTGCTGCCCAGGTGCAGTGCTACAAAATCAAGATAAAAAATAATTGAGTATATTTCTAGATAAGACGGTTTATAGAAAAAATATGTTTGCTGTTTGTCCATGAAAATTTTGGTTACTCGTTAGAATTACTTCATTCATGCAATTCTAATGAATGCCCAAAACATACATTTTTTGTACAGAAATAGAAAATATCAAAACTTTTGGTAAAAAGAAAAGCAAACAATAAAACAACTGATCTGGACCTGTAATTGAGGGAAATTAATTAATTGGGTGAAACTATAAATATTGAAGATCTTGGCTGCATATGTCTGTTCGATGGGTGGTGCTAGAAAATCCCCCTTAACCCATATGCAGAGAGTAAAGAACCAGATTAGTCTGCACAAACAGTCTGAAAGGGCATTCTCTGTTTATTAATGTATCATATTTACCCTAAGTATTCAGACATCTCAACTCCTTACCTTTCTTGTTCTAAAATTTGAACAAGTACAATTTACTACCAGATGTTATACCTGAAAATTGCTGGATGAGTGGCAAACATTGCAGGCCTGTCTGTCAGAATACATATGGTAAATATGGTCTTCTAAAGGATGCATTATGTAGGCAGTGAAGACCCTGATGAGAGTCTGTGAATACCCAAACGATTCTAGGCCTTACCTGCAAACTGTAAATGTCATGAAATTCGATACACTAGACTTTCTGACCAAATGGCATGTAATTTATACAAACAGTGCAGACCCAGATCAAAGATTCAGTCTGATCAGGTCTCCACTGTTTGCCAGTACACTATTTTAAGAAACAACTGCATAAAAGTCTTAAAAAATGTAAGTACATTTATCATATGGCATAAGAACCATTTCTTTGCTTAGCATGTCATGTCTAATCACCCAATGTTCATGTTCTGTAGGTACCCAACAAAGACTGACCAAGAACATAGATATACTGCATGGTCTGAGTACATTCCAATATACCATTAATTTTACTTTAAATATTGAGCACCATATCTCATTTTTACTTTAGATATTGAGACACCACATCTCATTATTATACTAACCCTTGTGATACTGAATAAATTAAGATGCCATGCCCACTTCTAATTTCAAGCCAATCTGATTACTTGATCCAGGTTTTTGATAAAAATTCACATATTTAATGACAAACAGTGCAGATCCAGATGAAGAAGCCAACTGATCTGGATCTGCACTGTTTGCTAAGACAGGGCATGTAAAGTTCAGCAAGAGAAGGGTTAATATGCTAAACTTTGAACGTCTGTTTCACTTCCTGCTCATGTTCCCAAAAACTGCTGAGGCTCTGATCATAGTCTGCATTCAGTGGCACCTGATCTGGGTCTACACTGGCAAGGTGGTCCATAAATAAGGGGTGTTCAGAGTAAAATCTTACCTGCCTCCCTCTCCATCCAGAATGATGACTCATTTTTTGTCTGTATGCTCTATAGTATTAAACTAATCTGTGAGTAAACAGTACAGACCCTGATCAGACCCTGTAGATGCTCAGACTGTAAATGCAAAGGCTGATCTGGATCTTCATTACAAATATTTTAATTCTTGTCATGCTGAATAAATTAAGATGCCACGCCCACTTCTAATTTTTAGCCAGTCAGATTACTTGATCTATGTTTTTGATAGAAATTTACATATTTAATGACAAACAGTGTAGATCCAGATCAGTTGGCTTCTGAAGAAGCCAACTGATCTGGATCTACACTGTTTGCTAAGACGGCATGTCGTGTTCAGCAAGAGAAGGGTTAAGGACCTTTCTTACCTGATGCAAGCCCAATTAATGTTTAACAGATGTTGACTAAAGCTACTATGCCAAGAATGTATCAGAAAATCACAGAAATGACTTTGAGTGCTAAATTCTCTTCCAAAATCATGATTCTTAGTAACACATTTATCCCAAAAATTCAGACAAACATTCCTGCACAAACAGGAGCATTTTGATCTGGGTCTGCACTGTTTGCCATTCAGTCAGTACATTAGGCACGTTATGAAACAGTCATATGGACTTATTCAAATTTTGGGATAAATACAGTACAAAAATATTCAGGATAATTACGAGATTTCTCATGTTATTAGTACAGTCTGAAATAAGTAAGTATACCTCCTGATACCATATTAACCCTTGTCCTGCTGAGCCCGGATATACTCTGTAGATCCAGATCAGTTGGCTTTTGAAGAAGCCAACTGGTCTGGATCTGCACTATTTGTCATTCAATATGTGAATTTATATCAACAACCTGGATCTAAGTAATCTGATTGGCTGATAATTAGAAGTAGGCGTGGCATCTTAATTTATTCAGCATGACAAGGGTTAACCATTAGCACTATGCAGGCAAATTAAACAGATGACATAATTATTTTTGTTAATTAATTTCCCTGCAAGAAGGGGGGGGGGGGGGGGGGGGGGGGGGAGGGTTGATAATATTCTTTTTTATCCAGATGTCATCTTTTTTACCCAGATGTCAGAATCTCATCTGAAAGAACAAGAAATGAGAGTGTCTGACCTGTTTAAGCACAAATTATACCATTTATCTATATAATCTATACATTTTTGTTATTGGATACACTATTTTAGGGTCCACCTTTAAACCTTCTTATATCCGAAACCATAAATGGTAACTTTTCTATATATTCTATACATTTTTTATTGGATACAGCACTTTTGTGTCCACCTTTCTATGAACCATCTTATAATGTGGTTCCAGTGTACCTGGAAATATTAACACCTTGAGTAACATAATTTTCCAGATATGAATATTTGATAGGATATCTCATTACCATATTTGGAAATCTTAACCCTAGTCCTGCTGAACCCAGATATGCCCTGCCTTTGCAAACAGTGTAGATTCAGATCAGTTGGCTTCTGAAGAAGCCAACTGATCTGGATCTGCACTGTTTGTCATTAAATATGTGAATTTGTACAAGTAATCTGATTGGCTGAAAATAGCTAATGGGCATGGCATCTTAACTTATTCAGCATGACAAGGGTTAAGTTAACACTTGACCATAAACATAAACTTAGAACAAGTCCATCTTGCTACCTGTTGATGTGTCTGAAATACTGCTGTATGAGTGGCAAACAGTGTAGGTCCTGATCAGACCTGCATTCTGTGACATCTGATCTGGTTCAACACTGTTTGCTCAGGCCTGTCTGTTCAGATACCTAGCATAAATATGGTAAAGTTATTTTGTTTTCTTAGTTCTCAGCAAAGACAAAAAGTACATCATCACGAAAACATGCATATATAATTTTGACCCCCTTAACCCCACTTTTATATAGTAAAACTGGGGTTTATAGGGGCATACATTATTTTTCTTATGTCTGCTCAAACATAGATTGTGGGTACTCATTAGAACCGCCCACAAGGCAGTTCTAATGAGTACCCACAATCTATGCTTTGAGCAGAAATATGAAAAATATCAGAATTTTTTCGTCTGAAACTTTCATTTTTTGGTGGTAAAATTTTCAGCACATTTGAATAGGCATGTTTTCGTAATGTGTACATTCTGGAGTATTCTGATCACTCATTACCATTTGAGCAGTCTGATCAGGGCCTTCATTGCCCCTTAAAAGAATCGGTGGAAACTACAGAATATATTGATGCACAGAGAAGGCCCAGATTACACTGCACAGATTGCAGACTGTTCAGGTATATAGCAGAGGGCCTGTTTTCTTGTATTCAACATTATTTTGTCTCATTTCATAGCTTGTTGAGGTCACAGCAGATCTGGCAGAGGAAAACAAAACAGCCACACAGGCAACAGAAATGTTAGAGACTGAGAGTGCAGAAAGAATGAGATTGGAGAAAGAACTCAAGGATGTTCAGGTATGAGACCATAGCTCCAGATAAAAGGGTGTATTAACCCTAGTCCTGCTGAACCCAGATACACCCTGCTTTTGCAAACAGTGCAGATACACCCTGCTTTTGCAAACAGTGCAGATCCAAATCTGAAGAAGCCAACTGATCTGGATCTGCACTGTTTGCCGTTAAGTATGTGAATTTATAGCAACAATCCGGATCAAATAATCTGATTGGCTGAAAATTAGAAGGAGGTGTGGCATCTTAATTTATTCAGCAGGACAAGGGTTAAGTAAATATTTTTCTTATTTTGCCATGAAAACATATGTTGTGGATACTCATTAAAAGAGCCTCCCTGAGGCAATTCAAATGAGTACCCACAACATATGTTTACCTGGAGAAATCAGAAAAAAAGTGAATACTTTTTTTTTTGAAAAAAAAAAAAAAAAATGCCTTATCTGGCACTGTGATGTGACGTTGGTTCTGTTTCCTATCAAATCTTGGTGTGATGTAAGAATGACAGTTAATATCTGCAGAGAAGACATGTAAGAAAACTAATGAAAAATGGCTGGGAAGAAAATATGACTGCAATTGGCACATCATTCTTAGCTCACCTGAGCCGAAGGCACACAAGGTGAGCTTATAGTATACCAATGTCGTCATTGTCTGACCACACTTTCAAAACTGTCTTTTTCTCAGAAACCAGTGAACCAATTGAAGTCAGCCATTTTTGCCTTGTGGAAACAAAAGTTTATATAATTGGTCCTGGTCAGTTGACCAGGATGGCTGGCATGCCTATATATGGTAAAAACCCTTGAAAAATGTTCTTCTCCAGAACCATAAGTCAGATGACCTTAAATCTTTGCACACAGCAAAAAAGATAAAGTGATAAGGCTTTTCTGTTTGCATCATTTTATTCCCCCACAGATTGTCTGCCCCTGCCTTTAAGCTATCTTCCGTCGACATTTTCAGACATCTTTTTCTCAGAAACGACTGAGCAGATTGAAGTCGAATTTCATGTGGAACATCTTTGGCTCGCAGGAACAAAATTTTATATAATTGGTCCTGGTCACATGACCAAGATGGCCACCATGCCCATATATAGTAAAAACCCTTTAAAAATCATCTTCTCCAGAACCACAAGTTGGATGGCCTTGAAACTTGGCACAGAGCATCAGGAACTTCAGCTCTACAAAGTTTTTTTTATAAATAATGACCCTGGATTGACCTTGGCCTATTTTACAATTTATATGAGCCTAAGTCTTTAAATTTGGTATACAAGTAAAGCACCTTGGCAGTAATTGTTTGACAGAAAATCCAGAGTCTGTCTAGCACATCTGTCCCTTTTCCTTTTTAGCTTGTCTGGTAATCAGGTGAGTGATACAGGGCCTCCTTGGCCTTCTTGTTTATTACACCTGCTTTGAGTATGCGAGAGTGATATAGGCATCCAATTCCATGCATCAACACCTCTCAGCATATGTGTTAATTCTAGCATTTGACTCCATTTCTGACAAGCTCTATCAGCATCAAATTTAGCTTGCATTTAATCTTAAAGTGAATGGATGTACCAAAATTTTGCCACTATTTTTCAAAGGGACACACCTTTTGGCAACAGAGAGTTGCTTATCTAGTATTCAAATCAGTTCAAAAAAGGAAAGAATGTCCTCCCTGAGAATTTGCTACCCATCCCCCCTCCCATGCTACAATAACAAAGGAGGTAATTATTTCCATGTCAGCATTATTTACCTGGAGTGTTTATCCATTCCTTTAAACAGCACTTCCAGAATTATGGGAACATTTTGGACTTATTTCATTGTCTGGATACTTCAGGGGCCCCATCAAGCAAAAAAGGGGCCTTTGAACATTAAGCAAAATGGGCATATTCAGATCATCCTGCTCATGCGTAAAGTATCCTCCAGCCTTTGCTCTCCATTCATACATTCTGTAGTACCGAATGATTCTGTTAGCGGACAGGAAGGCCCTGATCAGACTGCCCATAGGCTGATCTAGGCCTTTGCTGTCTGCATATGCCCGAATACACATTTTTCTATGGCGCGACCCATTGAAAGTAGGGAGAGATTGACTGTCTTTCTTTGCACGAATAAAAAGAAAAGCAGTATTTGAAGCTTTGGTAAAGGTATACTTTTGGTCCAGGGGCAGTGGGAGTAAGAGGCCACTGTGCCTTGGGCTATGGTATATGAAAAGCAGAACCCAATCTTCTCTCTTTTCTGCTTTAAACCTCCCCTCAAAAGGGTACTCATGAACTGTTGACCTACTGCTAGGTAAACAGAGAGTTTTTCAGTTGATGGTATGAGCTTGTCTAGAACCTAAAGCCTTCAGCGCTGTGGGCAGATGTCTAACCATAAGTCTGTGGGGCCTCTCATTGGCAGCAGTGAAGCTTGCTGTGGGAAAATGAAACTATGAAGATACAGACTAGACTGCACATCTGTGAAGTCTGGTCACGCTCTTTAATATATACATTGTACAAGTTAACTTTACTGGTCTGATACTGTCTTAATTCTGGGGGTAGGCAAAGTGTCGTGTATCTTGCGTCACTGAGGCGTCCAACTGATATTTGGTTCCAGTTGGACAAGGCCTGCTATCCTTGCAGCAGGTATGGGTAGACGGGGAATGTTTTTATTCCTTCTGTTTCTTCATTTTCATTCATTTTCCTCTTTCTCCCCTGTCTCTTTCATCTCCTTACTGTCTCTTCTATCTCTCTTCTCTCTTTCTCTGGGAGACAACACAACATGACCCAAAACCATTGATGTGTAGTTAAACCCCAACACAATTAATTAAACTGTCTTAATTCTAGAAAATAAGAGTATCCAGATTTTTTTTTTTTTTTTTTCCTTTATGAAATCATATGTTGTGGGGTAATCATTAGAAACACCTCAGTGAGGTGCTTCTAATGAGTATCCCACAACATAACTTTTTAGTGGATAATAAGTAAAACAAAAATATCAGCACTTTCTACTTGAAAAAAAAGGGCTTTATCTAGAGCTACTGACTGTAGTTGGTATATGAGAAAATGATGATTTTCCCACGATAGGCTTTTTTGTCTTTTTTTTTTGTATACTTTAATGCAGATAGTTGTCTACTGTACTTGTGCCATGCCCAAACTATGTTTGACGTCAGTTGGAAGCATGTTTTTGCTTGGCATTTTATTCTGAAGAGCCTTATCACTGTTTGATAAAGTCTTGTCAGAAGCTGTTTGCAGTTTTGTCTTTTTTACTGTTTCATAATACATATATTCCCACGCACACACTCACAAAGCAGCATTTTGTTGCTTTTGATTAACCACTGGGCAAAGCAAAATGAGTGGATGGCAAATGATATTTTTCTTTAAAAATAGATGGAGGTGAGCAAATTCTCAAAAAGAGTAGACTTCTTCTCAGAACAGAGGCAAAACAATTTAAACAGAGTTGCTTTCCTTGAAATTGTATTGATTTGACTTGAATTTAGGATCATGAAAACAACTTCTGAAAGATGTTGACATACCATTATTAATTATTACCTTTAACCTTAACCACCCTCTGTGCTAATTCAGCAGATGACAAATTAATGACATTTTTTATTATGCCCCAACTTCGAAGAAGTTGGAGGGGCATATTGCTTCTGGGACGTTTGTGCGTGCGAGCGTGCGTCCATCCGTCCATGTGTCCGTCCGTTACACCTTTTGATGCATAGCATAACTTCTGAACCATGCATGCTAGGGTTTTGAAATTTCATATATGGATTCCTCATGAAAAGACAGTTGACCCATGTTTTTTTTCCCATCAGGATTATGCCCCTTTCCTGATTTATGGCCCTTTGAAAAATATAGATGAAAATTGTCAGCAAAATATCTCAAAAGCTATTGAAGCTAGAGCCTTGAAACCTGGTGAATAGATTGGTATTGATGAGTAGATGACCTGATTGACTTTCAAATAAATTCTGAAAATTATTTCATGAGTTATGGCCCTTTATAACTTTGGGCATTTTTACAATTGCACATTTTTTGATGCATAGCATAAGTTTTGAACTGTGCATGCTAGGGTTTTGAAATTTCATATATGCATTCCTCATGAAAAAATAGCTGACCCATATTTTTTTTCTTATCAGAGTTATGCCCCTTTCCTGAGTTGTGGCCCTTTGAAAAAATATGGATGAATTCTTGTCAGCAAAATATCTCAAAAGCTATTGAAGCTAGAGCCTTGAAACCTGGTGAATAGATTGGTATTGATGAGTAGATGACCTGATTAACTTTTGAATAAATTCGGAAAATTACTTCATGAGTTATGGCCCTTTATAACTTTGGGCATTTTTACATTGCACACTTTTTGATCATAGCATAAGTTTTGAACTGTGCATGCTAGGGTTTTGAAATTTCATATATGCATTCCTCATGAAAACATAGCTGACACATTTTTTTTTTTCTGATCAGGATATTGCCCCTTTCCTGAGTTATGGCCCTTTGAAAAAATATGAATGGAATCTTGTCAGCAAAATATCTCAAAAGCTATTGAAGCTAGAGCCTTGAAATTTAAGGAATAGATTGGTAGCGATGAGTAGATGACCTGATTAACTTTTGGATAAATTCTGAAAAGTACTTCTTGAGTTATGGCCCTTTGTCATTTTGAGCATTTTTACATTGCACACTTTTTGATACATAGCATAATTTTGAACTGTGCATGCTAGTTTGAAATTTCATATATGGATTCCTCATGAAAAAGGAGGTGACCCATTTTTTTTCCCTGTCCAAATTATATCCCATTTTAGTTATTTCCCTTTTAATGAAATAACATTGAAATCTCGTATATTTGTACTGTTGTTACTGTCATGGGCATGCAGTGTTGGAGTCAAGCAGTGTTAGAGTCAGGCAGTTGGGGGCATAGTGTTTTACAAACACCAGCTCTAGTTTATTTATTTATTTTGTTTTTTCCAGAAAACAGGATTTGTCATTTCATGCAAATCATCTCCATTGGGGGCCATAAAACCTCAAAACTAACAAGTTGTCTCCATTGGAGAAAATTTGCATGAAATGTCAAATCATGTTTTATGAGAAAAATGAGAAAATTATTTCAGTATGTCATCTGCAGAAAATTTTACCCAGGGTACTAAGCGTTACAAACTTTTGCAGGGCAAGTATCAAAGTATTCGACGTAACCACGAGAAGCTGGAGATGGAGATGATGCAAGTGAGATTATGGCAAGCTGAAACCCTGGATGGAGAGTTAGATGAGGATGATGTTGATGGTTAGTCTTAAAATGTCTTTTTGTCCTGTAGCATGAAAGACATATCCATGCTTATTATAAGCATAGCTCTTTTTGTTGTCGGTTGTTCATCTGTGCATCCACACATGAAATAACTTCTTCTCCAAAACCATTGAAGCAATTTCAAGCTGCAGAAATGTTGCTTGGGTATGGAGAAAACAAGTTTGCAAAATTTATGCCAATCAGGTGTTTTAATTCATTGCCTGACCAACTGAATTATCCCATGCAGATATAATGGAAAATATGTCAATTGTAACAAGAGCTTTGGGAGAAGTCAGTTTTGCAAAAGTTATTGGGAACTGGCATCCAGGATGGCCCCCATATGTCCATATATGGTCAAACCTTTCAATGATTTCTCTCTGAAACTGCAAGGACAATGGAGCTCAAATTGTGTATGAAGCATCCTTGTCTGATCAAGGCCTTTGTTGTCTGCTTACAGAAGCAATAGATAAAGGTACGTTTTGTCATTTTGTGTCTCAAACCAGGAAAGGTTTGATCTTCATACTCACTGCTCTCGTATTAAGAAAGTTTTATCGATTGTCTTGTACCGCTAGATAACATGCTTTTTTTTCTGTGAAAAAGTTTTGATATTTCATTGTTTCATGAAACATATATTATGGGTACTCATTAAAAGCACCTCTTGTATTAGCATCATAAACACATACCTGTATAATTTTGACCACTTAAACCCCAGTTTTATATAGTAAAACTGGGGTTTACAGGGGTATACATTATTTTTCTTATTTCTGCTCAAAAACAATCTATGTTTTGAGCAGAAATATGTAAAAATATGAGTTTTTTTTATCTGAAAATTTTCTGTTTTTTGGAGGTGAAATTTTCTATACATTTGAATAGGCATGTCTTCGTAATGAAAATATTTACCTGGATACATGTCTTACATGGAGCTTAGTAACCCAGATTTTATTGTATGTCTGTCTGATTCCAGGTGGAATATACAAAGAAAGATATGAGAAGATGGTGAAAGAATTAGCATTTACCAAGAAGAGATTACAACAACAACATGAGGAAGAATTAGAAGCTGAACATGCTTCAAAAAAAGGAGTTGAAAAAAGGGTGAGATATAACAGTGTTAAATTAGATTACAGCACACATTATAAGTGACAGTTTACACAATAATTCACAATATCCATTATTTTTGCACTACAGCATATACTGTATCATTAAATTTTTCTAAATGAGCAGAGAAGGTTTTGGTGATAATTCTGGGAATTGTTTTCTTAATTCCATAAAAACATTTGTTGTGGACACATCGAGAAGTGCCTCTCTGATGCATTTCTAATGTTTATGTTTAAACATATTTTATTGCCTCAAATAGCTAGTGTTAGGCTACAATTTCTAACAAAATTAGTCACAGCCCACCCCCTACAACATACATGTATTTACAATAACAACATGGCAAACATATAAATATAGCTATTAGAATACATAATCATTTTTCTTATGTGGTTGGTTGGTTGGTTGGTTGGTTGGTTGGTTGGTTGGTTGGTAGGTAGGTAGGTAGGTAGGTAGGTAGGTAGGTAGGTAGGTAGGTAGGTAGGTAGGTAGGTAGGTAGGTAGGTAGGTAGGTAGGTAGGTAGGTAGGTAGGTAGGTAGGTAGGTAGGTAGGTAGGTAGGTAGGTAGGTAGGTAGGTAGGTAGGTAGGTAGGTAGGTAGGTAGGTAGGTAGGTAGGTAGGTAGGTAGGTAGGTAGGTAGGTAGGTAGGTAGGTAGGTAGGTAGGTAGGTAGGTAGGTAGGTAGGTAGGTAGGTAGGTAGGTAGGTAGGTAGGTAGGTAGGTAGGTAGGTAGGTAGGTAGGTAGGTAGGTAGGTAGGTAGGTAGGTAGGTAGGTAGGTAGGTAGGTAGGTAGGTAGGTAGGTAGGTAGGTAGGTAGGTAGGTAGGTAGGTAGGTAGGTAGGTAGGTAGGTAGGTAGGTAGGCAGGCAGGCAGGCAGGCAGGCAGGCAGGCAGGCAGGCAGGCAGGCAGGCAGGCAGGCAGGCAGGCAGGCAGGCAGGCAGGCAGGCAGGCAGGCAGGCAGGCAGGCAGGCAGGCAGGCAGGCAGGCAGGCAGGCAGGCAGGCAGGCAGGCAGGCAGGCAGGCAGGCAGGCAGGCAGGCAGGCAGGCAGGCCCAGTAAACGTGTGGTTAGGTAAACTGACCGTGCTCGACATGACCCCATTGGGTTGACTGGGCCGTAAAACCTCAACACAAACAAAGATAGATAGATAGATTGGACAGATTAGAGTAGGTTAGATAAGATAGATAGACAGACAGACAGATAGATAGATAGATAGATAGATAGATAGATAGATAGATAGATAGATAGATAGATGAATAAGATAAGATATAATGAGTACCCACAATATATGTTTTCATGGAAAAGTAGAGAAAATCATTCCAGAATTATCATCTAGTAACAACTCCTCAGAAGAGGCAATGAATAAACACAACATATGTTCCTTTTTTTGTGCAAGGTAACAATTATTTTCTTCAGAAATCACGTTACTGTATTTACCCTAAGTTTTTTTAACAATCAAACTCGATTTCTGGCGAAAGAATGTGCACAATACTGGTTTACTGCTTAGAGGACTAAGCCTGCCCAGTAAACGTGTGGTTAGGTAAATGGACATGACCCCATTGGGTTGACTGGTCCGTAAAACACCTCAACACACACAAAAAAAACAAAAAAACAAAATAAAACAATCAAATTCGAGAAAATGGTGTAGACCTAGATCAGACTCAGCAGAATGCAGCATTGGATCAAGATCTACACTGTTTGCCAATGATCCAGCAGTATTTTACCCTTGTCCTGCTGAACCCAGATATTATCTGCCTTTGCAAACACTGTAGATCCAGATCAGTTGGCTTCTGAGGAAGCCAACTGATCTGGATCTGCACTGTTTGCCATTAAATATGTGAATTAATATCAACAACCTGGATGAAGTTATCTGATTGGCTGAACATTAGAAGCGGGCGTGACATCTTAATTCATTCAGCATGGCAAGGGTTAAGACATAGGAACAGATAGCCAAATAGACTTGTTCAAGTTTTAGGAAACATATGTAAAGGAGTTAAGATATCCAAATCCTTAGGTAAATATGAGATATCTGGATCTCTAAATACACGCATCACAGTTAATGAGGCAACAGAACTACATCAGACTGCAGGAATTAGCAAGCTGATAGACAGGTTTTTAGTTGAATTTGAAAAATGAAGGATAAATGGAAAGAAGCATAATGAGGCCTCGGTGGCTCAGTTGGATGCGCCGTCCGACTGGAGACCAGGAGGTCGCGGGTTCAACCCCTGCTGAGGCCGGCAACATTCTTTCGTGGAGATTGATCATGAAATATTTTCTATGGTCATTCTCTTCCTTCCGCTGATTCAAGAAGGGCAGTTGTCAGTTTCTGGCGAAAGAATGTGCACAATACTGGTTAACCACTTAGAGGACTAAGCCTGCCCAGTAAACGTGTGGTAAGATAAACTGACCACACTCGACCCCATTGGGTTGACTGGGCCGTAAAACCTCAACACAAACAAACAAAGCATAATGAAACTAATAAAATGAACAAGAGGTGGATAGATGGGTAAACAAGAAATGTTTGTCAAGAAACAAATTTTTCTTTTTTTTTGAACATATAGATACAGAAGTGATTGTTAAAATATGCATACATATGTGTCATCATATTCTGGTATTTCATGCAAAGGTCTAATAGGTCTATTGTTTCATTTGACCAATAATAAAGACATCGTAATGATTTATCATTTCACTACTGCCTTTAACCCATTAAAGATGGAATAAACTCTCCCACACTATATATTGGAAGAGTCAGTTTTCAATTTTAGGTATGCAGGCTAGATGTAGATATTCCTAAAGAAAAAAGGTTGAACTATTTGCAAATAATGGAGACCCTGATCAGATGCCTGGTTCTGTGGTATCTGATCTGGGTCTGCACTGTGTGCCAATTACCCATTTAGGAGTCTCCAGTCTTCAGTGAGTTAATCATGCATTTCAGTATTTGAGCCTGAAAAATGTGAACCAAATTATTTTTCTAATGTTTAGCTTCATGAAACATTGGATGAACTAGAAGATATTAGAAGACAATTACTAGCCTCGAAAAAGAAGAATCAGAAGTTACTAGCAGAGATGCAGGATTCCAAGCTACATCTAGAAGAGCAGATGTCACATAATAACGACTTAGAAAGAAAACAAAGAAGGTACTTTAACCCTTTGTTTCTTTACCTGTCTCTTTTTCATTTCAATAATTGAACAGTTTATTCCAGAAAAAATATGTTTTGGGTACCCATTGAGGTGCTTCTAATGAATACTCACAACACATGATTTCTTGGAGAAATAAGACAGAATATTTTCTATGGTCATTCTCTCCCTTCTGCTAATTCAAGAAGGGCGGTTGTCAGTTTCTGGCGAAAGAATGTGTACAATACTGTTTAAATACTTGGAGGACTAAGCCTGCCCAGTAAAAGTGTGGTTTGGTAAACTGACTATGCTTGACATGACCCCATTGGGTTGACTGGGCCGTAAAGCCTCAACACAAACATCACAGAACAGCACTAATGAAAAAAAATAATGTATAGGGACTGCAACAGGAATACCTACTTGAAATGTTCAGCAGTAGAACTGTTGTGGGGTGGAGGGGAAGGGGTGGGGTGGAGTTAAACTCATTTGACCATCTGGTGAATTATTCAATAATACTTAATCAGTCACAAACAGTGTGGACCTTGATCAAACTGCTCCTATCTGCTTTGGCATGTCTGTCTTAGTATTTATTGTAAATACAGTCAAACTTTGATAACTGGAACAGGTAGGGGACCGCAGAATTTCGTTCTAGTTATGGGTTGTTCAGTTTCGAGAATTGAATTCTGAAGAAAATGACCAGTGGGAACTCAAAAATTATTTCTAGTTATTCAGGGTATTTGATTAATCAGAGTTCCCACAATTGTAGCTCTACTGTATTGGTGATTGCATTATGTTCATTTGGTTTTATGTACACCAGGTCATAGTTATATTTTACACTACAGTCGAACTTCAATGGCTCAAACATCTTTGGGGCCATAGAAATTTGTTCTAGATACAGGTAGTTCGAGCCACTGAGGGTTAATCATAGTGCCAGGTCAGGGAGCAAATAGCAATAATCTTTTTCAATTTTCTACACAATAATTGTATGTTGAGTGTTCTCATTAGAATTGCCTCAATGAGGTGATTCTAATGAGTACACACAACATACAATTTCATGATAAAATAAGTACACACATGATAAAATAAGTACACACAACATACAATTTCATGATAAAATAAGAAAACATCTGTAGATACTTGTTTTCTTGAGCTATCAGAAGTACTTCTTAGGGACTTAAAAATAAGTTTAAATTAGTCATGGTAAACAAACTATCGGTGTTCATGCTATTGAGGTTTGACTGTTTTTCAGTTAGTTGATTCTCTCATAAACTCTTTTAATTTTAGATTTGACACAGAACTGAATAAGTTCCAAGAAGAAACGAGATCTGAGAAAGCTATGAAAGAGAAACTTCAGCGAGAAAGAGATGAACTTTTGTCAGAGAAGTTCTCTCTGGAGAAGGATGTCCAGAGATTAAAAGGAGATACGGAATCTCAAACGGAGAAATGTGAAAGATTACAGAAGGAGTTAACTGATGCCTTAGCTCATTCAGGGGCTAAGGATGATCATGAGGTTGGTGTATAGACTTTCTTTGTTTCATATGTTCTGCTGTTGCTGCATATCCAACCTTGAAATAGAGATCAGGGCCCAGTTGTTCAAAGCTAACGATGTCGTTAGTTAACGATTCGTTAAAATTTACATCGAGTGATACGCAAATATGCTGAAATTTTTTGCTGAAAAAATGTGAGTAGCTTTTGCAGTGCAAAAGCTACTCACATTTTTTCAGCAAAAAATATCAGAATATTGTATATTGAATCCGCTAAAACAGTTAACGAAATGTCCCTTAACAAGCTCTTTAAGCTAACAATGCTTTGAACAACTGGGCCCAGAAGTGTTGTTTGGAAAATGTTGAATGGTTTAGAGCAGGGCTCACAAAGTTTATGAAATTTGCCAGTCATTTATCTTCATATCGCCAATCAGTAAGCTCAACATTTTCCATAATGCTCAGTATTTGCCCATATACAGACTAGCTGGTGTTATCTGCCCTACTGTTCATGGGCATATATTGGCTTTCTAATGCATGCCCTAGATTGTTTATTTAAGGGGATTGGATACACCTGGAAATTTTGCCATGAATTTTCAAAGGGAGACAATTTTTACAGGCAGGAACTGCATCATTATTTATGTACTTTCAAAAATGACTTCCATTAAAGGAAAGAATTTGCTTCTAGAAGTCTTGCATGTAAGAATAGCCTCCCAATAACAAGGAAAGTAAATATTCCCATGCCAGAGTTATTTTCTTTGAAGGTCTATCCATTCCCCATACTGTAGAATAATTAATATTTATACTCCCAACACTTTCTTTGTGGTGGGGTATACTGTAGTCATGTCTGTCTGTGACACTTTGGTTTTTATCTAATAGCTTGAAAATGCAGTGATGGATATTCATCAATTTCTGCAGACACATTGATATCAATAAGGTGTACCTACATAGGACAAAGTAAGGGCATGGGGCCAATTCTTTTAGAGTTATTGCCCTTTGTAAAATTTCTAAATGCAGTAGAAAACTTGTGTACACACTATCTCTTTAACCAATGGCTGGAATTTGACCAAACTAGCACAGATACATCATTAGGATGGGGGAAAGAAGGGATTAGTGACCTACATCTTGTTTTCAAGGTCACACAGGCACTTTAAAACTCAAAAGTTTGATAGAAAAAAAGATTGTGAACACACTGTATCTTAAACTAATGGCTGAAATTTAGCCAAACAGGAACAAATACAACATTAGGACATGAGATAAAAAGTGATCAGATTTTTGTGATCTTGACCTCATTTTCAAGGCTACTACATTATAAAGGCTAAAAATGAGCCTTGTGTGCACTCTATCATGAATCAATAGATGGAATTTGACCAAATTAGCACAGATACTTCATTGGGATGGGTGAAACAAGTGGTTAGAGTTTGGTACCTTGACCTCATTTTCAAGGTCACACTGGCACTTTGAAACACAAATTTGTTAGAAAAAAACTTGTGTGCATACTATCTCTTGATTCAATGTCACACCAGCACTTTGAAACTCAAATTTTGAAAAAAAGCTTTGCCCTCAGTTTTCAACACCTCCTGTGGGACCTTGCAAATGATGAATGGAAAACCATGTTTGATCCCTATAATAAAGAGTGTCAACTGTCCATATGAAAACCACACCATGTGTGTTATGGTCATGTAGATTCTAGTTTAATAGCATTCAAAAGCCATAATCAGTTAACTTGAAAAACCTCTGGAACCAAATGGAAAACAAAGGGTAGCAGAAAATGAAATTTCAGTAATATCTTTATTGTGCGTAATGTGTTCTGATTCAAGTAAAGCAATTGTCAGTTACTGCTGAAATGACATGCACAGATTACTGGTTAACTGCTTAGGACACCTACCTAGGAACAGTGTGGCTAGGTTAACTAACAGTCTCCACAGTGACATTGCCATAGTTGTTGACTGGGACATCATACCACAAAAAAAAAAATGGTTCTCATTATGCTACTTGGGTGAAATACAAATCTTACAAATCAATGTCATCCATTTTAAACAATAAGTTGTCTTAAGCCAGTTTTCTTTACTGGTCATTACTATGCAAGGGGTATCTAATAAGCATTGCTTATTGACACTTTTTTTCATTTCAGCTGGCTGCTTTAAAGAGACAGAAGAATGAGTTAGAAAGTAAAGTTTTAGATCAAGAAGAAGAATTAGATGATCAAGCAGGCCAGATTCAACAATTGGAACAGGTAAGAGAACTCTAAAGAAAAGCCATAGGCAGAGGAGTTGTTAAGGAAGAATATTTGGTGATAATTCTAGGATAACTCATAGGTCTCGATAAGAGTGGGTATCAGGTAAATAGTTTTCTTATTTCTCGATGAAAACATATTTTGTGGGTACTTATTAGAAGCACCTCGCTGAGGCGCTTCTAATGAGTCCCCACAACATATGTTTTTGTCGAGAAATAAGAAAAATATAGATACTGTTTGGTTGAAAAAAGCGCCTTATCAAGAGCTATGTAACTGTTCTTATTTCTTCTTAAAAACAGATGCTTTGGGTATTCATTAGAAGTGCCTCATAAAGACACTTCTATTGAGTACCTACGACATAAGTTCTTGTGTAAAAAATGAGAAAATTATCCCAGAATTATCATTAAATACTCCGTCATTGCAAGTCTTCCGGCTATATGACATTGATAGCCACTAAATAGAGTTCTTAAAGATTGGAAAATGCTTAATTCCTAAAGTTTAGTGTGTTGCTTCAAAAGTAAGCTTGATTTATAGGTCTTGGCTAAAAAAAAATAGATAAAATTGTTGAATTTCTGAAAACAAAAGAGAAATAAATCAGTCCAAATAAAATAGTTGAATAAAGTAATTGCAGTATAATGATGCTCAAGGGATTTTTACCGTTGAATGAATTGTCATTGTGTCAAGATATTACCAAATTAATGAATTTGATTGTGTAGTTTAGGTTTGGACATTTCCATTTATATTTTTGTATATGTGATCTTACTAACTGCATTTGACTGGCTTTAAAATGTTGTACCTTCATTTGGAGCTTTAACCCTTAAAGCACCAGTCACAACTATTGTCGTCTGTTTTGTCATCTGCTTGTGATTTTAAAAGTCATTTTTGCAAACAGTGTGGACCCAGATCAGACTGCTCCTTTAGGAGCAGTCTGATCTGGATCCACACTGTTTGCCGGTATGCAAAAATAGGGTTGAAAAGTTTGCAAGAATATTCAGCAGACGACATAAACAGACGACATTTTCAGATGCAGGTTTTCTTGGCACTTTAAGGGTTAAATTTGAAATACAAGGACCTTAATGACGTAACATTATTGCCTGATAAAAAGTTTTAGAAAAGATTGTTTATTATTTGCTTTAACAAATTACTTAATTTTGATATTTCCTAGCTCTGATTTGTCTTATTTCTCTTGTGGGTACTCATAGTTCCAAATAAAGTGTTTTTTGTCGCACCTGCTTTAGCATGGGCGACTTAGGCGTGCAAGTTTCTGTCCGTCCGTTTGTTCGTCTTTCCGTCAACATTTACCCTGGGTGTCTTTTGAGCGCAACTCCTCTTACAGTTTTATACCGATCGTTTTGAAACTTTGCATGTGTTTTCTCCATGGCATGAAGATGTGCATGTGGTTTGGATATAATTCTTAGATTATTTTTTGTCATTTTTTCCACATTGTGAACTTAGTCATTTTTCTCCTCAGTATATAGACAGTGGGTACCTCTTGTGAATGCAACTCCTCTTACAGTTCTTTACTGATTGTTTTGAAACTTTGCATGTGTTTTCTTCATGGTATGAGGACGTGCATGTGGTTTGGGCATAATTGTTAGAACATTTTTTGTCTCTTTTTCCACATTGTGAACTTAGTCATTTTTCACCCTCAGTATATATACAATAGGTACCTCTTGTGAGCGCAACTCCTCTTACAGTTTTGTATGGATTGTTTTGAAACTTTGCATGTTTTCTTCTTGGTATGAGGATGTGCATGTACCCTCAATATATAGACAGTGGGTACCTCGTGAGCACAACTCCTCATATAATTTTATACTAATCTTTTTGGAACTTTGCACATGTTTTCTCCATAGTCTGAAGATGTGCATGTGCTTTTCATATAATCCTTGCCATATTTTTTGTCACTTTTTGTCGCACCTGCTTTAGCATGGGCGACTTAGGCGTGCAAGTTTCCGTCCATCCGTCTTTCCGTCAACATTTACCCTGGGTGTCTTGTGAGTGCAACTCCTCCTACAGTTTTGTACCGATCATTTTGAAATTTTGCATATGTTTTCTACATGGTATGAAGATGTGCATGTGGTTTGGATATAATTGTTAGATTATTTTTTGTCACTTTTTCCGCATTGTGAACTTAGTCATTTTTTCACCTCAATATATAGACAGTGGGTACCTCTTGTGAGCACAACTCCTCTTATAATTTTATACTGATTGTTTTGAAACTTTGCATGTGTTTTTTTCATGGTATGAGGATGTGCATGTGGTTTGGGTATAATTGTTAGAACATTTTTTGTCATTTTTTCCACATTGTGAACTTATTCATTTTTTACCCTCAGTATATAGACAGTGGGTACCTCTTGTGAGCGCAACTCCTCTTACAGTTTTGTACCGATCGTTTTGAAACTTTGCATATGTTTTCTTCATGGTATGAGGATGTTCATATGGTTTGGGTATAATTGTTAGAACATTTTTTGTCACTTTTTCCACATTGTGAACTTAATGATTTTTCACCCTTAATATATAGACAGTGGGTACCTCTTGTGAGCGCAACTCCTTTTACCGATTTTTGAAACTTTGCACATGTTTTCTCCTGTGTCTACAGAAGTGCACGTGGTTTGGATATGATTTTTAAATTTATTTTTGTCACTTTTTCCACTTTAACTTTGTCATTTGCTGAACCTCAGATTGTATGAAAGTGTACAGACTTTGGGTACTTTTTGAGCCCAGTGTCTCATGCATCATATGAGAAAATTCATATGCTTTCAATGAAATTCTTATATTCATATAATCCTTGTCTTTACTTTTTGTCACTTTTCCAACTAAGCACTGCTAAGAATGATACAAATTTATTTAGTAACCACGTCCTGTGACTTTTGCACCAGCAGGTGCGACACTGCCTTCCGCAGAATTCTGGTTTGTTCTGTTTGAACTTTGTCATTTTCTGACCTCAGATGGTTAGACAGTGGGTACCTTGTGATTGCAACTTCTCATACAATTTTAAACCGGTCTTTTTGAAACTTTGCACATGTTTTCTCCTGCCGGCCTCGGTGGCGCAGTTGGATGCGCGTCCGACTGGAGACCAGGAGGTCGCGGGTTCGACCCCCGCCGAGGTCGGCAACATTCTTTCGTGGAGATTGATCATGAAATATTTTCTACGGTCATTCTCTCCCTTCCGCTGATTCAAGAAGGGCAGTTGTCAGTTTCTGGCGAAAGAATGTGCACAATACTGGTTAACCGCTTGGAGGACTAAGCCTGCCCAGTAAACGTGTGGTTAGGTAAACTGACCGCGCTCGACATGACCCCATTGGGTTGACTGGGCCGTAAAACCTCAACACAACAACAACATGTTTTCTCCTGGGTCTGCAGATTTGCATATGTTTCGGATATGATTTTTAAATTTATTTTTGTCACTTTTTCCGCTTTAACTTTGTCATTTTATGAAAGTGTACAGACTGTGGGTACTTTTTGAGCCCAATTTCTCATGCATCATATGAGAAAATACATATGCTTTCAATGAAATTCATATATTCATATAATCCTTGTCTTTAATTTTTGTCACTTTTCCAACTAAGCACTGCTAAGAATGAAATAAACTTATTTAATAACCGCGTTCTGATTGTGGCTCCTCTGACTTTTGCCCCAGCAGGTGTGACGCCGCCTTCCGCAGAATTCTGGTTTTTTTTTTTTCAACCAAAAAATTGTTGATATTTCCCCACAAAAACATGTTAGGGGTACTCATTAGGAGTGCCTCCCTGAGTCACTTCTATTGAGTATCTGAAATATATGTTTTTGTTGAGAAATACAGAAAGCATTTTCCTGATACTTCTTCCTATCTGGAGCTATGGTACTCATTGAAATGCCTCAACCATTTGAACTATCTTGATGAGGCAACTGAATACCTACAATATAGTTTTTCTTATTAAAGGGAAATACTCCTGGATAAAAAAGAAAAAAAACATCTTGTCTAAAGCTATGATATTTGTATGTGATTATTACAGACAAAGATCAGATTGGAGATGAACCTAGAGAAACTTCGACAACAACATATTAAAGACACTGAAGAAAAAGATGAAGAAATGGAAGAACTCAGATACTCAACACAGAAGAAAGTATGATAATTATCTACTTTAACCGTTAACCCTTGCCGTCTTGAATACATCAGCATGCCACACCCACTTCTAATTTTTAGCCAGTCAGATTACCTTGATCTAGGTTGTTGATATAAATTCACATACTTATTGACAAACAGTGTAGATCCAGATCAGTTGGCTTCTTTAGAAGCCAACTGATTTGGATCTGCACTATTTGCAAAGAGAGGGCATTTCCAGATTCAGCAGGCCCAGTTAAATTATTGAGCACTGTCTGAGCAAAATGAACAGATGCCAAATTGATATTTTTATTTTATATTTTCCCAGAAAGTACAATTTGGCTTTGATGCAAATTGTCTCCTAAGGAAACATAATTGACTCCTCCGTCAGAAGGCTATAACCACGCCCATGCGTAAATCCTTAGACAAACAATATCGTGATACCTGTATTTGTCAATGAAAACTGCATGTGTACCTGTATTTATCAATGAAAAAGTACATAGGTAATATTGTTTGTCTAAGCAATAACATTAACCGTTAACTGGTAAGCTATTTTGGTTGGTCAGATTTTGGTGTCATTTACTGGTCAGGTGATTTCACGGAGGACTCAATTGCATGAAATGATTTTTTTTCTGGGAAAAAGAAGAAAAATATTTTAAAATTACTACTGCTACTGTTGAAGTGACTGGATGCAGTTTGTAGAATTTCAGCCATTTGTTTTATTGGCAGATAACCCCTTCTGAAGGAGATTATTCATGTAACTTATCAACCTGTATTTCCAGGAACACACATTTTGAAGTTCACCTAATATCTGATGTCAGCAAGTTACTCAATCTTTAACTTAGCTACTGGACCAGAGAATTTATGCACAAACTACAAAATGACTTTCTGAGTATCCCCTTCATTTGGAACCTTATAGCACATACCTGTCCATCCCACTACCTCCTCCCCTGACCCCCATCCTGAATGGGTGCATTGTTTGGAACCTTAAAGCACACATACCTCCACCTGCATCAAAGCACATACACACACATACACACACACACACACACCAGTATATACATGACTGCATTGAATATAAAATCTAGAATGAGTTAAAAATTTGTGTTAAACTAAAATGCTATAACCAGTCCACTTAACTTTGAGTGCAAAATTTTGACAAAGCTAAAAAAGCAGATTATGCAGTATTGATAGTTTAGATGTATGTCAGTATGTTGTGATTTGTATTTACAGTTAAAACAAATGGAAGCACAAATGGAAGAAGAATATGAGGAGAGAAAACAACAGATGCAGAAAACTCGAGATCTAGAAAAACAATTACAAGATCTTCAAGGACAGGCATCATTTAGAGATAGAGGTGAGATACGTGTAGTTTTATATATCATAATAACCCTAAGTATTGGGACAGACAGGCCTGAACAAACAGTGTAGACCCAGATCAGACACTGTATTCTGTGGCATCTGATCAGGGTCTACACTGTTTATCACATTCCTTTTAGACAGGGCAACAGGTATTCAGTCAAACAAACTTGTTCAAATTTTAAGACAAGTATAGGAAGGAGTTGAGGAGTCCCAATATTTAGTATTAAGTATAATACATGACTAGAATATGTGTTTTGCTGACAAATGATAAGAAAGACACAAAATCAAGTAGTAAATTGTACTCATTCAAATTTTAGAATAAATATGATAAGGAAATAAGATGTCCAAATACTTAGGGTAAATTACGTAAAGAGTGAGATTCTCAGTGACCAAACTGCATGTTGATGAGGTCTTGGTTGTTCTTGTCTGTCATTATGGAGATACAAATAATGGTAATTTTTTTCAGATACTGAAAAGAGATTGAGAAGAGATTTAAGAAGAACGAAAGCTCTGCTGAAAGATGCAGAAATAGTTCTACAGAAACAGAAGAGTGGTGAAGGGTCAAGGGTTACAGTCAGACAGTTAAAGAGTCAGGTCAGTTAGTGCTCACTACTGTGTTGTTGTTAAAGTCAGATCTCAATAGCTCGAACACCAATGGCTCGTTCACCATGGCAAATTCGAACTCGGTTTTGTCCCTACAAAATTCTTTAGATAGATCAAGAAAACAAATATTAAAGGAAGCTTTCTTGTTTTTTTATGAAATTGTATGTTGTGTGTACTCATTAGAATCGCCTCTTCAAGGCAATTCTAATGAGTACACTCAACGTACAATTATTGTGTAGAAGACCGATAGATTTCCCAGAATTAGCGATATTTGCTTCCCCGACCTGGCGCCATGATTAACCTTCATTGGCTCGAACTACCCATGGCTCGAACACTTTTCCATGGTCCCAAAAGTATTAGAGCCATTGAAGTTCGACTGTATATAAAAATTCCAGGCTGATCTTGCTGTCAGAAAAGAAAAAAAATGTCTGCTGAATTGCTCTGGTTGTAAAAATCAGTATATAAAATTGTTGCTTGTACATAATAAAACCAGTCTTTACATAGGGCCCTTCTCTTCATTATCTCTCATTTTTTCTGCAATACATTTGTATATTTGTTATAAGCTCACCGGAGCACATGCTCAACCTGAGCAACTTCGATAGGCCAGTTCTCTGGCATCCTTCATCTATATCAACATTGGTCATCTCCTCTTTCTCCTAAACCACTGGGCAAATTTTTACCACATTTAGCAGAAATGTTGCTTGGTACTGATGGAAAGTTGTTCAAACATGTGGAATCCAGGCAGAATCGGGGAGCCACAGATACCAAATGGAAATTTTAAAAAAAATATCTGTCGCTGGATTTTGAAATAACGGCAGAAAAGTTTCTAGGGCACTGCTCTGCTAATAATTGTTTAAACAGAATGATTTTATGTAAAAAATCATGATGGTTAGGAGATGGGATCAATTTTCTTTGTGTCTTTATAGGAAACATTAAAAATATTCTTGTCAATACACCAGCAGTAGATTTTCAAATAACTTTGGATGAAAGTCACTTCATTGGGTGACTCTCTATATAAGCTTTTAAAAGCCTTGTCACTTCATTAAAATACAGATGGTGTACACTCTAATCAAACTCAGTTTGATCTGAGTCTACATTATGTATCTACACGTGTGTGCAAATATTTAGGACAGCTGTGATATGTCTCTTTGAAACTTACATTATAGTGGTCATTAATGCTTTCCCAGCTAGTGGCAGCTTAATTTTAATGAAATAATCGATAGAGGACAAAAAAACATGCTATGAGACAATACTAATGTCACATGTTTACAAGGAGAAATAAAATCCTTTATTTGGCTGCTCTCCTATCAAATGCTATGACACTACAGAGTTACCTTTGCTGCCTTTCAGAAAACAGCTACCTCCCTATAACATCCATTTGTCTGGTCTCCCAGCATGCTAATTTGCCATATTATATTTAACCTCTCTATAACAACCCTTACCAAGGGTTTTCTGGCTAAAGAATGTGCACAATACTGGTTAACCACTTAGAGGACTAAGCCTGCCCAGTAAACGTGTGGTTAGGTAAACTGACCGCGCTCGACATGACCCCATTGGGTTGACTGGACCGTAAAACCTCAACACAAACAAGCACACTTACCAAGGGTGACTGTTGTTGATAAATTTGCATGCTTGTTTCCGGATATGAACAGCTGATCTAAAAATCAGTACATGTCTGCATCACTAATATAGGTAATTTTGTACATTTATATTGATATATATATTACAGTTGGAAGATGCCGAGTTTTCCTCACAGTCAGCAGTTAAAGCGAAGAAAACAATGGAACTAGAACTTGCTGATCTACAACAACAGATTGATGAGCTCTTCAAGTCCAAACAAGAGGTAACTCTCTTTTCTCATGATTTAATATTTTTGACTATAAATCAGGGCCCAGTTGTTCAAAGCGTCGTTAGCTTAACGAGCTCGTTAAGGGTCATTTTGTTAACTGTTTTAGCGGATTCAATACACAATATTCTGATATTTTTTGCTGAAAAAATGTGAGTAGCTTTTGCAATGCAAAAGCTACTCACATTTTTTCAGCAAAAAATATCAGCATATTTGCGTCACTTGATGTAAATTTTAACGAATATCGTTAGCTTTGAACAACTGGGCCCAGATTTCAATTTAGTTGACTATGTTCCTTGTTTGTCTCCTGAAACTAATAACAATAAAAATACCAAAACAAAACGTAAACCCTGAAAAAAAAAACAAAAAAACATTCGAATAGATTCATTCAGAGAGAGGCTGCATGAGATATTGCTTATATCTGTGTGCCCAAATTATCATCAGTTGCTTTGTATATAATAAGGTAAAACTTGAAATAATTACTAGCTCTTATAATTTGCCAAATTTTCGGAGGGATTCCTTCCTTCATCAAGGTAAATGGGAAAACATTTCTACATCATTTTATGTAATCAACAACATGGCTTAAAATATTTACTCCCTGCTGCATCTGCATGATGCCATCAAGTTTTATCTGTTGTTATCCCATTGATAAAAAAAACACAAGTATAATAAGGTAGCCAAATTCAATCACAAACAAAATAGCCTTTTTTCTCACTGACCAAAAACTACTGGTATTGGTATGGTATTTTACCACCTCTCCTCCAGCCTCCAAAAAAAATGTTGCCCTCTGAGCTTTGTGTCAGAATGGCAATAAAGTTAATTTTTGAAACTATAAACATTCTAAAAATCTGTTTGATATATAAACATAATATTAGTGTACAAGAAAGAATGAATGATCTTGCATTGTCTTAGAAGGCTTTTTTAGACTGAAAAGGGCCCACATTTTAAAATGCCCTGACATCCTTACTACTTGAAATTCTTGGCCGCCCTGTTAGTACCCTGGGAATTGGTGGTGTGAGAAACTGCAGGGGAAACTGCAAAGGGGTTTGCAGTTCCCGTGGACACACGTATAATAATAATATTTTAAAGTGAATGGATAGACCTGTAAGATTTTGAGTTTCCCTGAGTGGTGTATCCATTTCCCTTAATTTATTGATTGTTGGTTTCTGTTTGATGAGTATTTCCCTTCTTTGTGTACAAAAAACATATACTTTAAGGTAGTGTTTGAATTGATTTGTCTTAGAAGCCTGTAAGTAAAAAAAGGCATATACTAGGCAAAAGCTCTGATTGCCCACTTGCATTTTCTTAACTTAATTCCTTAATTGTGTCTGAGTGAAAAAAATCTTTATAAATATAAAGTTTACATGTATAGTCACCAAACAAACAAAGAAAATTAGAAAACCATCAAAAAGAACAGTAATAAGGAGAAACTTAAGCCTGCAAGTGCCCTTGTTTCTAAAATCACACTGATTCAGAATGATATTAGAACTTTTGGATAGGGGTATAAATTTCTGTATGTCTTGAAACAAGTTTTATTATGTTTTGTAATGTTTATCTTTGAAAACTATTGTGATTGCTATTTATGGAAATTGGTACTCCTACACAAAACTGAAAACTTGCAATTACTGCTCATTTGCGACTTTAAATATGCATGCTGTATTAGCTATGTGACAAACTGATTTCCTGAGCCCAGTTGTTCAAAGCTAACAATGTCGTTAGTTAACGATTCGTTAAAATTTACATTGAGTGATACGCAAATATGCTGAAATATTTTGCTGAAAAAATGTGAGTAGCTTTTGCAGTGCAAAAGCTGCTCACATTTTTTCAGCAAAAAATATCAGAATATTGTATATTGAATCTGCTAAAACAGTTAACGAAATGACCCTTAACGAGCTTGTTAAGCTAACAAGGCTTTGAACAACTGGGTCCAGTTTGTTTTCAAACTTTTTGTTTTGTGATGCTAATACCCATGGAAATATTGTGCCAGCATATGAGCAAAGGGCCAGGCAACCATGAGGAAGCTTCAGGCAAAAAACGCATGTTTGCAGCTCAAATAGGGGACTGCTCATACGCAATTAAAGAACCACAAACGGGAAAACAGTAAGGTCTCATTTTTCGTGTGCCAGCTCGTATAGCAGAGAATGAAATAATAGACTGATTTCTCTTGATATTTCAGTCTGAAGATAAGAATATAGTATTACTTAGAGACAAGACAGAGATCCAGTCCCAGTTAGAGGAAAATGAAGAAGATATGACTGATATAATGAAGAAATATAAAGCTGTTGTACAACAGGTATGTTATACTGTTTCAAACTGCATAGTTTGAACAGAGACAAGAAATTCATATCTTTATCCCCATGCTTTTTAGAAAAAAGGGATGGGATATTGTGAACACCTCCATCTGTCCATCTGTTTGTCTATCCATCCATCACACTATCCTAAACTACTGGGTGGAATTTAATCAAACTTGCTACATGACTTTCCTGCATAGAAAAGGTGTGCGAGAGCAACATTATTTTTCATTCTACCCCATCTGACCTTTGGGTGGGGTCAAACGTCACCTGACCTGTAACTAGACTTTGAAACGATGAAGAGTTAGATCTGTTTGAAAATAAAAAGCATTGCCATCAACACACTTTTTAATCCCACGCTTTTATTAAAAAAAGGATATTGGGGTATTGTGTCTGTCCGTCACACTATTTCTTCTTAAACCACTGGGCTGAATTTAACCAAACTTGCTACATGACTTCCCTGCTTGTGTGCGGGAGCTATATTATTTTTCGCTTTTCTCTGATTAGTGGTGAAAGTGTGAGGATTTGCGATGTTGTGCCATTGAATGTGTGATCTAGATTTTCTTTTTTCATAAACTGCTCTCATCAAGTAAGAGATTGATTGTTTTCTCTTTGTACAGAACATACTCATAAAAGGAAATAAAAAATAAGACTTAGTGCTTTTAATTATAAGTGTTTATACAATAAGCAGCCAGTTTTGATATTTTTTTTTCAGCAATCTGTGGACCAAATCACTATGAATGACCAGTTACAACAAATAGAAGATTTGACAGCAGAAAGAGACAAATTGAGGAATGAAGTAAGATTCTTTTGTTTTTGTCCATTTCTGTCAAACCCTTTGTTCCAGGATTGACACTACTGTCCTACTGACATCTTGAAAATGTTCTTTGCTTGAAGCTTTATACTGAATGAAAAATATTAGTTATAACTGACAGTATCTTATCAGAAACATTTGTCTTTTCTGATTTTGTGCTTTGCTCTCAAATATTGACTCTAAAATAAATTTAAAGCCAGGCATTTGTCTGACCTATGCAATTTCTGTTGTAAATTAACTCTGTATTTTATACAAAACTTAACTATAAGTTATTTAATTATCAATAATGCTTTTCTACAGATTTTTCAGAAGAATACAAAAAAACCAGAAATTTTGAGCAAGTCATTAGTTGAAAACTTTCTTCCAAACTGTCTCCCCTTTCTTTTTCTCAGTAAAATCTGTATATATACCTTGATTCCCTTTCAGGTGAATGATTTACGGACAAGAGTTCACACTTTCGAAGAATCTAGTGTAGATAAAACTGTAGTCACAAGATTAGAAAATAAAATTAGAGACTTAGAAGCCAAATTAGATTTAGAAACTACTACAAGACATAGATTAGAGGTAAGTTTGAGAACTTCTGATGAGCCAGATATCAGTTGCCTGTACAGGGAAAAGCTTATGCACTGCCCCTGCTGTGTAAAATTTCAGCTGAAAATTCCCCCCCCCCCCCCCACCCTTTATTCCCACTAAATAGACTGGCATTTCATGCAGAAAAATTTGCATAAAATGTCAAAACCTTACTTTCTGGGCAAAAGAAAAAATAAGAAACGCCATGAGGCTTATTTGCAGACTTTACACAGAGAGTGTTAACACTTACCATGCTATGGGCAAATTCAGCGATGACAAACTGATGATATTTTCCTGATTTTTCCTAGAAAATAGGATCTGACACTTCATGCAAGCTGGCCTCATAGGTTCAGTTGGATGTGTGGTGATCAGGAGGTTCAGGGTTCGACCCTGCCGGGTCGGCAACATGGAGATTGATCATGAAATATTTTCTACGGTCATTCTCACCCTTCCGCTAATTCAAAAAGGGCAGTTGTCAGTTTCTGGCAAAAGAATGTGCACAATATTAGTGAAATGCTTAGAGGGCTAAGCCTGCCCAGTAAAAGTGTGGTTAGGTAAACTGACTGCTACAACATGACCCCATTGAGTTGACTGGGCCATAAAACCTCAACACAAACATAAACACTTGATGCAAATTATCTCCTAAGGAAACAATTTGCATGAAGTGTCAGATCCTGTTTTCTAGGAAAAAAAGAAAAAATGATTCCAAAATGTGGTCTGCTGAAATTTTTACCCAGCATTAGAGGTTAATGTGTTCAACCATGTACCTGTTTGTTTCTGTACTATTGGCTTTCTTATTCTTGATGCATTGTGTGTGGGGGAGTGAGAGTGGGTGTGGAAGGGTGGGGATGGTGATGGTGTGAGGGGGGTGGGGGGCTCTATTTTTTTTACAATAGATTAGATTTATATTACTTTCGTTTTGAAGAAGACATAGGAAAAAAAAAAAAAGAATTAAGAATTTTCCTTGATAGAGTAAATTTGGTTGCATGCTTAAACCTTTGGAGACAATTTGCATGAAATGTCAAAGCATATTTTCTGGGAAAAATAAGAAAATATCACTTTCTTATCTGCTGAGTCTGCCCATAGTGTGCTAACTGTAAATGATATTTTACATGCTTTACAAGCTATTTGTACTTGAAACGTGCGTGTTTAATATTTTAATGAGGCTATTGACTATTCCATTCTTTGAAAGTCATCCTTAAATATTGGTAGGAAACAACTGAATTACATATGATTCTCCTCTGATGGTCACCTCTCAGCAGCGACCACCTCCCAATATATTGCCTTCCAAAAGGTAGCTAATGTAGCTAGGCTGCTTTGTAATATAGCGATCAATAATGATTTTTCATACATTAACATTCGCCAGGTCCCGAGGGAGGTGTTGAAAACCGAGGCCGGAGGCCGCGGTTTTCAACACCTCCCTAGGAACCTGGCGAATGTTAATGCATTGAAAAACCATGTTCAGTCGCTATTATTGCATAAAAACTGAAAACATTTGCTACATTTCGCATTATTTCTCACACTATTTTGTTTCGCCTTTTCACCGATGTCTCGTGAACACTATTTCAACGGACTATGCTCATTCTAGGGCTGGGTAGTACATATTTCGTAATGGCAGCAAATCTGTGGCCCTGGTACGATCATACTGAAAGTTGCATAGCCATGCATTAACAGCGCGTGAATTGCCTTTTTAATACATGGCTTTTCGCCGGTTAATGCACGGCTGTTAATAACGTGCGACACTGCTTTTTATGCAATAATGCTTTTAAATTGAGTTTTTGGTCATTTTCTTCACAACTGATATTTGCCTCTGCCCATTAGGACTTGAAAAAAATATATGCATTGATTTTGAGAGAAATTAAGCTTAACACTGTTCCATGAGGCTTCTTTTTCAACAAGTGTGGTGGGGCAGTGGTTATGTCTCCTGACTCTGAAAGGCTAGGCGCTGCTGACAAAGCCGATGTGGGTTCGAACCTCACTCAGCCCATTGGTATTCCATATTTCTCCCTATATTTATATATATCATGTGAATTCTTACAGGTTCA
The DNA here is from genome assembly GCA_964016985.1 of Anodontia alba. Taxonomy (NCBI): domain Eukaryota; kingdom Metazoa; phylum Mollusca; class Bivalvia; order Lucinida; family Lucinidae; genus Anodontia; species Anodontia alba. The sequence goes on along the minus strand of OZ024830.1, from coordinate 5,411,261 downwards.
ACTAAATAGAATGAAAGAACAAGTAGACAGAATAACAGAAGACAAAGAAAAATGTGATAGTACCAAACAACAAGCCGAAGAAAAAGTGAAACAAGTTCAGAGACAATTACGTGATTTACGTGAAGAGTTTTCAGATGTTCAAAAGAAGGAAATGGAAATAGAATCTAAATTTAAAGAAAATGTAAGTACATTTGCTTGAGAAAATAATCTTGAAATTTGGCTTATGGTGAATGAGTCATATACTAGTTGGTTGACCATATTTATTATACTCAGTATCAGGGATAGACAGGAATTGTGAAACCTAATTAATCACAGAGCTGATGTACTATTTGTCAGGGCTGTGGAAATATCATGCCTGACTTGTCCAACGTCCCGTTTCCCCAAGAATAAGTAAGAAATTTGAGTTTACTTCTTGTGGGGGCAAGGACTTCATAGCCATAGCAATTAAAGGGTGCAGATTATGAGATATATATTTTTCTTTTCTCTCCAAGAAAACATGTTGTGGGTACTCCTTAGAAGCGCCACACAGAGGCACTTCTTGTCAGTACCCACAACATGTTTTCAACTGAGGTTCTTCTAATCAGTACCCACAACATATGTTTTTGTTTTTTTTTTCAAGAAATAAGAAAACTGTCAATTGTAAGTGCCTCACAAAGGAGCTTCTAATTAGTACCCACAACACGTTTTTTTAGAGTAGTAAGAAAAGTAATAATACTTTTGGTCTAATTAAGCACCTTATTTGGAGCTGGGTGACCTGTGATTTCTGGCTTCCATTTTTATACGCCCGTTTGAAAAACGGGACGTATTATGTTATGGGGTATGGCGTCCATCCGTCCGTAAACTTTTTCATTTTCGGCTAACTCCTCCTACAGTTTACATCCGATCAAGCTGAAACTTGGTATATAGTTAGACCATGATGTGTCGCAGCGCATATTGTTTCAGGGATACAGTCCACCAAATGTTTGCAGAGTTATGCCCCTTAGAAAATTTCTTTAAACTTTTCATTTCGGTTAACTCCCCCTACATTTTACATCTGATCAATCTGAAACTTCATGTATAGTTAGACCATGATGTGGAGCGGCGCATTTTGTTTCGAGGTTACAGTCCACCAAATATTAGTAGAGTTATGCCCCTTTGAAAATTTCAGTCGACTTTTCGTTTCCGGCTAACTCCTCCTACAGTTTACATCCCATCAAGCTGAAACTTGATTTGTAGTTAGACCATGATGCGGAGCAGCACATGTTGTTTCAAGGTTACAGTCCACCAAATATTAGCAGAGTTATACCCCTTTGAAAATTTCGATAAATTTTTCGTTTCTTGCTAAATCCTCATACAGTTTACATCCAATCAAGCTGAAACTTCATGTACAGTTAGACAATGATGTGGAGCAGCGCGTATTGTTTCGCCGTTACAGTTCACCAAATATTAGCAGAGTTATGCACCTTTGAAAATTTCAGTAAACTTTTCCTTTCCGGCTAAATCCTCCTACAGTTTACATCCGATCAAGCTGAAACTTGATTTGTAGTTAGACCATGATGTGGAGCAGGGCATATTGTTTCAAGGTTACAGTCCACCAAATATTAGTAGTTATACCCCTTTGAAAATTTCTATTAATATTTTGTTTCCAGCTTAATCCTCCTACAGTTTACATCGATCAAGCTGAAACTTCATAAATAGTTACACCATGATGTGGAGCAGCACATATTATTTCGAGATTACAGTGCACCAAATATTTGCAGATTTATGCCCCTTTGAAGTTTTTGTAAACTTTTCGCAGCATATTGTTTAGAGGTAATAGTGTGCCAAAGGCTCATATGAGCTTATAATATAGCCATGCTTCTGTGGTGTGTCCTCCGTCAGAAAGTACTTCTCCCTAGAAGCAGCAAACTTCTCCCTATTTTCCCAGGAGGGAGAAGTCACTTCTCCCTTAATTTCTGGGCCAGCTTGGACCCTTAGGTTACAGTTCACCAAATATCAGCAGAGATTATGCCCCAATGAAATTTTTTTATTTTTATTTTTTTGTAATTCCACTCACAGTTTATATCCGGAGCACTGAATTATACAGGAGCCAGTTTATGTGCTGTATATTATTACTTGCCACGGGCGTATAATGCCCCACTTGGCGGAGCTCTTGTTGGATGTGTTTTTCCAGAAAAATTCTGTCCTTTAAAATAGCCATGTGCGGGCGGGCGTCTGGCATTGTCCAAGGTATACCTTTTGGATAACCTTCTTTTTAATTGATTTGTTACCTTTATTATTCAATGGAAAAACCTGTCCATAATGCAATTAGGCATTTTTTTTTTTCTATTTGATGTAATGCAGCCAGGAACCAGAAGTCTCAGGTCACCAGACAAAGTTATTTTTTTCCTGTAGTAACTTCTTTTACTGTTTCATTTTGCAGGAAACTAAAGTTGCTGAATTAGAAACAGACTACGGTCAGAATCAAGCTGACCTCAAGTTAGCATTTAAACGAATTTCTGACCTACAGGCAGCATTAGAAGAAGATTTAGACAGTGATATAGACTTATCCGATAGGTATGTGATTAGTGAGCTGTAACAAGCCTTGACCATTACCCTCTCTTGGCAAATTCAGCATACCACAAAGGTTTTGACATTCATGCAAAGTGTCTCCAGGCCACTCTCTTGGCTAATTCAGCAGACCACACACAGTGATGATATTTTTCTTATTTTTCCAAGAAAACAGGTTTTGACACTTTATGCAAGTTGTCTCCATGCCACTGTCTTGGCTAATTCAGCAGACCTTACAATGATGCTATTTTTTCTTATTTTGCCCAGAAATTTTGACATTTCAAGCAAATTGTCTATAGTGGAGACAATTAGCATGAAATGGTGAACCTGTTTTCTTGAAAAAATATTTCAATATGTTGTATGCTGAAAATTTTCCCCAGAGTGCTAAGTGTTAAAAAGAAATTTGTTGCTCTTGCAACAGTTGTGACCTAGTAGTCCAGTTTAGTATTTACAAGGGCTTAACATTGGTTCTTTAGGGGATATAATACTTTTTAGCTTGTTATGGTTTACAGAGAGATTTCCTCTCCATAGACTGTAGTCATTTAAATGAAATTGAAGGTATGAAGAACTGCGGAGTGTCAGGAAATTTTGTTCTGGCTTGGCAGTCAGGCTTGAAAAAAAATCAGGAAACATTACGAAAACACGCCTATTCAAATATAATGAAAATTTTACCACCAAAAAAAATTAAAATTTTCAGATAAAAACTCTGATATTTTTCATATTTCTACACAAAACATAGATTGTGGGTACCCGTTAGAACCGCCTCGGTGAGGCGGTTCTAATGAGTACCCACAATCTATGTTTTTGAGCATAAATAAGAAAAATAATGTATACCCCTGTAAACCCCAGTTTTACTAAATAAAAGTGGGGTTTATGGGGGTCAAAATTATATAGGCATGTTTTCGTGATGGCCAGAGAAAAGTTAGGAACTGTAATCTTTAAAAATTAGAAGTAATTTAGCCAAAGTTACAGTTTTATTTGAGGATTTCAGAGATTAAAAACATTTTTGCAAATAAACTTTCAGAAATGTTTTTTGAAAATAAAAGAGGTTGGCAAGTTTTTTTTCACAAGTACTCAGACTTATAGCAAAATTCAAAACTGCTCTGATCATATTGTTCAGATACATTACGAAAACATGCCTATTCAAATATATTGAAAATTTTACAACCAAAAAAAGGAAAATTTTCAGATAAAAAATTCTGATATTTTTCATATTCCTGCTCAAAACATAGATAGTGGATACTCATTAGAACTGCCTCAGCAAGGCAGTTCTGATGAGTACCCACAATCTATGTTTTTTTAGCAAAATAAGAAAAATAATGCATACCCCTGTAAACCACAGTTTTACTGTATAAAACGGGAAAGGGGGTTTAAGTGGGTCAAAATTATATAGGCATTTTTTTTTTTTGTGATGTAAACATTTCTAGTGGGGGTGGTCGGGTGGTGCGAAGGTGTCGTGTATCTTACGCCACCGGGGCATTCAACTGATATTGGCTGGGCAAGGCCTGCTGTCCTTGTAGCAGGTAAGGGTAGAGGGGAAATGTTTTTATTTCTTCTGTTTCTTCATTTTTATTCCTGTTTCTCTTTCTTCCCTGTCCCTCTCTTTCATCTCTTCTACTATCTCTTCTATCTCTTTTCTCCCTTTCTCTGGGAGACGACACAAAACGACTCACAAGGGTTGACGTGTTGTTAAACCCCAACACAATCAATCAAACACTTCTAGTACCTTTTATTACTTCAGGAGTAAAACTACTGACTTCAGACTGCAAGGTTAAATATAAAAAAACACCTTGCATATTTTCTTTTAGAGCAAAAAAGTAATGGCATCAGTATTTCTACATTACTGTCAAGTTAATTTAAAGACCTGGGCCCAGTTGTTCAAAGCGTCGTTAGCTTAACAAGCTCGTTAAGGGTCATTTCGTTAACTGTTTTAGCGGATTCAATACATAATATTCTGATATTTTTTGCTGAAAAAATGTGAGTAGCTTTTGCACTGCAAAAGCTACTCACATTTTTTCAGCAAAGAATTTCAGCATATTTGCGTATCACTTGATTTAAATTTTAACGAATCGTTAACTAACGACGTCGTTAGCTTTGAACAACTGGGCCCAGATGGTTTTTTTGTTTTTTTTTTTCTTCGTACAAGAATTATGAAGAACAATATTTTGCTAATAGCATGTAGCTTGGTATAATTTTTGTGTTGTGTATTTTCACTGTGTACTCATATTCAGATCACTGCATTCTGTTGTTTCATGGGCATAATGTCACAAGTGTCTGTAAGAGCACTTATGTATAAAACTGACCTCTGTAAGTAAATATAAATGATTGAAAAATACATTTCAGTGTTATTGTTCAAATATTCAGGGTAATTAGATGCATCTGGAAGATGAGTGATTAGCGCTCTTTACTTCAGATCACTAGGTCCGTAGTTTGAATCCCGCTGGAGGTTAAATTCAGCTCATGACTGTAAGGCATTTCATTGCAGAGAGCCTTTCATTTTCATTCTTCCATCCTCTCGATATGACTTAATTGATGTTGACAGGGATGTTAAACACCAAATCATCATTAGGGTAATTAGGCACTGCTTCTGTGTGACTCAGTTGCCTGGTAGCATCAAAAATCTGAACAGTCGGTCAGTTAGGGTAATTATTGCAAGCCCTATTTATGATACTGGAGGTCTTATTGCACATTTAACCATTTCAGCCTGGCAGACCAAAACAGATACTGTGCAAACAATGTAGATCCAGATGAGTCAGCTCATTATGAGCCATCTCATCTGGATCTACACTGCTTGCCAGTTTGTTCTTGATTTATGACTAATGCCCTATTTACAAAAGCAGATGCTTCCGAATTCTAAGATGGAAGACTCCACTTTAGAAATTCGGGGATGAAAGTGTTTAATAGCAAAGAGCTTTAGCAGCCAGTGAATTTGCATATCATTTTTAGCATAAATATTTAGACATTTCAACCCCTTACCATAATTGTCATAAATTTTGAATAATCACATTGGACAGCCAGGTGGTATGTCCAAAATTATCACTTGGTACCAAATGGCAGATATCAATTTGCTCTGCATTTACACTGTTTTTCTGTCGATATATATATAGGTAAATACAGTACTCTTATTGAGGTCTTCTGTGTGAATAGATTGTAAATTTTTAATCAAATGGTATAGTCCAGCTTATATTCCTTTTATGTAAATATCCTATTATCTAAAACTATAAAATTGTACAGATAATATATACTAGTAATTAAAGTAAATAAGTCTCTCCATATTAAAATGTGCCTTTGTCTTGTATGACCAACGTCAGTTTGAGACTACTTGGAAAGCTACACAGTCTGACCAGTGTCTGTATTATTTTCTGCCATAATATGTACACAGTGAAGGTAATTGCAAAGATCAGACCAAGTTTTTACCGTAAACTTAATTTTAAACATTTGCGAACAAAGAACAGAAACAGAAAAGGCAAATGGGCCACAATGTCAACTTACTTTGGACACAAGCGCCCAGGAAGCATTTGGATCAGCCTATGCATTCCAGCAGTCTGATCAGAATCGTCACTTGGCACATTTTGGATTGCCAAGGATGCAAAGTTTCTTCATGTGGAAAACAAAGACTGATTGGACTGTGCAGATGCGTGGGCTGATTTGAGTCTTCTTTGGGTGCTTTTGTCAGAAGGTACGTTTTCTCACATGCCGCTCAAATGGTTTCTGAAACATAGTGTCATTCACAACTAATTTGTTTTCATTTTGAACAAAATTTGACGCAAAAAAAAAATATATATTAATAATAATTATAATAATATCAAAAGAACAGTAGAGCTATCTGAACCTTCAGTTGTGCAGGCAGATCCGATTCAGTGTATCTTAAACAGGTCCTTTTAGTATGCTGGGGCTTAGCGTTTTTACCCTAAATATTTGGACACCTTAACTCCTTACCATATATGGCCTGAAATTTGAACATCTATTCATCACGAAAAATTCTGACCCCCTTAAACCCCACTTTTATACAGTAAAACTGGGGTTTACAGGGGTATACATTATTTTTCTTATTTCTGCTCGAAAACATAGATTGTGGGTACTCGTTAGAACCGCCTCGCCGAGGCAGTTCTAATGAGTACCCACAATCTATGTTTTGAGCAGAAATATGAAAAATATCAGAATTTTTATCTGAAAATGTTTCATTTTTCGGTTGTGAAATTTTCAGTATATTTGTATAGGCTTGTTTTGGTAATGTTACTTCCAGTTGATATGACTAATAACTGCTGAATTAGTAGCAAACAGTGCAGTCCCTGATCAGATGCCGCATTCTGCGGCATCTGATCTGGGTCTACACTGTTTGCTCAGGTATGTCCCAATACATAGGGTAAGTACAACACTATTTGAAGGAAAGGCATGTTTGTTGTGAAATTTTCAGTATTTAATTGTTGTATTTTACAGTTTGAACTGTAGACGTCTAAAATTTAGATAAATTGTCTAGACTGCAGCTAGCTGCAGTTTGTTAGGGATCTGTTTTGCTATAGATTTTGAGTGATACCAAAATTTAAAACCTAATCTTTGTAGCCATCTAGACTATTCTCAGCCTTTATTCTTCACCTATCAAGCTTGCTTACGTTTTTCATGACTAATATGATTAATGTTTGCTGTGGTTTCCTTAGTATCATGTCATTTTCATTATTCATATCAAAACGTTTACAATGTGGACATGTACCAAATTAAATATAAGTAAAATCCTTTTAAGACGCATCATTAGAAAATTACTCTAGGTGTATGTGCAAACAGAATAGCTCTAAATAATCATACCTTCATGGCGATTGATCATGAAATAATTTCTGTGGTCTAATTTCTATGGTCATACTCTCCCTTCCGCTCATTCAAGAAGAACAGTTGTCAGTTTCTGGCGAAAGAATGTGCACACTACGAGACTACTAGTTATCTGCTTAAAGGACTAAGCTTGCAGACATGTCCATGTGTTGGCTAGGCCATAAAAACCTCAACACAAACAAAAACTCTAAATATTGTTGTTTTTTGGGTTTTTTTTAACCAAAAAGGACTGCTTCTTTGACATTTCTGTGTTTAAAAAAAACAACAACAAATCATACACACACATGAAAAAAAAAAGGGGGTTTGGTACTCATTAGACACTTCTAATGAGTTGTCACAACATATGTTTTCATGGAGAAATAAGTACAAGATCTGTGTGGATATCCCTCTTACTTGGAGCTATAAAACAGTGAAAACCCAGATCAACCAGTGAATCTGCAGTTGGACAGTAAACCCCCAAAAAACTTCCATTATCTGTGTAGTTTTATGCCCCTTCAGATTGTTCTCCACACTGTTTCATTTTGTAAATATCAGGCACATTCTGAGGAGACCTGTTCATCCCAATTACAAAGGGAAGCCCTGACAAGTTTGTGCAGTTTGGTCCTACTCTTTGCCACTGTTCTCAACTTAACATTATGCTCCTCAGTGATAGTACCGTATTTACCATATGTATTCTGACAGACAGGCCTGAGCAAACAGTGTTAAACCCAGATGAGATGCCACAAAGCACAGGATCTCATCAGGGTCTACACTGTTTACCACTCATCCAGCAATTTTTAGACACAATATTGGGTAGTAATTGTACTCGTTCAAATTTTAAAACCATTATGGTAAGGAGTTAAGGTGTCAGAATACTTCAGGTAAATATAAGGTATTTTGCAAAATATATATGGCGCGCAAAGCAGAAAATGCTTCTTATGATATGTGCACCCAGCAAAGACAGCTGAGCATTTACAACTATGCAGTCTGATCTGTCATCACTGCCGAGGTTCCTTGGCCATCGAAAGAACACCCAGCAAAGTAAAGTCAGACTGTGTGGATACTCAGTGATAAAGGCTGAGACTGTTTTAGATGGCACCAGAGGGAGGAAAAAAAAACAAAAAAAAACAAAAAAACAGTTTCCAGATTACCACACTGTTTTCTCTTACACAGTGCACAGAAACTTGGTGGCTGCTTGACTTTGATCTGGGTCATCTCCAGCCTGTCACTCAGCTAATCATTTTAAAACCTGACCCACTGCTAGTTCAGACTAGTCAAGTATTAAAGCCAAAAAATATATTGTGCAGACTGGCTTTGTTTTTAGAGAAAAAAATATTGATTATTTTTATTTTGAAAACCACAACTAACTACAGCCTAATGTACATCAATGAAAATTAAACAATGTTAAATTTTCAGGTAAGGTGAGAGGTATCATGCAAGGAACAAATTTTCCACCAAAACTTGCTTATCCTATTGATAAGTTTTTCTGCTATCCTAACACTCTTATGTAAATAATCCATTTTGTTGCAGTGAACTGGACGAGGACTCTGAATCTGATATAGACTCTTTTTTAACCAATCACAAAAGGTCCCCGTTGATTCGGCGGCGGGGAAGTCTTGATAGCAGCCCAAGGTCGCGGATGGAGTCGGCATCTAGTACTTTAACAGATTTGACAGAATCATCTTCTAGTCCGAGGTTGGCTAATAGTATTGGAACTAGTATGTATGCTTCGCTTAGACCTTGTTTCCAATCTTTTCTTAATTTAGAATGCTTTTTCTTTAGTTGAAAATGCTATTCAGTACTATTAGTTGCTTTAAGAAGAGTTGGAGAATAGAGTATGAAGTAGATCTTGTAGATGGGCAGTTAAACAGATAAAGGTTTGTCCAATTTGGAATTATTTTGCATTTGTGATGTTTATTTTCAGTTGATCCTCAGAAATAATAATATTTAGTCTCGTAACCATACTGTGGGCGTAGGTTTTTCAAAATTACAGACGACATTTAACAAAATAACCCCCCATTAAGGCACTCGTTCAAGAAATCAGGGCCCAGTTGTTCAAAGCGTCGTTAGCTTAATGATCTCGTTTAGGGTCATTTCGTTAACTGTTTTAGCGGATTCAATACATAATATTCTGATATTTTTTGCTGAAAAAATGTGAGTAGCTTTTGCACTACTTTTTCAGCAAAAAATTTCAGCATATTTGCGTATCACTCGGAATAAAATTTTAACGAATCGTTAACTAACGACATCGTTAGCTTTGAACAACTGGGCCCAGCTGAATAGTTTATAAGAGGATTATTTTAAAAATGGTTATGCAGTATACTTTTCTAATTTCTAAAATCATATGATGATGGTACTCATTTAAATTTCCGTGACAAGTGGAGGCAATTCAAATGAGTACCAACAAGATATGATTTTAGAAAGAAATAGATCAAAACACACTGGCTGTAATCTGGACTAAGAGCGTTGATAGGGGTATGTTTGGTAATAATCGAATACGGTGTTCAGCTGACAGAGAGGGATTGCAGAGTGTGGAAACTCTCAGCTATCAACGCTCATGATAGACATACCTGCAGATCTGGTGTGGCAGATCTGGTGTGAGATCTGCCATGCATGCAGCAAGCCAGCTACCTGGAAGGGGACCCAGTGATATGGATGTTGCCCCTGTACCTGCATGTTAATCAAAAATCATGATGACGATGATGATGGTAATAATAGTAAAAAGTTCACCAACAAAACAGTAATGTTAGCCTTAAAGTGTCATTAAAAAATGGTAGCAGAAAACATATTTTTTATCCCAAAGAAATATATGGTTTGATAGTTCATGTGAATCATCTGTTTAGCAACGGATTCACAAGAGTAATAATAACTAGAATGCGCAGTCGATGGCATGCCATCGTAAATCCCCATGCTCTTTGCCAATGTTGCCAACAGCATGATGAACGGACTTACTCTCCCATACTCTTTCCATGAGGGGAGGTCATGTAGCAAGTTTTGGTTAAATTCTGCCTAGCAGTTTAGAAGATAGCATGATGGATAGATGGGCAGATGATGGATAGATGGAAAAATAATGTTGCTCTCACACACCCTTACCATAAGGGGAAGTGATGTTGCAAGTTTGGTTGAATTCCGCCCCAGTGGTTTAGGAGGAGATAGGGTGCTGGACAGATGGAGGGATGACGGAAGCGAGGAAAAGTAATATTGCTCTCGCACATCCTAATCACGAGGGGAAGTGGTGTAGCAAGTTTGGTTGAGTTCCGCCCAGTGATTTAGGAGATAGCGTGACAGACAGATGGATGGACGCAGAGAAAAAAATAATGTTGCTCTCACACAACCTTACCATGAGGGGAAGTGATGTAGCAAGTTTGGTTGAATTCTGCCCAGTGGTTTTGGAGATGATAGTGTGACAGACAAATGGACAGACAAAGGACTCACAGACAGAGCTCTCACACATCCTTATTGTGAGGGGAAGTGATGTAGCAAGTTTGGTTGAATTTCGCCTAGTGATTTAGGAGAGAGCGTCATTAGCATGATGGACAGATGGATGGACACATGGACATGGAGAAAAAAATAATATTGCTCTTGCACAACCTTACCATGAGGGGAAGTGATGTAGCAAGTTTGGTTGAATTCTGCCCAGTGGTTTAGGAGATGATAGTGTGACAGACAAATGGACAGACAAAGGACTCACGGACAGAGCTCTCACACATCCTTATTGTGAGGGGAAGTGATGTAGCAAGTTTGGTTGAATTCCGCCCAGTAATTTAGGAGATAGCGTCATTAGCGTGATGGACAGATGGATGGATGCATGGACATGGAGAAAAAAATAATGTTGCTCTTGCACAACCTTACCATGAGGGGAAGTGATGTAGCAAGTTTGGTTGAATTCTGCCCTGTGGTTTAGGAGATAGTGTGACAGACAAATGGACAGACAATGGAAGCATGGACAGAGCTCTCGCACAACCTTACCATGAGGGGAAATAATGTAGCAAGTTTGGTAGAATTCCGCACAGTGGTTTAGAAGGAGGTTGCATGATGGACAGGCGGATGGACATGCATTCTGACGGATGGAAGGATGGAGGCGTTAACAATATCCCCATTGCTTTTTTAAAAAAAGCATGGAGATAAAAATATTTGAATGCTGTCTGCCGTTGTGGAGAATGGCACTTTAATGGCTAGTCCGAGATTTAATTAACCCAAATTTAGCTTGAAGTACTGTCTCTTTGACATGTATCCATTTACTTTAAAGAACTGTCCAAAAGTTGGTGTTTGCAACATGTTAGAGGGCCCTGAACTTAAAAGTTCTTTCAACACCAAGAATTTACTTTTGAGGATCAAGAATAAACAAAGCATTGATTAAATAATGAATCCTGACCTATAGGTGCTGAAACTACTCTGTTTTGACATCAGAGGGAATCTCGAACTTTGCCCATAATTTACTGAGTCAAGCATTTCTTTGAATTCAGATTGCAGAAAATCCCCAAATTTCCCTTACTATGCCTGTGGTTTGACTCGTTTTTTATTAGCTGAAAGTAAAATCTGAACTGTTATGAATTAACAAATTTCATCATTTGATGGATTTGGTTGTTTAAGCATGTGCACTTTATGTAATATTGAAGACATCTTATTACCTGACTTAACCAGTTACATATACTTAAACAAGTGGTAAACAGGTTAAAACTGGAGATTATAATTAGCATTTCTGATTTCATATCTGTCTGCATCTGCCATCTTATCATTAGTTGTAATATTAACAAAGGAGAGAGATAATGTGGGCTTCACCGTGCAAAAACATGTCTTCAGGCATACGTGGACAGTGGGGGCCCAGATCAGCTTGTGCATCTGCACAGTCTGATCAGGTCCTTCACTGTCCACTAACAGAATTATTTAAAACTACAGAATGTATAAATGGAGAACAAAGGCCTGGCTTCTGGAAAACTGCAATCCTTTTGTGCCCTATATGGCAGGATGGCCTGAATCAGTGCCTATTGTACATGTTCGAAGACACTTTTTCATTTGACAAAAGGCCCATAAGAGACATTGACAACTGGTGTAAATACCGGGCAGTATGATGATAATTGAGCCAGCGCATGACAAAACCTACAAAATGGCATGTGCACCCAGTGAAGACTCAGATCAGACTGGGCGGATGCCCAGGCTGGTCTGTGTCTTAGCTGGGCGCACATGCCATTTTGTAGGTTTTGTCATGTGCTGGGGTAACCTTTGACAAGATATGAGCTGTGTTCTGCAGAAATGTCTTAGAAGCATACTGTACTACCATAAATATTGGGAGATCCTTACCATACATTAACTTGTCCTAAAATTTGTATGTCCATACTAATACCTGTTATATGTAAAAAAGAATTGCTGACATTATAGACCCTAATTAGGGTTTATAGGGTCTATAATGTCAGCAATTCTTTTTTACATATAACAGGTATTAGTATGGACATACAAATTTTAGGACAAGTTAATGTATGGTAAGGATTACGGTCATTCTCTCCCTTCCGCTGATTCAAGAAGGGCAGTTGTCAGTTTCTGGCGAAAGAATGTGCACAATACTGGTTAACCGCTTGGAGGACTAAGCCTGCCCAGTAAACGTGTGGTTAGGTAAATTGACCGCGCTCGACATGACCCCATTGGGTTGACTGGGCCGTAAAACCTCAACACAAAGACCCTAATTAGACACTACATTATGTGGCATCTGATCTGTGTCTATTCTCGTTGCTTAGGCATTTCTGTCCCAATACGCAGGTGTTTTAAATATGATGTTTTAAAATATTTTCCAAATTTCTGAAAATATGACTACTGTTTGGGAAAGGGCATTTATTTAAAGTCAAACTCTTTTATTTGGAGATGATCAGGTTATTTTTTAATGAAATATACTTAAGCCCATATATGATAAAATGTAATTTTAAGCCCTTAAGATGCCACATACAAAATTTTGTACTCAAAAGGAATACACAAAAAGTTTGATCTATCCAGTTGTCAATGTCTTTTCTTAGTTTTCTTATAATGTAACTGCTCAGTAATATAATATTGAGCTAGGACACAGGAAAAGCTGCCTAATGCTATAGATGACATCAAAGACACCAGTCCATTCATTACGAAAACACGCCTATTCAAATATATTGAAAATTTCACCACCACCAAAAACTGAAAATTTTCAGATAAAAATTTCTGATATTTTTCATATTTCTGCTCAAAACATAGATTGTGGATACTCGTTAGAACCGCCTCGGCGAGGCGGTTCTAACGAGTACCCACAATCTATGTTTTTGAGCAGAAATAAGGAAAATAATGTATACCCCTGTAAACCCCAGTTTTACTATATAAAAGTGGGGTTTAAGGGGTCAAAATTATATAGGTATGTTTTCGTGATGCAACATTGTCTGATCAGGGCTTTAACTCTTCACTATTTATGCTGTACAAAGTTTTCACAACATTTGTGAGCATTGAAATTTCAGAGCAGCCTGCATCTGTATGAATGTGCAGGCTTCTCTGTACCTACCACATTCACTTAACCATTAAAGTGCCAATCACTGCTGCAGCCGACATTTTGGAATATTTTATTATCATTTTTTCAGAAAAAAATATTGCTTGACATTTCATGAAAATAGTCTGCTTGGTAGACAATTTACATGAAATGCCAAGTCTTATTTTCTCAGAAAAATGCCACAAGAAATACTAATAAAAGAATAAAAGAAATATGAAATAAAACAGAAAAAAAACAAAAAAAAACAAAAACAGATTGCCATCTACAATTTTGCTATGCACTTTAAGGATATAGGAGCACTTTAAGGGTTATAGGGTACTTTAAGGACTGTATGGCACTTAAAGAGTTACGGGACACTTTAAGGGTAAAAGTATTCTGTGGCTGTTCCTGTACCGGCATCCATCGTATAATTTCTTGGAGTTGGCTGGTATAACTGCTTGTTCATACATCATGTACATAATATATCGCTTGCTATATGCAGACTAACAAGAATATAATAATGCTATACTAACTGAATGAAAATGTTTGATCTATGCCATGATCTTGTAGTTTCTTAAACACTTAAAGGAAATTGATCCACTTTCAAGGGATAAGACTATGTGTTAATGATTATTGTCTCCCTTCTGAAAAGGGGTCTACTGTAAAAGGAAAAAAATTAAGGGAAATTGACACAAATTCAAGGGAGACAACTTTTTATGGTTTTTGCCTATCTTTTGAAAGGGGTCTACTCTGAAAGAAAAAAGAATTTGCTCCCCTTGGGAGCAAATTCTTTCCTTTCAGAGTAGACCCTTTTCAGAAGAGGTTGGTGTGCAGCAAAGCAAACAGGAAGCCACAAAAAATGTCACCCTTGTCAGAAATCTACCCAGTGCATCTGGTCCCCTTAAGGAACTGCAGGTACATGTATGGGGGATATTTAATTTCTCTTTAGTCAAATAATAGCATTGGCTATTTTGTTATGATGGATGGATGGTTTTACAGCCAGTCTACAGTTTTCTGTCATTCTGGACAACAAATACCAGTTTTGATATATTACTGACAATGTAGGCAGTGGATAGCAAGTTCATTTCTAAGGTAATTCTCCCCCTCCCATTGATTCAAGAAGGGCATTTGTCAGTCACAGGTGAAAATATGCACTGGTTATACCCCCGACATACGAAGTATGTGGGGGTATGTAGTTTTCGCTTTTCCGTTGGTCCGTTCGTTCGTACGTTCATTTGTTCGTCTTTCCGTCACAGGGTCAAAGTTTTTGCGTTAAAGTTTACAAGACCTCATATTTTGAAGACCCTTTGATGGATTTCATTCATATTTGGCATGATGGTAGATATAGGTCTAAAGTTTTTATCAGCACCATCCCCACCCCAGGGGTGACCTTGGGGTCAAGGTCACGGACTTAGAATTTTCATAAAAAGTCAGGGTCAAAGTTTTTGCGTTAAAGTTTATAAGACCTCATATTTTGAAGACCCTTTGATGGATTTCATTCATATTTTGCTTGTTGATAGATATAGGTCTAAAGTTTTTAACAGCACCATCCCTACCCCGGGGGTGACCTTGGGGTCAAGGTCACGGACTTAGAATTTTCATAAAAAAGTCAAAGTTTTTTGTGTTTAAGTTTATATAGCTATATCATCAAGACCCTTTAGGAATTTCATTTATATTTGACATGTTGCTAGATATCGGCCTAGAGTCTTACTCCGCATGATCCCCACTCAGGGTGTGACCGAGGTCAAGGTCACGAACTTAGAATTTTCATATAAAAGTAAAAAAATTTTGCGTTTAAGTTTATATAGCCATAACATCAAGACCTTTTGTTAAATTTCAGTATTCCCAAATTGAAAGGCCAGCGGATATAGCTATCAGCAAGGAATCTGTTGGTCTGTCCATCCATCCGTTGAAGCATTATTCGTTCATACTTTTTGTCTTAGGGTCAAAGTTTTTACGTTAAAGTTTATAAGACCTCATATTTTGAAGACCCTTTGATGGATTTCATTCATATTTGGCATGATGGTAAACATAGCTCTAAAGTTTTTATTGGCACCATCCCCACCCCGGGGGGTGACCTTTGGGTCAAGGTCACGGACTTCTAATTTTCATAAAAATGTCAAAATTTTTGTGTTTAAGTTTATATAGCTGTATCGTCAAGACCCTTGTAGAATTTCATTTATATTTGACATGTTGCTATATATTGGCCTAGAGTCTTACTCCGCATGATCCCCACCCCGGGTGTGACCGAGGTCAAGGTCACGAACTTAGAAGTTTCATTTAAAAGTAAAAGTTTTTGCTTTTAAGTTTATATAGCCATATCATCAAGACCTTTTGTTAAATTTTATTATACCCTAATTGAAAGGTTGAGCGGATATAGCTATCAGCAAGGAATCTGTTGTCTGTCCATCCATCCGTTGAAGCATTATTTGTTCATACTTTATTTTTGTCTTAGGGTCAGAGTTTTTACGTTAAAGTTTATAAGACCTTATATTATGAAAAGCCTTTGATGGATTTAATTCATGTTTGGCCTGATGGTAGATATAGGGCTTAAGTTTTTAACAGCACCAACCCTATCCCGGGGAATAACATTGGGGTCAAGGTCACGGACTTAGAATTTTCATAAATAAGTCAAATTTTTTGTGTTTATGTTTATATAGCTATACCATCAAGACCCTTTGAGGAATTTCATTTATATTTTACATGTTGGTAGATATATGTCTAGAGTTTTACTCAGCATCATCCTTATCCTGGGGTATGACCTTGAGGTCAAGGTCACAGACTTAGAAATTTCATATAAAAGTAAAAAAAAAAAAAAAAAAATTGCGTCCAAGTTTATATAGCTATATTATGAAGACCCTTTTGTTGATTTCATTAATATTAAGCATGATGGTATATATAGGTCTGAAGTTTTTCTCAGCACCATCCCCAAGCTGGGGCATGGCTTTTAAGTCAAGGTCACAGACGTTTCATACAAATGTCATTTTTGCTTATATTATAAAGACTGATTTCACTGGTATATGGTGATAGTTATAGGGCTAAAGTTTTATTTAGCTCAATCCCTGCACCTGTGCCTGACCTTTGAGGTCAAGGGCTTCATATTACTGTGTGATTGAATTTTTTCAATGTTATAACATATAGTATACAACTGCCATCTCCAGAGTCAAAGCTACATACTTTGTGCTCTTTAAAAGGTGGCGGTAGCGCTAGTCGGGGGTATATGTGCCCCACTGGGCACTTTGTCTAGTTAAACATTTAGAGGAATAAGCCTGCCTAGAAAAAGTGTGAGTAGGTGACTGGCTTGACATTAGTTTATTATTGTTCATTGGATGGTAAACCTCACTCACTCTAACAAATATCAAGGGTGTGATACAGCAGTGAGGTGGCATAATAAAAAGATCAATTCCCACATCTAAAGAGTGATGTTAAGCTCAGCTTAAAGAGAAACTCACATGCAATGTGATTTTTTTAAAGTCCATAAAAGCCATTATAAGATGATTGCAGTGTGACATTCAGTACAATATCAGCATCTGCATTATCCATCGAAATTTCCTGTTACATGTTACTTAATAATACTGATAGCTGGCCTCGGTAGCTCAGTTGGATGCGCGTCCGACTGGTGATAGGAGGTCCGGGTTCGACCCCCGCCGAGTTGGCAACATTCTTTCGTAGAGAGTTGATCATGAAATATTTTCTATGGTCATTCTCTCCCTTCTGCTGATTCAAGAAGGGCAGTTATCAGTTTCTGGCGAAAGAATGTGCACAATACTGGTTAACCGCTTAGAGGACTAAGCCTGCCCAGTAAAAGTGTGGCTTGGTAAACTGACCATGCTCGACATGACACCATTGGGTTGACTTGGCATTAAAACCTCAACACAAATAAATAATACTGATAATTCAGCAAACTATTTTGATGTTCTTTTTTTTAACCTGTTTTAGTTTGGAGACCCCCAAACTGGCAAACAGTGCAGACCCAGATTAGACACCACACAATGTGGCATCTGGTCAGGGTCTACATGGTTTGCTTTAAATACAGGAATTTCTACAAAATAAAGTAATAATGAAAACTAACCAGGCTACCAGCTATTAGAAATGGAC
The DNA here is from genome assembly GCA_964016985.1 of Anodontia alba. Classification (NCBI taxonomy): domain Eukaryota; kingdom Metazoa; phylum Mollusca; class Bivalvia; order Lucinida; family Lucinidae; genus Anodontia; species Anodontia alba. The sequence continues at coordinate 5,393,356 of OZ024830.1, read as the reverse complement.
TGGTCCAGAGTTGTGGTAGAAGAGTCCACTTGACATAAATAGGTTAAAGACAAAATCAACAGAAAAACAAAAGAACAGTCCCTTTCAGATACCCAAGAAGTAACCAAGGGGCCCAGCTTTTAACCCATTGTAATTGGGAGACCCGTAAAAGGGTAATTGGCAAACAGTGCAGACCCAGATCAGCGCCGCAAAATACGGTGTCTGATCTGGGTCTCCTCTGTTTGCAAATAGGTTCGCCATTTTTCTCTAGGAATATGTAAATCTCATGGCCAGACGTACCTAAAATTGAAATTGGACTCTTTCAATATATAGAGTGGGAGAGTCTATTCAGTATACAATGGGTTAATAGATACATGTATATGCACAGTAGCCAGTGGTTTACCTTACACTGCTTTTGTGATTCTATTGATCAAAGAAATTGATTGAATTTACCAGTACACTACAACCTCTCTAGAACACAATTCCTAGGAGCCAAAACCAAAACCATGTTGGCTAAACAGCCATGTTGTATCCAAAGAAAACTAAAGATAATATAGAAAAATGACCATAAATATCTGTACATTTTTTGTTTGGATACATTTTTGGGGTCCATCTTTAAACCATCTTATATTCAAAACTGTGCTAAATGAATCATATTATAAAAGGGTCGCTGTGTTATTTTAACTTTTCCAGGTGAAGCATGACAGTAGATAGTAGACATAGTAACAAATTATGATGATTCATCAATCCGGGCCATGTGCAAATCTGTGAAAACAGATCAAGGAGAGACAGACTGTTGGAAATAGATGAAGGATCAGCTAGCCATGCCAATTAGTGAGGGTCTTAAAATTATGTATGCCGTCAGTGAAGGCTCAGATCAGCTTGCACAATAGCTACAGATAAAAGGATTATTCAGGACCTTTTTATTTGTTACGTTTGCACCAAAATCTACTTTGTGGGCACTCATTAGAATTGCCTCACTGAGGCAGTTCTAATGAGTGCCCACAATGTAGGTTTTCAAGCAAAAATAACAAAACATTGTTCAAAATCATTGCCACATTTATCATCTTCTTAGGCTGTGGCCCATCTTTAGTCTGATCAGGCTATTTGACTCCCACAGTAAGACTGTGCCCTGTGACTGTTATCAGCCATCAAAGGCTTCGATTGTCTGTACTGCTGTACTCATCACATGTCAGTTACGTACAAAACATTTTTTTGGCATGTCTTAGTGGTGTTCAATCTTATTGAAGAATGACAGTATTGTGTAAAAGATTCTTAGACTTCCCGAGTGCCAGGAAAGTCAGATATTTTAACTAGACTATAGAGTTATTTTCGAATATATACTTCTATATCTATACATGTATATGTATCAGAAAAGGTTCCCGGTATACAGAAAGTCATATGAAAATAAGTTAGCTGCTTCATACAAAAACATGTGATTAAGGGGAAAAGATGCACTTCCAGGAGAAACAAGGCTGACATGGAAATTATTGCTTTTTTTGTTGGGGGGGTTGTGGGGGGAGCTTACTCTTATAGGAAAGAATTCTTTTCTTTAAGAGTAGCCCGATGTTTTGAAAAAAAAAAAAGATTAAATACAAACAGAGCAAAATCTTCTGTCTGCAAAAGTTGATGTGTCCCTTTAAAAATGGCACCTGAATTCTTCAGCTGTATTCTTCCCCATAACCTGTATCAGCAGGGAAGACCCAAATCACACTGACCTAGCACTTCACTGCATGGCCCGCATTGTCAGAAAATGCAGGTTGAGTTGAGTCTTTGTTGAGCACGTCAGAAGGTATGATTTCTTATGTTGCAGCACACATGTATATTATGGTTCCTTTTTTTGCATGGTGCAGCTCACTTAATTGGATTATAACACAGTCGACTCCAGTTATCTCGAAGTCCAAGGGACCCTCTGAAATACTTAAGAGATATCCGTACCTCGACATATCAGATTTGCAGAATTGAGGAAAAAATGAATCCAACAACCATATTTCACAAATTAGTATATAATTTGACTTCTGAAGTTAGATTTATATTGAAAATATTGTGGAAAAGAGGAGAAATTGCTCCCTTAGGAGCAATTTCTCCTCTTTTCCACAATATTTTGTTACCTGTCGTTAGATGTTCATGTTTAAACAGGGACCAGATTTTCACTTCGAGATAAGCGAAGTCGAGATAACGAGAGTCGACTGTATCTGGTCTGTATAATAGACAAGTCAGCAACAGGAAACTGCTGCTTTAAATGCTTGTGCATTTCTTTTTGTCATTTTACTTGTTTGTTCCAGGTGATGTCAGCAGCAAATGAGTCACTTTATTTTTTATTTAGTCCAGAAAAAACATAGATATTTCATTTTAATCATCTCCAGAAAAACATGTCTCCGTATGATAATGAGTATATACCTCCTCATCGGATGCTATTTTATCAGTCGAGAAGTTTTTGTATTTTTACTTTTTATGCCATGAAAATATGTTCTGGTACCCGTTATTAACCTTTACCACTTTCTGGGCAAATTCAGCAGACAACAAATTGATGATATTTTTCTTATTTTTCCCAGAAAACAGGATTTGAAATTTCATGCAAATTGTCTCCAGAGACAACTTGCATGAAATTTCATATCCTGTTTTCTGGGAAAAATAAGAAAAATATTTCAAGATGTTGTCTGCTGAAAAATTTTACCCAGAGTGCTAAGCGTTAAAGTGCTTCTTTAGAGTAACCACAATGTATGTGTTTATTGAGAAATGAGAAAAACATGTCAAGTATCTAGATACTCCCTTATGAAGAGAGCTATTAAATGAGACAGGTCAAATGAAATGTCAAGACTCACATTTCTGCTGCTGTATGAATTAAGCATATATTCCATTAACATACGAGTCAACACATGACAAAACCAACAAAATGGCATGTGCGCCCAGTGAAGACTCAGATCAGCCTCAGCAATGGCCCAGTCTGATCAGAGTCTTCGCTGTGTGTTCAATGGGTAGCTGAGGACTCCAGTTTTCTTCATGTGGACAGCGAAGACTCTGATCAGACTGGGCCATTGCTGAGGCTGATCTCACTGGGCGCTCATGCCATTTTGTAGGTTTTGTCATGTGCTGGCTAATATATGAGCAGCTTCATGGGAAAAAGAATCAATATAGTATTTACAACACAGCAAAGCCTGGGCATCCATGCAGTCTGGTGAGAACCTATGCTGTTAGCTCACATACGTCAGTATATGCAACACAGCAAAGGTTCAGACAAGCGTGGGCATCCATGCAGTCTGGTGAGAACTTATGCTGTTAGCTCACATAAGTCAGTATATGCAACACAGCAAAGGTTCAGACAAGCCTGGGCATCCATGCAGTCTGGCGAGAACCTATGCTGTTAGCTCACATAAGTCAGTGTATACAACACAGCAAAGGTTCAGACAAGCCTGGGCATCCATGCAGTCTGGCGAGAACCTATGCTGTTAGCTCACATAAGTCGGTATATACAACACAGCAAAGGTTCAGACAAGCCTGGGCATCCATGCAGTCTGGCGAGAACCTATGCTGTTAGCTCACATAAGTCAGTATATACAACACAGCAAAGGTTCAGACAAGCCTGGGCATCCATGCAGTCTGGCGAGAACCTATGCTGTTAGCTCACATGAGCGGTAGGTCAAGGAGAAACTTCAGCCAAAGAAATAGACATGTGGCTTTGCTGAGGGGCCAGGCATGCACACTGAAAGACTGATTCGAGGGAGAGTCTTGAGAGCCTTTTTTCAAGACGCAGCTCATTACAAAAACACACCTGTTCGAATATACTGCAAATTTAACCACCAAAAAATAAAAATTTTCAGATAAAAATTTCTGATATTTTTCGTAACTCTGCTAAAAACATAGATTGTGGGTACTCGTTAGAACCACCTCCACGAGGCAGTTTTAACGAGTACTCACAATCTGTGTTTTTGAGCAGAAATTAGAAAAATAATGTATACCCCTGTAAACCCCAGTTTTACTATATAAAAGTGGGGTTTAAGGGGGTCAAAGTTGTATAGGCATGTTTTCGTGATGTCATATATACAACTGTTAGTAGTGCCAGTATTATTAAGAATTTATTCTTACAAGAGAAAGATTAACTCTTGTACCTATTCCAGGGATGTGTACATCTGCAGTACTGTATTTAACCTATTAGGACATACAAAGGTCTGAGCCAACACTGTAGATCCAGATCAGATGCCACAGAATGCAGCATCTTAGGATCTTTACTGTTTCTTCATGTCAAGCAGATTTTTACACACCCACAGGTAGTAAAATGGACTTGTCAAACTTTTGGTCTTGTATTGTAAGGAGATGAGATTTCTTGATATTTATGAGATAAGAGGGTATCCAGATATACAGATCTTATTTCTCTATGAAAACATATGGGCATTTTTTAGAAATGCTTTGATGAGGCTCTTCTAATGAGTACCAAGAACATACACATGGGTGATAGTCCCAGAAACCCTTAATACTGAAAGCACACTTTTCCAGTACTGAAATCTATCTTTTCCCTATACATTGTACTTTATTTCGGACAAAAAATCTTCTCAATCTGAATTCAATATTACTGGTAATATTGAAAACTTGCACCCATGCATACATATTTGTGGAGAAATAAGACAAAATATAGTACTTTTGGAAGCCGTGCAAATGTGGTCTGTTAATGATTACTTCTGCTGAAGTATGGAAAACAGTTTTATGGGGAATTGATAGACCACCAAGTGAGATCACTCTCACCCAAATGTATTTGTCTCCCTTCTTAAAAAATGCTTAAGTGGGTTGGATACATTTAGTACATTTTCTGGCAATACTATACCAGGGAGACAATTTGCATTCCTGCATACCAATCCCCTTCTGAAAAGGGGTCTACTCTAAAGGGGTCTTCCCTAGGGAGCAAATTCTTTCCTTTTAGAGAAGACACCTTTCGGAAGGGGACTAAGACAGTTTTGACAGAGCTGTCTCCCTTGCAAGTGTATCAGTTCCCCTAAACCCCTAAAAGGAAGGATGGCAATTTCTCTTGTGTTGAAGTGGTCTGCTTTTGAAAAGGGAGGTAGAAACTTTCAACTCAGAATGTTCTCCCTTTGAGGTATATTCAGCTGTCTCAGTGTCATTGGAATGCAGAATTTAAAGTCATGCAAAAGATGCATTCTCTTTCATTGTTGAGCACCTTTTGCAGGCTAAAGATTCTGCCGAGGAGAAGAACTAAATAAGCTTTTGCTTTCATTCTTATCCTACTGTTTCTGGACTAGGAGTCCTAGAATCCTACCCTAAGCTTGGAACAAGTCAGTTTTACTGTCTGTGATGCATCTAAAAACTGCTGGATGAGTAGCTAACAGTGTAAATACTGATCAGACACCACATTCTGTTGAATCTGATATTGGTCAACACTGTTTGCTCATGCTCGTCTGTCCAAATAATATTGAACTAGGTTCAGTATTTATGAATTTTAGACCTCATAAAATTGGCAAAATTAAAGAAGATTTTATACCATAATTACTCTAATCCATTGTAGATTGAATGAACTCCCCACACTATATACTGAAAGAGTCCAACTTCAATTTTAGGGATGTCAGGCTGTGTGATTTAGATATTCCAAGAGAAAAATGGTAACTATATGCAAACAGTGGAGACTCTGATCAGATGCTGCATCTGGTCTGGGTCTGCATTGTTTGCCAGTTATCCTTTTAGGGGTCTTCAGACTACAATGGGTTAATATTTGGACACCATAACTGACAGCTTTATCGTAAAATTTAAATAAGTAACTACTTGGTGATTTGTCTAAATATGCTAGCTGAATAGGCCTTCATCAGCCAACTCCATTAGGAGCAGTTTGATCTGGGCTTTTGTTGTTTCCACAAATATATGGAGTAAATACAGTACTGCATTTGGTGTATTCTTCTCATCTGCCTAGTCTTAATCAGTCTTTGCTGGGTATTCTGTGGATAGCACTGGGTATTCTGTGGATAGCACTGGGTATTCTGTGGATAGCAAAGGATTGAAAGAGCGAAGGCAAGTATCTTCAGGCACAGCAAAGACTGATCTGAGGGCAGATACAGAGACTGGTTTGAGTCTTGACAGGAAGTACTTTGGAAAGGAAGACTGCTTGTACTGTGATGATATGCCGACTAGTCTGAATATTTACTTCCAAAACTGGACAGTACTGACTTCCCACAATGGTCATTATTACGCAGTATTTTAATTTTTAGTATCATAATAACCCTAAGTATTGGGACAGATAGGCTTTTGCAAACAGTGTAGACCCAGATCAGATGCTGCAGAACACGGCGTCTGATCACGGTCTACACTGTTCATCATATATGTACGGTAATATTTTAGCCACAGCAAGAGGTAGTTGAGTGGACTATTTCAAAATTTTGGACGTGTATGGTAAGTAGATAAGGTGTGCCAATACTTAGGGTTATTACGGTAGCTTGAGTTTTATTATGGTGCTTTTAACTATGCATTTATTTCTGTGATAAAGTTGTCTAAGATGTGTACATTGTATCTAACAAAAGTGCTTAGGAGATTCAAGACCAGTGTGCCCAGATGAATGGGAAAACAGACAGGTACATCACGAAAACATGCCTATATAATTCTGACCCCCTTAAATCCCACTTTTATATAGTAAAACTGGGGTTTACAGGGGTATACATTATTTTTCTTATTTCTGCTCAAAACATAGATTGTGGGGACTCGTTAGAACCGCCTCGTTGAGGCGGTTCTAACGAGTACCCACAATCTATGTTTTGTGCAGAAATATGAAAAATATCAAAAATTTTTATCTGAAAAATTTCATTTTTTGGTGGTAAAATTTCCAATATAATTGAATAGGCGTGTTTTCATAATGGTTTAGACCCAGACTGGCACATTGGCAAGTCTACAAGACAGGAGTACTAACTTTCCATGAAGAAAAATTAATTTTGTTACTGGGATGACCTTTATATGTGAATGTCAAGCAAACAAATTTTGTCCAGTGCATATGCTGACAGTTTAGGCCTAGTTCACCCTGCACATTAGTACAGTCTGATCAAGGCCTTCACTGTCATTGGGTACTGCAGTAATAAATAAACCACAGACTTAATAAGAAGGAGTATTTTGATAATACTTTTCTAGAGAAAAGTTCTCTATAAAAACATATACAGTCAACTTTCATTACCTCTCTGAAATACTTCTATATCAGTACCTTGACATATCAGATTTGCAGAATTGAGGAAAAAATGAATTGAACAACCAAATGATTGTGTAATTTGACTCCTGAAGTTAGAAATATATTGAAAATATTGCGGAAAAGATGAGAATTTCTCCTCTTTTCTACAATATTTTGTTACCTGTTGTTAGGTTTCCATGTTAAAACTGGGACCAAATTTTCACTTGGAGATAAGCTGTTATTCGAGATAAGGGGAGATAATGGGAGTTGACTGTATTCTGGATACTCTTTAGAAGCACCTCAATATATTTGGTTGTAAAAAGTATGCATATGCTGATTTGGGCCTTAACACTTTCTCTTCCAGCTTCCTCAAAAACTAAGAGCTCAGTGCCAAACACAGTTTTGATACTCCTTTCTTTCAAAGGGGTACTGTGTAAATGACTGTATCTCATTAATCTGTCAATGAATTCTTGTGGCTATATTTATCCTTTCATGCACATTAGGATGAGTGTCAAGAATCTAGTATAGGTGGTATTCTCCTCCAACCTTGTCAGTTTTCGAGCCTGCATTTTACACTGACTCAATGTTAGTCAGTTCTTCAGACATATTGAAGCACTTGTTTATCTTCTGCTTGCAGTTTTGGAGGAGAATGGATTGTCCAAACAGTTTTTATTGTCACTCCGTGTTTCGAGGCTGTTTTTGTTTTCTCTTATTTTCTACTTTCGGTTTCATGGACAAAAGCAGCCAACAATACCTGCATATTGTATATGGAACTGTTGCATATGATCTCAATAATTATATGCAAATAAGCTCGGAGTAGCATTCCTTATGCTATAACACTGAAGCAACAGATACTAGGGGTGCAAAATTTCGATTACAGTCATGCATGGCACTATAGGGTAAAATTGACTTGAAAAGCATATGGAAGTAAAAGTTTTAAAGCTCCATTTTAGCTACATGGCTGTTAGTTTACAGGCTGGTCTATGCTATCATCAATCTATATCCGCCCAAGACACTAAAATAAATACTTTTCTTATGTCCTCCCTTTGCACACTTTGTTATTAACCCTTGTACTGCTGAACTCTGATATGCTCTGCCTTTGCAAACAGTGTAGCTCCAGATCAGAAACGGACTAATCTGGATCTGTACTGTTTGTCCTTCTGAATGTGAATTGTATCAAGAACCTGTATCAAGTAATGTTATTGGCTGACAATTAGGTGGATATGGCATCTTATTCAGTATGACAAGGGTTAAAAAGAAAATATTTTAGAATGGACATCTGCTACAATTTTGCATTACGAAAACATGCCTATTCAAATATACTGAAAATTTTACCACCAAAAACTGAAAATTTTCAGATAAAAATTCTGATATTTTTTCATATTTCTGATCAAAACATAGATTGTGGATACTCGTTAGAACTGCCTCGACGAGGCGGTTCTAACGAGTACCCACAATCTATGTTTTTGAGCAGAAATAAGAAAAATAATGTATACCCCTGTAAACCCCAGTTTTACTATATAAAAGTGGGGTTTAAGGGGGTCAAAATTATATAGGTATGTTTTCGTGATGGAATAGCATTTGATGGGTAAATAGGTTTATTTGGCAGTGTTCACACATAGTGCATATCATTTTAGTACATATATTGCATCACAGCCTTATTATAACATTATTGTTAGGACCCAAGGCAAAAACTATTAGCTACATCACAGTTTTATATCCAGACCAAAATGTATAGATTATAAAGAAAAATGACTGAACGGTCATTTTTCTATTTAATCAGTACAGTTTTATTTCAATACAACATTTTGGCATCCACCTTTAAAGTATACTCTGTCCAAAACATGCTATAATAAAGCCAATTATTAAGAGTTTGCTGTGAATATATAAAATAATACAGGTAAATCTAATTATTCAAAAACAACAGTTGACATTTCAGTGGGTGTTTGGTTTCTTAACCCTTGCCATAATAAATTTAGATGCTGTGCCCACTTAATCGAATATTCTGAAGTTCATATAACGAGATACCTGCCCATATAGTCATTGCCATAGTCCATGGAATTAAACTCTATATCAGATGATTTATAGCTCTAAATCAGAGGGTTTTCAACTAAAAAGCAGAGCTCTAGATAAGGCATTTTTGTGTTGGTTTTTTTTGTTTGGTTTTTTTTTTACAAAAAAACGTGCAAGATGTTTTTCCGATTTCTGCATGAAAAACATATATGCATGTTGTGGAAACTCATTAGAAGCACCTTGAGGCACTTCTAATGAAGCACCTTGAGGCACTTCTAATGTATACCCACAACAAATATTTTTATGAGAAATAGGAAACTCATTTATTTGGATACCCTTATCTACAGCATTGAATATAGTTTTCTTTCTCTACCAAAACAGGTTGTAAGTATGGTAAATGTCCAAAAATTTCAAACACTTTATTCCATACTACTTTTGCCTAAATTTTGCCTTTTATGCAGTTGTTTCTTAAAATACTTAGTGGAATGGCAAACAGTGTAGACCCTGATCAGACTGCTCCTTCAGTCAGATCTGGGTCTGCACTGTTTGCGCATGTTATTTTGTCAGACACTTTGGTGTTCAAAATTTTAGGACATTAACCGTAACATGTTTTTGTGGAGAAATAAAAGAATTTTGAGACCTATTATTTTTCCTATCTAGATCTAATTCTTTACCAATCTAATTAATTAATACCAAGATTATTTCATATAGTTAATGTAACAAAAAAGTGATGCTAAACCCATTGTAGTCGGGAGACCCGTAAACGGGTAATTGGCCAACAGTGCAGACCCAGATCAGATGCCGCAGAACGCAGCGTCTGATCAGGGTCTCCACTGTTTGCAAAAAGTTTAGCCATTTTCTCTAGGAATATGTAAATCTCATAGCCAGATGTACCTAAAATTGAAATTGGACTCTTCCAAAATATAGTGTGGGAGAGTCTATTCAGTATACAATGGGTTAATATGCGTATTTTGTTGCTTTCTAATCATAGTAAGAATCTTTATCTATTATAAACTTATCCATTATTGATAAAGTATAAACAAAGAGAAATTGTAAGCACAGATAGTGTTTTGTTTCTATTTTTCAGAACATATTCATCAGGTAACATTGTTTTACTATATACATGTGCACTAATTACTTGTTTTTGTGTCTGTGCACAGTAACATTCATTTTCAGTACATGTGCACTAGTTAAAATTTATTTTTGGTACATGTGCACTAGTTAATATTTGTTGACTACATGATGAACTATTTGTGACCATATAGATGTAATGTGTCTTTTGTTTTCTCCACTGAGCCATGTCAAGGAAAAGGGGAACTTACGGTGAAAAGACACGTCAAAGTGAGAACATGCTCAGCTGAATGTTTTTGCATCCCTTTTTAGAAGGAGACCACTTTAGCAGAGATCCCTTCTGGAAGGGGGTAAATCTAAATGGAAAGAATTTGTTTCACTTCGGAGCAAATTCTTTCCTTTAAGATCAGCCCCTTACAGAAAAAAACAAACAAAAAAAAAAAAACCCACAAAAATCCAAGGTTAGAGTGATCACCTTTGGAGGTTTAGCCATTCAGTGCAACATTTAATTTATAAGTGAAAGCTGAGATTCTGTTTTTTTGTTTTTTGTTTTTTGTTTTTTACAAGATAAGGCTTGACATGTTGAGTAAATCATCAGCCATTCCAACATTTGTTAAAACTTTTTCTGAGAAAATCTGATGTGACATTGCATGTGGTAAACAATCTTGGTAATGTTAACCCTTCTCTTGCTGAACACGACATGCCCCATCTTAACAGTGTAGATCCAGATCAGTTGGCTTCTGAAGAAGCCAACTGATCTGGATCTGCACTGTTTGTCATTAAATATGTGAATTTCTATCAAAAACCCAGATCAAGTATTCTGATTGGCTGGAAATTAGAAGTGGGCATGGCATCTTTATTCAGCATGACAAGGGTCAATCCTCATTTTCTCTGAAATATTAAAGCAGAATGTCATCTGCTACAGTTTTGAATAGTGTTTTAACTCTTGTCATGCTAAATAAATTAAGATGCAACACCCTCTTTTAAATTTCAGCCAATCAGTTTACTTGATCCAGGTTAATGATACGAATTCAAATACAGAAAGGCAAACAGTGCAGATCCAGATCAGTTGGCTTCTTCAGAAGCCAACTGATCTGGATCTACACTGTTTGCAAAGGCAGGGTATATCTGGGTTCAGCAGGACTAGGGTTAACAGTTTGAGATAATTGGGGACTGAGAAGATAAAGATAGTTTTTTGTAATTTTTGCAACAAAACTTATATTGGTTACTACATATTAGAATCATACCTCAGTGAGACAATTCTAATGGGTATTCTACTTTGGTTTTGGTGCAAAAATAATAAAAAATCATCATAGAGTGATCCATAGCTCTATTTAAGGCGCTTCTTTCAATCCAAAAGTATTGATATTTTTCTTACTTCTCCACAAAAACATAGGCGCTTCTAATGAGTGCCCACAACATATGTTTTCATGGAAAAATAAGAAAAATATTAACCCGATACCCACTGTTATCTAGACCTTTGTAAGACGAAGAGTATCAGCTCATCTGGGGCTAGGTTTACTTAAGAGCCTTTTTCCCTTGATCTGGTTCATTTCTGTTTGTTGTTGTATTTATTCATACTTTAGCATTAATGCATATGATGATTACAGAAGACAAAAGAAGTGGATAATTGTTTGTCTTTCTCTTATTCCCATCTAGTTTAGAGTCATTACCAAACAGGGAGCTGTAAAGTTTTCTGTTGTGAAAGTTTTCCTATCCCACTTTAGTCTGGAGCCCCTCTAAAGGGTAAATGGCAAACAATGCAGACCCAGTTCAGACAACACAGAATGGGATGTGTGATCAGGATCTACACTGATTGCATTAAATACATGAATTTCCAGAAAATTTCATTTGGGCAAGGTAACAAGTTTGCCTTGGCAAATACTTCCAGCAGGCACTCACACATAAACAGCTAAGAATTCTTTCCTGATGTCTTCACAGTCCTGTGTTGGAGGTTGTCAACCTAACCATTCTAATATCAAAACTGGATATCAGGCATATCCAGATAAATATTTATTCTTATTTCTCCATGAAAATATATGTAGTGGACTCATTAGAATTGCCACTGAGGTGCTTCTAACGAGTACCCACACCTTATGTTTCTATGGAGAAAAAAAGAAAAATTTCATACATTTTGCTTGAAAAAAAAAAAAAAAAAAAAAACCTATCTAGAGCAGGTCTGATCATAACATTTGCTCAGTAGATCAGCTTCCAGTACAGGTCATAATCTACCACTCAACCCCAGTCACAAGGCGGAGTATTTTTCAAATCTTCTAAAGTTGGTGGAAGCAAGGACGGCGGTAAACTAGGAATATTCATGAGGAAGGGAGGTAACTGATATTGCACTGGTTCAATCTGTTCCTCGACAGTTTCATCTTTTTTCAGTCTTTTTGCCCTCTTTGCCAGCCAGTCTTCCAGGGAAGGTTCCATCTCTAAGGATTTGTCCTTCTCTTTAGCTTGCTTGGCTGCTTTATCTCTTTCAACTGAAAAATACAAAATAGATGTAGAGATTTTTTCTTTTTGCTTTGTATGCTAACAGAATGTTGATGATGATTTGGTGTTACACATCCCTTTCAACATTATATTAACCAACCCGGATATCCTCTGTCTTTGCAAACAGTGTAGATCCAGATCAGTTGGAGAAACCAACTGATCTGGATCTGCACTGTTTGTCATTAAGTATTTGAATTTGTATGAACAAATTGGAGCAAGTAATCTGATTGGCTGAAAATTAGAAGTAGGCGTGGCAATTTATTCAGCAGAACAAGGTTAAGTCATATCAAGATGATGGAAGGATGATAATGAATGGTTCTGTGCAATGAAACGTCATACAATCATGAGCTAAATTCCCCTCCAGCTGGATTCGAACCCAGGACCTTGATCTGAAGTCGGGTGCGCTAACCACTCGCCCACCTGGACCCTTCTAACAGTGATTATACTGGACAAAAATAATATAAGATGGTCCTAAATTGCTCATCTCAGTTTCACTCTCTTTTGTTTCAATTTTGATATTTGTTTCAACATAAGATTTTCTCTAGACAGATATACAGGGACACTTAGCCCGTTGTGATCATGTTTTTATGCTGATGGAGTCCATTTTAGTTGATTGGTAATGCTTGACCTTGTGACAAGTCCTATAAAAATATTTCAAACTTTTATAATAAGTAAAACAGATGTACTGTATCATGTATGCTGGAGGCTTCTAGATCATGAGATGCGACTCTTTATCATGAAATTTGGGGTATCCATGTTTGCATCTCGTGATCCTGTCATCTGGGAAACACATATATGATACATGGCACCAGATCATAGTACTGTAGTAATTATGTAAATATTTAAATTTTGTGGATGCAGACATGGGTTTGTGCAACATCTTTTTGTCTGCTTTATACAGACAAAAAAGGTGTGTTTGTCAAAATTCACAAGTCCATTTTACTACTATGAATGTGTGTAAAATTGCTGCATACGTGGCAAACAATGTAGAGCCTGATCTGTGGCATCTGATCAGTGACTACACTGTTTGCTCAGACCTGTCTTTCAGTATATGTGGAGTAAGTACAGTAATTTGATTACATCAAACCCCTCAGAAATCATCCTGGATCCACCCCTGTGTTTTTATGGAGAACTGCAGATGATTCTGTTTATTTCTTCATTATGTTGTGGGTACTCATTAGAAGACCCTAGAAGGACATTTCCAATAATTACACATAACCTTTCTATGGAGAACTGGAGAAAATTATCCCCAAATACTCGTTTAACAAATCAGGGGTGGTCGGGTGGTGCGAAGGTGTCATGTATCTTATGTCACCGGGGCGTCCAGCTGATATTGGCTTACAGTTGGGCAAGGCCTGCTATCCTTGTAGCAGGTAAGGGTAGGGAGGTGATGTTTCTATTTCTTCTGTTTCTTCACTTTCATTCCTGTTCCTCTTTCTTCCCTGTCTCTCTCTTTCGTCTCTTCTGCTATCACTTCTGTCTCTTTATCTCCCTTTCTCTGGGAGACGACACAAAATGACCCACAAGGGTTGACGTGTCGTTAAACCCCAACACAATCAATCAATCGTTTAACAAATCTCCGGTCATCCCGAGGTCCAGTATTTTATCTATAAGATCTTTCTTACTCTGCTGTTCTAGCTGTTGTCGTCTCTCAGGAGTCATGTGTGAGAACCTACAGTCATCCCCATAATTACACAGCCCTGTAAAGATAAATTGAACATAAACTAAAAATGTGTTTATAAAACATTAAGCCCCTAACTATTCGCTTGTCAGGACAAAATGCCAAACTTGAAAAGGCGCATAACTCTGACAAAAGTAATCCAAAGTTCACCAAAATTCAATCAGGTCATCTACACATTGGTTGATTGTGTTGGGGTTTAACGACACGTCAACCCTTGTGGGTCATTTTGTGTCATCTCCCAGAGACAGGGAGAAGAGATAGTAGAGGAGATGAAAGAGAAGGACAGGGAAGAAAGAGGAACAGGAATGAAAGTGAAGAAACAGAAGAAATAAAAACATTCCCCCAATACCCTTACCTGCTAAAAGGATAGCAGGCCTTGTCCAACTGTAAGCCAAAATCAGTTGGGTGCCACACTGATTCCAAACTGCTTGCACAATTTCATGAGCCTAACTCAAGATATTTTACTTACAAGAAAAGCTTGGTGAAACAAACAAGCTCAAAGCAATATGACCTCCTAACTTCTTTGAACTTGGGGGCATAATGACTCCGTGAGAGGCAGGATAAGAAATGGAGATCTGCCTGTGCAAATTGGGAAAGAACGGTCAAAAGCTCTAAACGAGGCACTATTTTCAACCATGTTGTGGGTATTCAGCAGCACTTCTAATGAGTACCCAGAACATGTTTTTTTATGGAGAAATAAGAAAATATTCACCTGGGCCCAGTTGTTCAAAGCGTCGTTAGCTTAATGAGCTCGTTAAGGGTCATTTCGTTAACTGTTTTAGCGGATTCAATATACAATATTCTGATATTTTTTGCTGAAAAAATGTGAGTAGCTTTTGCACTGCAAAAGCTACTCACATTTTTTCAGCAAAAAATTTCAGCATATTTGCGTATCACTCGATGTAAATTTTAACGAATCGTTAACTAACGACGTCGTTAGCTTTGAACAATTGGGCCCTGATATCCCCATCTACAACTTTGTGGATCAGCCTACAAATTCCTGCAGTCTACTGTCCTTTCGACATCACTCAGAAAGATGTTTTTTGCTTGGCATTTTATTTTAAATGAAAACATTTTGTTCTGGTTGACCATATCTTATCAGAAACCATTTGTCTTTTCTGTTTCTGTGTTTTGTTCTCAAATATTTACTCTACAATTAAATTTATGGCCAAAAATTGGTCTGACCTATGCATTTTCTATAGTAAAGTTATTTTTTGGAATTTTTTGTCTAAGAACATATTTTTTACTTTTCTTTGCTGAATTTGAATTATTGATGTTTCACAACAATACTATGAAAATTTCAGAAAAATTGAACAAGCAGAACTTGTTGAAAATCTGTCTCCAAGTTACCTACCCAAAAGATTTCTGCAGAATTTACATCCATTTTTACTATCGGAAAATGTACAAATATTTGATTTTTTAAAAACCAATAACTAGAATACAACTTTTTGTGTATAGGTAGTTACGACAAATGGTTTTGCATTAAATCATGACAAAAGTTTATAAATTTTCTTCATCTATATTAAGCGCCAAGCAAAAAATGAGTCGGCCTCGGTGGCTCACTTGGATACGCCGTCCGACTGGAGACCAGGAGGTCGCGGGTTCAACCCCCGCCGAGGTCGGTAACATTCTTTCGTGGAGATTGATCATGAAATATTTTCTACGGTCATTCTCTCCCTTCCGCTGATTCAAGAGGGGCAGTTGTCAGTTTCTGGCGAAAGAATGTGCACAATACTGGTTAACCGCTTAGAGGACTAAGCCTGCCCAGTAAACGTGTGGTTAGGTAAACTGACCGCGCTCGACATGACCCCATTGGGTTGACTGGGCCGTAAAACCTCAACACAAACAAACAAACTTTCTGAAAGATGTCGAAAGCATAGTAGTCACTAATCGGGGCTTTTACCATGCAATTTCTGGCTCTACACTTATAAACACACAATCTACTTGCATAATATGTGTGTGTGTGTGTATGTATGTGGGTGTGTGTATTTTGTGTACTGTAACCTCAAAACTAAATGTGCTGTAGCACATCATGATCTTACTGTCCACAAAGTTCAATGTGATCCTATCAAAACTGTAGGAGGAGTTATCCGGAAAGGAAGTGCGGACGGAACGACTCTTTAACATTAATTTAGCATACAAATTCAAGTCCTGAGGTCATGTAGGGGGTAGGGATGGTACTGTGTAAAATTTTCAAGCGATATATATTTTCATACCAGAAAAAAACTTAATCTATCAAAGGGATAATAATGAGGACCTAAACACTTTAATGCAAAACTTTCACATAAAAATTCTAATGCCAAGACCTTGACCCTGAGATCATGTAGGGAGGTGAGGATGGTACTGCATGAAATGTTAGACCAATCCATAGGTCTTGATAAGAGGGGGTATCAGGTAAATATTTTTCTTATTTCTTGTTGAAAACATGTTGTGGGTACTCATTAAAAGCGCCTCGGTGAGGCCCTTCTAATGAGTACCACAACATGTTTTCCTTGAGAAATAAGAAAAATATAGATACTTTTTGGTTGAAAAAAGCGCCTTATCAAGAGCTATGCTTTAATCTATATCTTCATAAACCAAATCCATAAAACGGCAGTTCGGGCCTCAGACTCAATGACAGTCTCTTCGTAAAACCAGTGGGTTGGGGCTTGACGATATGTCTTTGGTTTGGCCGCCGTGGTTCAACTATTGGTTTTCATTTACTCTGGCATACAGTAGAATTAGCCATGAGTACTCGTCTTTGTTTATTATAGTGATTATTTTGATTTTTATGTTTTCGCTTTGATGCATTGACTGAGTTGGGAGCCTTATGCGAACTGTGTTTCTGTATTAAGAGTAGCATCGGGACTCGGGGTGAAGTTAGCTAGCTGTAAAAGTGCTTTAAACCCCCCAGTGGTTTGCTCTGCTGACCGTTCTAAAGCGGTGGTCCCGGTGTTAGTCTTACTCTTTGTTGCTTTCTGGTTTATTCTACGAGGCGATTTATTGTATGTCTTTCCGTGTGTCATTTTGTTCTTGTGTTTTTCAGTCCTTTTAGTATTGCGATTACCTCGCTTGGGGAGTGCTTTTCGTATGTTTGTTCGGTTTGTGCTTGTTTGGATTTGTCGGTTTCTTCTTCCTCTTGGGGTCTGGGAAGGGCTGCGGTTTGTGATTGTGGCACTCCCTGGACTTTTCTCCTAATTTTTTTTTGGAAATAATGAGGTTCTAAAAACTTTAACATAAACCTTTAACATAAACTCTTGTCATGACCTTGATCTTGAGATTACATAACGGGGTGGGGTTGGTACACAAAACTTTAACATAACAAGAGGGCCTAGAAAGCCCTGTATTGCTCATCTGAGTACCAGACAAGTGATCCCTGGGTGGGACCATTTTTTACCTCGGGGCTGTACCGGTAATCTGAACAAGTCAACTTGATACTTCCAATGATATTTCGAGTCAACTGGCCTTTCTGTTGAGAATAGATTTTCAAGATGGCACCCGTGGTGGCCATCTGAGATTTTCAATCAGATCAACAAGTCATCCCGATACTTCCTATCAAGTTTCAGTTCAATTGGCCTTTCCATTAAAGAGGTGTACTTCAAAATAGTTTTCAAGATGGATGCCAAGGCTGCCATCTTATATTTCCAATAGGAATGATTTAAGCTATTTTTGATCTACAAGTATCGGCTTTTCAGTTCAGGAGAAGAAGAGCAAAACAGACTTTCAAGATGTGGCCATGGCAGCCATCTTGGGTTTCCAGTCTGAACCATTTTAGCTACTACAAGTTGCCCGGATATTTCCTACCAAGGTTCAAGTCAACTGGCCTTTCGTATACATGCCATATCTCACACTGTGAGAAAATCTCGCAGAATTTGGTCCATCTAGAAGATTCAAATCTCACAGAATTTTCAGACCATTTTACTACAGATTTTATAAAGAAATAAACATAAATCACACACTGTTGTGGTTTTCACAAGCTCCTTACATTAAAAAAAAAAAAGACTTACTTGGGGGAGCTCCAAAGTGATGTTTTAAGAAAATCTCACAGCATTTTGTGTAATCTCCCTTAAAATTTTGCCTTATCTCACAGATTGTAGTCCACAGCTAATGGCATGTATGCTTTTGGTTCAAGAGAAGAAGCCCAAAGGATTTCAAGATGGATACCATGGCGACCATCTTGGATTTCTGATCTCAAAGATGTTTAGCTATTTGTCATCTGCAAATTGCCCTGGTACTTCCTACCAAGTTTAGATTCAATTGGTCTTTCAGTTCAGGAGAAGCGCAAATAGATTTTCAAGATGGCTGCCACAGTGACTATCTTGGATTTTAGCTATTTTTGGTCTGCAAGCTGCCCTGATACTTCCAACCAAGTTTCGGATCAATCTGCCAGGTTCAGAGAGAAGAAGCGCAAAATAGATTTTCAAGATGGTGGACATTTTGGATTTCCAATCCGAACAATCTTAGCTATTTTTGATCTATATGTCACCCAGATGCTTCCTACCAAGCTTTGAGTCAATTTCTTTGAGCTTTGACTTTACATATATTTTTTTCAAGGTTTTCAAATGTAAAAGCCTAAATGAACAAAGCTGACCATGTTGTAAAATATGTCAAGGTCAACCCAGGATCATCATTTATATAACTTTTGTAGTGCTCAAGTTCCTTTTGCTGTGTGCTAAGTTTCAAGGTCATCTGACTTACGGTTCTGAAGAAGATTTTTGAAGTTTTTACCATATATGGGCATGGCAATCATCTTGGTCATGTGCCAGGACAAATCATATAAACTTTTGTTCCCCCAAGGCATAGATGTTCCAGTGGGCTGGATGGCCTAGTGGTTAGCACACTTGACTTTCAAGCATATATTGTGGGTTGGAATCCCTCTCAGATCCAGACAATTTTCAGACCATTAGTACACTTACAATGTACATGTTGCTCCAACTCAAAGTGCCCTTGGTTGACTATAATGGGGACAGGGCAGTGCTTGGTAATAGACAGTGGCACCAAGTGTGCATGGGTGATCCATGAAAGCAAGACTGTACAAATACATGTACATAACAATCGCCACAGCCTCTATGTGCCTGGTTTTTGTTTGATTTGGGCTTAACCTCGCTTTCAACAATCTTTCAGTCATATCACGACGGTGTCTGGATGTGACAGGGAGCTCAATGCTCACCTTTAGAGTGCTGCCTCACTGAAATATCACGCCCCAGACACTTTGACATCATATCCCACCCAGTCACATTATACTGACACTAAGCTGACCAGTTCTAGCTTTACTTTCTAAATGCTGAGTGCCAAGTGAAAGAGCAGCTAGTACCATTTTTATTTTTAAAGTCTTTGGTATGACTTGGCCAGGGATCAAACCTGCAACCTCCTGGTCACAAAGCGGACGCTCTACCACTGCTGTGCCGGTTTCTCGGGTGCCTGGTAGCATTAAAAATCCACACAACAGTAGCATAGATGTTCCATATAAAATCAGACTTCAATTGGTCAAGTAGTTTCTGGGGAGATGTTTGATGAAAGTGTGGACAGACAATAACAGACTATTGATATACTACGAGGGCGAGTCAATAAAACAAGAAATCCACGGAAAGCGATGTCACACCTGCAGGGATAAAGTCATACAAGTTCCTATTTGTATTGAAAAAAATCTATTTTGCAGTATTCAAGAAATTGACAGGTTAGTTTGTAAGAAAAATGGACAAAGTAGAAAATTTGGAATATTGGCTTGCTAAATTTGATCTAAACCTGTACATTATTTCACAAGATATTGATATTGAGCAGATATCATTTTTGCCCAATAATCAAGGCCAGTAACTCAGCTGAAAATTGACAAAAAATGTCATGTGACAATCCCAAGCTAGGTATTGTTAACAATAATATGTATGCAAAATATGATCCTAATCCATCAATTTTTTCACAAGATACTAAGCAGAAACCAATTTTGGGCATAAATCAAGGGCCCCTAACTCTGCTGAAATGAATCTGAGAATCATGAGCAAACAATATGCATATCTACACACCATGGCCAAAACATCTGTGAAGTTTCAAAATGATTGGCCAAAAACTTTAGGAGGAGTTGCGCTCACGAGACACCCACTGACTATAAGGGTTTTAGGTAAAAACTGACTAAGTTAAAAAAGCGGAAAAAGTTAAAAAAAAAAAATCTGAGAATTATGAGCAAACAATATGCACATCTACATGCCATGGCCAAAACACCTGTGAAGTTTCAAAATGATTGGCCAAAAACTGTAAGTGGAGTTGCGCTCACAAGTCAATTGTTGACGAACGGACATACGGACGGGTCACGGCACGCCTATATCGCACCTGCGTGCGACAAAAACAGCCTAACTTATTTCTGGGTAAGATCGATCTCTTCTTTTTCAATGTAACTGCCCTCTAGAATGATGCACTTGGACCAACGGTGTTCCAGTGCCATCAGCCCAGAACTGAAGAAGCCAGGGTCCTTGTCTCCGACCCACACCTCAACTGCCGCCACGACTTCTTCGCTGGACCAGCACGCAGGTGCAACAAAAACAGCCCAACTTATTTCTGGGTGAGATCGATCAGGGTTCTCACTAGGATTTTAAAAGTAGGAGTCCGGGACTCCCTTTTTATAAAAAGTAGGAGTCCCAGCCAAAAAGTAGGAGTCCCACTCCCCCCAAAAATAGGAGTCCCATTGTTTTTTTTTTTTTTGTTTTTTTTCCATGACTCTCCTTTAATAGTGAGCATGTCCCCGCTAATTCATTCTATAAATACCTGATGGAGAATCAGTTTCCTTATTTTCACATACTTTTTTGTGTTTTTTTTTACCAACTGATTTTGGTCTCTGATTTGCTTAAACAACTGGTAGTCATTATCACATATCCTGAGGTTATTAATTCAATAGAGTTGGTCCAGAAATTCGATGACCGTCATGTCTCTCTCATGGGAAAATAGAGACATCTTTGCAGATCAGGAAGACATGACTGCAGACATGACAACCCTAACCTATTTTACTTGCATGGTAAAGGTCGTCGCACTTCAATTCAATACCCCACCCCAACTCAAAAAAAGTTCGGTTCGTTGCTGTCTGAATAAAGTGATCTTGAGTGTTATGGATATTAAGTGAAACATATTTTAATCAAAACTAATTAAAGCTCCGTTATATGCTATCACAAACTGATATATGCAATATATCCGCACATTCTGATCATGGACACCTCTGTTGAGCTTCCCGCAAAACGTCAATTCAATGTTTACATACACGGTGCGTGCTGCGATCAATACACGCTACGAAAAAATGTCCGGGACTTC
Organism: Anodontia alba; assembly: GCA_964016985.1. NCBI lineage: Eukaryota > Metazoa > Mollusca > Bivalvia > Lucinida > Lucinidae > Anodontia > Anodontia alba. Next base: position 5,371,697 of record OZ024830.1, on the reverse strand, counting down.
TTCACTAGCTGAAATTTCGATCTACTGCTTTGATTTGCCGAAAAACTCTTGATAATTTAGTTCTATTTTAAATATGTGTCTGATTCATATGCATTTCTGACAAGAAAGTGCTCTATTATGCAACATGGTAATAGTTCGTTTTTCCCCCAAAACGGTTTCCCGCCACGCTGTCAAATGACGTTTCTCTTACGAGCACGCACTACCGTTACTTACATGCACGTACTTTCTTCGTGCAGGAGCAATGGAAAATGTAACTTAAACTATAACAGTCCCAAATCGTATACCGTCAACCGGGGTGCATCTGAGCAGTCCCATAAGACTCTTCACATGGGTTTATGGGATAGATTCTATGGAATTTGGGAAACTATATTTTTTTAGTGACAAGCAGGAATATAAACCGTTTAGATGCGCAGCCTGATATCTCGCAAAGGGATAAAGTGCGCTTGTGTAAGACACGTGTCGTCTTTTAACAGAAAAAAAGTAAGCGGGCGTTTTTTATGTTAGTGACGAAAATTCAACGTCCGAAAATTTTTAAATTGAAGAAAAAAATGATTACTAAAACAAAAAAAAACAAAACAAAAAAAAACAAAAAACGCCAGTCTCAAGGGATGAAATCATCATATCTGCGCGTGTATTTTCGATGAATCAGTCGGGGGTGCAGGCAATACACATAGAGGTAAGGGGTCGCATACCAGTGTCAGTCGCATGCTTTAACTGCATGCTTTAATTACTCGATCGCTGAAGTGTGAACTGCCAACACCTGTTTAACTACCGCTTGCTTAGCAAATAACGGTACTGTCGCAGGTGTGAAAAGCACGTGCCGGATTACTACTGTTCTTTTAAGATGCTACCGACGGTACGAATAACACGTGGCGGACTTCAGACTTCAGTCAAATAATCCGACCATAATTAGTAGTAGTCCCACGGGAACAAACATGCGTCCGGCGGACTCGGCTTTGGGAATTTTTAGGAGTCCGGATGCTGATTTATGCGTCCCGGGACGCATGATTCTGCGTCCCCGAGAACCCTGTCGATCTCTTCTTTTTCGATGTAATTGCCCTCTAGAATGATGCACTTGGACCAACGGTGTTCCGGTGCCATCAGCCCAGAACTGAAGAAGCCAGGGTCCTTGTCTCCGACCCACACCTCAACTGCCGCCACGACTCCTTCGTTGGACCAGAAATGATGTCCACGGATATCCTTTTTCAAGTTTGGGAATAGGAAATAGTCACTAGGAGCTAAGTCCGGAGAATAGGTGGGTTGCGGTATTAGCTCATACCCATTCCGCTCAACAGCATCTATTGCAACTTTGCAAGTGTGGACTCTCGCATTGTCCTGTTGGAGCAGAATCCCTTTGGAGTTTACCTCAGCATTTTTCACGGATCGCAGTTCTCAGTTGGTCGAGCAAATCTGCATATTACGCACCTGTTATTGTACTTTTCTTTGCTAGAAAGTCCAACGTAATAACGCCTTGTGCATCCCAAAATACAGTTGCCATCACCTTGCCAGCAGAAGGTTGCGTTTTGAACTTCTTTGGTCTCGGAGACCCCAGCCCAACCCACTGGCGAATTTGAGCTTTATTCTCTGGCTCATAATAATGGACCCAGGTCTCATCTACAGTCACCAGATGTGAAAGGAAATCATCTTCCTTTGACCTAAACCGCTTCAACAATGCGCTGCATACTGATGCTCTGGTTGCCATTTGCTCCTCGCTAAGGGGACCCAACGGGCTGTTAGCTTGCGCATACCCAAGCGATCATGTAAAATTGTTGAAATGCTACCATGTGAAATGTGTAATGCATTCGCTATTTCTTCCACCTTAACTAGCCTATCAGAGTACACCAGATCTCATACTTTGTTACACACTTCTTCATCGGTGGCATCTGATGGGTGACCAGACCTGGTTTCGTCTTCTAAAGACGTTCTACCGTGTTTGAATTCCCCAACCCAGAATTTAACTTGTGCATACGACGGTGCAGAAGACCCATAAACATTGGTCAACTCGAAATGTATTTCCTGACCTGTTTTCCCTTTCAAATACAGGTACCGAATTACAGCACGGTACTCAACTTTTGACAAAAAGTTTGCTTTTGCATCGCTGGCCATGTTTGACATTCAATATCTTATGAGTGAATGACACGATAAGGGTGCAATTTTGTTCTCCGACCTAAAACATGTATTGAAACAAGGCATGATAATCGTGGGTGTCTCAGTCAATTGGAAATGGGATAGGCTGGTTATTGACTTGCCCTCGTATAAGCTTAAACTGGTGAGCTAAAAATTCTATGTCTGTGACCTTGACCTGGAGGTCATATAGGCAGTGGGGATGTTACTGCATAAAATTTTGGACCAATATCGTATCATCATACTATATATGAACATCATCTTATCATCATACTACATGTATATATGAACAAAATCCATCCAATGGTTAGGAGATAATGTGGTCCTAAAAACTTTAACATAAAAACTCTAAGTCTATGACTAGACCTTGAGGTCACGTAGGAGGGAGGGGATGGTACTGCATAAAAGTTTGGACCAATATCTATCATATCATATATGAACAAAACCCATCAAAGGGTTTGGAAATATAAGGTCCTAAAAACTCTTAACATTTGCCGGCGCCAAGGCCGCTGTCGAGGGTTCATCGCCGATGGCAGAAGTAGCTCCTCTTGAACGTTGTTCAGGTGAGCTAATAACCTTAAATCCTTGGCTAGCCATAGAGTGCCCAGCAATGACTGATCAGACTGTCATGTTGAGGCAGTCAGTTAACCAAGTCATACTTTTCCTGGGCAGGTTTAGTATAATCCTCTAAGCAGTTAACCAGTACTTTGTGCACATACTCTCTGCAGTAACTGACAGCTGTCCTTGAATCAGCAGAAGAGGAAGAATGACAGCAGAGATTATTTCATGATCATTTCAATCTCCACTAAGCATCACGAAAACATGCCTATATAATTTTGACCCCCTTAAACCCCATTTTTGTATAGTAAAACTGGGGTTTATAGGGGTATACATTATTTTTCTTATTTCTGCTCAAAGACATAGATTGTTGGTACTCGTTAGAACTGCCTCATCGAGGCGGTTCTAACGAGTACCTACAATCTATGTTTTGAGCAGAAATAAGAAAAATATCGGAGTTTTTCATCTGAAAATTTTCATTTTTTGGTGGTAAAATTCTCAATATATTTGAATAGGCGTGTTTTCGTAACGGGTTATGTGGCCAAGCTGGAATTTGAACTTGCAATTCTTGGATCTGCAGTGAGACATGGTACCAACTGCGCCATGGAGCCTGTGTAACTGATCAGACTGAGTGGATGTACTTGTTAACATGAGTCTTCACTTGGTACATTTTCTCATGCTTAAAAGTACATAGAAAGCTAAAATCTTTACCATTAGGAAATCTTTTACAGGGTAACTTTAATGTGTCTTCCGCTAAAATAGATGCTGCATCTGTAATGTAAAACAAATTAATAAACTAGAAATGTGAGTTTGCAGCTACTATACAGTTAGCCAGTTTGGGCTCAGATGCCACTCTTTGTCATTACGAAAACATGCCTATTCAAATATACTGAAAATTTTGCCACCAAAAAATGTAAATTTTCAGATAAAAAAATCTGATATTTTTCATATTTCTGCTCAAAACATAGATTGTGGGTACTCGTTAGAACTGCCTCGGCGAGGCAGTTCTAACGAGTACCCACAATCTATGTTTTTGAGCAGAAATAAGAAAAATAATGTATACCGCTGTAAACCCCAGTTTTACTATATAAAAGTGGGGTTTAAGGGGGTCAAAATTATATAGGCGTGTTTTCGTGATGGTTATGCCCCCACCATTTTCAGTTGGGGAGGTAAGGCATATAATATCACCACTATGTACGTAGGTCCATAATTTACATATGTCCCATAGAAAAAATGGTTTCCATTCCATATCTTTTGAAAACTTTAGTGTATTTGATTGTCATTTTACACACAGGCATACAATCATAAAATATAGGTCAAGTTCGATTTAGAGTAAAATCCACCAATAATTATAGGAGTTATGGCCCGTTTTCAATTTTGAAAAATGGTTTCCGTTCGATATCGTTTCAAAAGATTTGTGTATTGGATTCATATTTATACCCAGGTTTATAATAATAAAATATTGGTCAGACTCGATTAAGGGAAAAATCCACCATTTATTATGGCAGTTATGGCTCATTATGAACTTCGAAAATGGTTTCAGTTTGATATCTTTTGAAAAGATTAGAATATTGGATTCATATTTTATAGACAGGTATACAATCATAAAATACATGTATAGGTAAAAGTTGGATTTAGGGTAAAATACACCAATTATTGTGGGAGTTATGGCCCTTTTTTTTAACTTCGAAAAATGGTTTCTTTAGAAACAATTAGTGCATTAGATTCATGTTTTATACCCAGGTATATAATCATAAAATATAGGTCAAGTTCAATTCAGGGTAAAATCAAAAACGTCCCATAGGAAAAATGGTTTCCATTCCATGTGATTGTCTTTTGAAAAGATAAATGTCTCGGATTCACATTTTATACATAGGCACATAATCATACTAGAAATGCGTCCAAACGACACCGATGCCCGCCTGAAAAACATAAAATGCAAATTGCTAACGCCAGACACGGAGAGACAGGTAGCACTATATGCCCTTTCCACCATTCTTCGGATGGGGGGCGGGGGGCGGGGGGGCTTCGACAGGGTAAAATCCATCAATTATTACGGGAGATGTCCCTTTTCAAACTTCTTTTTTTGCACAATGTTTGTTTCCAGCTAAGGATGGCCTTGTGTGGGGGCATCTGTGTCATATTGACACATATCTGGTTTCTTTCTACTAATCAGTAGAAAAAGTATCGTAGTGCAGAGGTTAATGTACTGGTCTCTGGTGCAAGAGGTTATCGATTTGATACCTACCTTGGTGAGACCTTTCCTGGGTATGAACATGCTATATTATTTGTTTATATTACAACTGAGTATTTTTTTTTGTCTTCAAGGATGTCGAGGGGTTGGTGCCAGCTCTGCAATTTTATGACTATTTGACAGAAGTCTGGGGAAAATGTCAAATTAAATAAAAAAAAATTAGACAGTGTAACCACTAATATAACAGATGGGCAATCTTCCAATAGTAGCATATGTTTTAAGACTGCAGTGTAACACTGAACCGCAAAAAAATTCCCTTTTCCTGAATACAATTATCTCAGATAAACCTATTTCAGTGACTGTTTCGGTGACCTTTGTTTATCATATGTTAGCTTCTCACAGAAGGGCTTGGTGATGCCATCTCTTTCTGTGCTCTCAGAAGTGAACAATGGTGTCATTTGAAATATTGAAAAATTTCCTTCACAGAAATCAACAGCTGTTAATTTAACATGATCTATGTGATTTTAGTTGATAAATTTCTTTATGCATTTTCAAGCTCATTTAGCATGTCACAAAATAGTACAATATATTATTGGAAATATTTTTGTCACCTACTTCAGTTCTTGTCTTCTGCTACACAAAGTGGCATGATCAACATGGGTCAATAGGGAAAGAAACTGATTTTTTCTTACACTTGCTGAAGTGGGCGAGTGACCTTTGAATCACACTCACCAAGCCAATTCTATACTTACCAGCTAAAAATAAATATTTCAAGGTGTTAAATCATACAAACAATGACTCAAAACACACGTTTTTTTACCTACATCAAGTACATGGTCAAAATTGAGGTGGAAAATGCTATTTCATAGAATGGTTCCCAACTGTGCAAGCTAAGCAGATGAATTGTACTTTAATACTATTTTCTGCCTTGTTGGATTCGCATCAAGTGACCTTCCAACCATGTGTTTTTTTCTGTCAAATTTGAATCAAAATTTATGGACATGTTATTAAATATTCATGCCATAAACTTTTATTATTCAACATCTGAGAGACCATTCTGTAAGTTTCTTAAAAAATAAGTAACTTAGAACAATATTTGGTTGCGAAACAAACTAGAGCTGTCAGATGTGAACCTACTGAAAGTCCGAGCACAGGTGGATGACTGTTGATTGGTTGACCTATCAGAGGTGCTGACCAATGAGAAAGTCCCTAACAAAAAATGCTGAAGTACATGCAAGAAAGATTCACATTCATTTGGCCAAAAAACAATAGAGAAGTTTTTTGTTATTTTATTTTAATTTTTTGTGAGTTTTTGACAATCTTCAAAATTCAACACTCTCTAGATCAGGAAAGCATGTCATGGCTTTCCCTCGCCAAAAGGATTCTAAGCTAGCACTTGCAAGTTGGTGAGCGCCTGTTTCGATCCCTGGTCAATCAGACGTTATTGTTGGGACCAAAAGGGCATGGCACAAGTGAAAAGGGAATGGCAAAAGGGCATGGTGCTGGCAAATTCAGGCATGGTATGGCCCCATGTAGAAAGGGGCTAGGGTCTTGAACAACTAGTCGACTTCCCAACTAGGTTAGAAAATACACTCAACCTGATATTTACTAGCCACCCTAGCTTCAAGATACGTTGCAAGCCTCTACCCCCTATTGGCCAGAAGAGTGATCATGATATTGTGTTGCTTGATACTGCTCACCAACCGTTGCGGGCTAAACTTCCTCGAAGAAAGATATTTCTTTGGAAGAGGGCAGATGCAGAGAAGATTAAGCAACACCTTAAAGAATTCAGTCACTCTTTCATGAAGGAAACATCTCAGTCAGTGGAATGCATGTGGACACTGTTCAAGTCTGCCATCACATCTGCTGTAGAGAAGCATGTGCTAACGAAAATGTCCAGCACTCGACAAACCCACCCACGGATAAATACAAGTCTGCGCCGAGCTATGAGACGTAAACAAAGAGCCCACTGGAGAACAAAGAAGACTAAAAAACACAAGGACGGGAACCGTTACAGGAAGTTGCAAGTGGCAGTCCAAAGAGAGACTCGAACATCGGAAAAGACTTACATGGAAGAGGTCGTGAGTGGCGATTTGAAGCAAAACCCTAAACACTTCTATTCATACATAAAAAGCAAGAGGCAAGAGTCGGAAGGAGTGTCTTCACTCATTGACAAGAATGGCTTCCTCAAAGTTATAGCACAAAGAGAGCTGAAGTACTGAATGACCAGTTAGTCTCTGCCTATACTAAAGAGGACACAGAAAGACTGCCGAGTAAAGGGCCCAGTCCATTCTCAGCCACGCGGAAGATCATTGTAAGCCCAAATGGAGTTGCAAAGCTTTTTCGTGACCTAAAACCACATAAAGCCTCCGGACCTGACAGCATTCCAACATACAAATTGAAAGTGGCTGCTGATGAAATTTCCCTGGTCTTAACAAAGATATTCCAGACGTCCCTTGATACAGATGAAGTCCCTGCAGACTGGAGGAAAGCCAACATTGTGCCACTCTTCAAGAAAGGTGACAAACATCAAGCCTCTAACTACCGACCAGTCTCCCTGACTTCAGTGACATGCAAAGTTCTGGAACATATAGTCCACAGTAATGTTATCAACCACTTTCTCCACCAAGACATTCTCTGTGACAACCAACATGGATTCCGATCTAAACGCTCCTGTGAGACACAGCTAATTACAACACTCCAGAGTATCACCAGCCAGCTACGTACAGGAAGAGACCAAGTATCTTGTTGGATTTCTCGAAGGCCTTCGATAAAGTGCCTCATTGACGCCTTCTCCACAAGTTAACTTCTACGGTGTACGAGGGGATACCTTAAGTTGGATCCAATCCTTCCTTAGCTACAGGAAGCAGCAAGTACTTCTGGAGGGTTCCATGTCAGCAGAAGCAGATGTCATTTCGGGGGTGCCCCAGGGGACTGTCCTAGGTCCCCTACTCTTCCTTGCATTCATCAACGATCTACCGGAGTCTACATCATCTGACACGAGACTGTTCGCAGACGATGCTCTCATATACAGGCACATCAAGAGCAATGAGAATGCAAGACGACTACAACAGGACCTAGATGCACTGCAGAAATGGGAAAGTGAGTGGCAAATGAACTTCCATCCAGAAAAGTGCCAGGTTATAAGAATATGTACAAACAAGAGATTCAGACGGGAAACAACATACACCCTCCATGGTCATATTCTTGAAGCAGTTGAAAGTGCCAAGTATCTAGGAGTTACCATTAGTGAAGATCTCTAATGGAAAATTCATATAGATAACAGCATTGCAAAAGCGTCAAAAACAGTTGGATTCCTACGACGTAACCTGTATATAATTGCACCAAGGAGGTTCGTGAGGCAACTTACTGTTCCATCGTCCGCCCTACCCTCGACTATGCATCATCTGTATGGGATCCATACCGCACCACAGATATAAACTGTGTGGAGCAAGTCCAGAGAAGAGCTGCCAGATTTGTGCACTGTAATTACTGGGACAGAACTCCAGGATGTGTATCCCGTATGGTCAGGGAACTTGGTTGGCCTCCCTTGGTTGATAGGCGACCTGAACACAGGCTGACAATGCTGTACAAGATACAGAGAGGACTGGTAGATATCAACCCAGGGACCATACTGCGTACCAACGACAGACGCACAAGAGGTCAAAGATACAGTCTAAGAAGACTCCTGACCTTTATACGGAAGACGAAGACGAGGGGAAACACTAATATATACTGTGACACCCTTATTTTATGAGTATTAGCACAGGTCTTCACGGATGGAAACCAGTACTAAGCAATGTGGATAATGCAGCTTGCTCAAGTACACATCACAATGTTCACTGGGGTCGAATTGCCTACTTCTTGATCTTGAATCTGACACTATGCCACTGCACCACAGCGAATAAGATTAACTGTAATGAATCAGGGTACTGTACGAACTATAAACACCCAGTCAACAGTTCCTTTTTTAATTAGTTCCAGTGTGCTTACCTTTGAAAGAATCATAGTGTAACTTCCTGAGTCTTTGATGGTTAACGCCCTTGAAGTGATTTTTCCTATTGTTTGCACTGTCAGCAAAAGAACGATCGCAAAAATCACAGTAATACCTCTTTCCCATTCTCTTGTCAAGTTGGTGTAAACGTTCATTATTGCCCTGAAAATTTGTCCGGACTCAACAAGTATCAGCTTTTAGAAAAGATCAATCTACTTTTAAAATGCAAAACAAGAACTGTAGCAGACAAAATTACGATTTTTGTTCATTTTTGAGTCTTGATTCACATGAAATGTCAAGACTTAATTTCTCTGCAGTTGTGATGGCATTTTAAGGGTTGAGAAAAGTTAATCAAGCATCAGAGGAATCAATCTGTTATTCAAACAACAGCAGCTCATTCAGACAAGTCAGTCAAACAGCTAACCAATCCGCAATCAAGCTACATTCTTCCTCGTTCCTCCTTACTTTCTTTCTTTCTGCTGTATGTTAAATTACTTGATCATTCAGTCAGTCTGCACGCTGAGATGTCTCTCCATGCATAAGGGCCCTCCAGTTAATGTCAGATAAAGGATGGTATACTGTATAAGCATCATTCCTGCAAATGATGCTAATGAAGCATGTCTGAACCCAGAAAATTTATCACCAAAGTGGGGATCAAACCAAGGATCCCATAGTTAAGGGTTAATTAACTTGTATGAACAGGCCTCGGTGGCTCAGTTGGATGCGCCGTCCGACTGGAGACCAGGAGGTCGCAGGTTCAACCCCCGCCGAGGTCGGCAACATTCTTTCGTGGAGATTGATCATGAAATATTTTCTATGGTCATTCTCTCCCTTCCGCTGATTCAAGAAGGGCAGTTGTCAGTTTCTGGCGAAAGAATGTGCACAATACTGGTTAACCGCTTAGAGGACTAAGCCTGCCCAGTAAATTTGTGGTTAGGTAAACTGACCGCGCTCGACATGACCTCATTGGGTTGACTGGGCCGTAAAACCTCAACACAAACAAACTTGTATGAACAGTGACTTTTGTAAACCTGGATCTGTGCATCCTGTTTGGACAATCCGCCAGTCACAATGTACATACCGTCCAATCATAATCTACCATATTTACCCTGAATATTGAGACAATTTACTCCTTACCATACTAATCCTAACAATAAACAAGCCCGTTTTACTATCTGTTGATAAGTCTAAAACCTGTTGGGACTGAGTGTAAGCAGTGTATAACCTGATCAGATGCTGCATTCTGGGTCTACACTGTTTGCTCAGGCCTGTCTGTCTCAATACTTAGGGTTATTATAGTATACACTGTTCAAGAAAGTTTGTCTGCATAAAATTAAGTACAGGAGCCTGGATTTTACAAGCAATAAAAGTGCTCTTTAATCAATACAAATTGTTTCAAACTATTGTATAAATCAGAAAAAAAGCCCCTTGTGGGCAAGCGTCCCCCGACATCATGGCTTTGTTAGTAAAGGGTTGTAAGTTTTAAATCCGTATAATAGGAGGTTAACACCAAAACCACAGGCACATCTTCAGACCATGTAGAACATATATGCATATAGTTTCAAAATGATCGGTAGAAAACTCCAGGAGTTGTGCCCTCAAGGTATCTATTCCAACTAGAAAAGGTTTTTTAGAAAAAAAAAACAACAAAAACAAAACAAAGGGAGATAACTCCAAAAGAAAGAAAGCCAGAGTTGTCACTCTTGTATGTGATGTGTTGTCTCGTCCTGTTCCACATTTCTATCAAGTATCATCAAAATGTTCTGAAGGGTATTCGACTTACAGAGCACAAAGTAAAATCATTGTCAAATATAACAAAGGGAGATAATGCCAAAAGTAAGAAAGGCAGAGTTGTCATTCTTGTACGCAACAAGTCATCTTATCTTGTTCTACATTTCTACCAAGTACCATCAAAATATTCCAAAAGGTATTTGAGTCACGCAGCAGACACAAAATCCATGCATGATCACTGTCAAATATAACAAAGGGAGACAAGGGCAAAAGTAAAAAAAGCTGAGTTGTCATTCTTGTACGCGGCACCTCATCTTGTCCTGTTCTACATTTCTACAAGGTACCATCAAAATATTCTAAAGGGTATTCCAGTAACAGAGCAAGCAAGAAACCTATTTCAAACAAAACAAAGGGAGATAACTCCAAAAGTAAGAAAGGCAGAGTTGTCATTCTTGTACATGATACATCGTCTGGTCCTGTTCTACATTTCTACCAAGTATCATAAAAATAATCCAAAGGGTCTTTGACTTACAGAAGGGACACGAAATCAATGGCTAATAACAGTCAAATATAACAAAGGGAGATAACACCAAAAGTAAGAATGGCAGAGTTATCATTCTTGTATGTGACATGTCGTCTGGTCCTGTTCTACATTTCTACCAAGTATCATAAAAATATTCCAAAGGGTCTTTGACTTACAGAGCAGATACAAAATCAGTGGAATATGAAAATAGGCTAAGCCTAAATGCAAGCACAGCACAGACCTAGCTGTAGTCTCTTCAAAAGTCATTCACAGCATCATTTAAGAATGAATATCAGTATATAAAAAATATATGTAAATCAACAATAAATAATAAAAAAAGTCAGCAGAATATGTTCATGACACTTATTGACACTCATTTCTTGTCACTTCATGACGCTTTAGAGGGCCTCATGGAAGATTAGCTATTGCATGCGCTTTTATGTATTTGCTAAATGTTGTTACCCTCTTTAAATAAAGTCTTTACTTACTTACTTACTTACTTATTAGTGAGACCCAAATTGTGTGACTATCAGTATAATCAAATCCGCCACAGTCCGGCCAACTTCCGGTGACATTTTCCGGGAAGAAAAAGGAACAAAATTGGTCAGAGCAATTTCTGCTGAAAGTATATATCGTTGTATGGTACTTTGCCTTGGTCATATTCCCTACCATAGAGCTCACTTTGTTCATGACGAGCTTTGCACGTCGAGCTCGCTATAATCACTGTCAAATATAACAAAGGGATATAATGCCAAAAGTAAGAAAGGCAGAATTGTCATTCTTGTACGTGACACATCTTATGGTCCTGTTCTACATTTCTACCAAGTATCATAAAAATATATCAAAGGGTCTTTGTCTTACAGAGCAGACAAAAAATCAATGGATTATCACTGTCAAATATAACAAAGGGAAATAACGCCAAAAGTAAGGAAGGCAGAGTTGTCTTTCTTGTATGCGACATGTTGTCTCATCCTGTTCTATATTTCTACCAAGTACCATCAAAATATTCCAGAGGGTATTCAAGTTACAGAGTGGACATGAAATGTTTTTCAAATAAAACAAAGGGTGATAACTCCAAAAGTAAGAAAGCCAGAGTTGCCAATTTTGTATGCGACATGTCTCTCATCCTGATCTACATTTCTACCAAGTATCATCAAAAGATTTCAAAGGGCACTCAAGTTACAGAGTGGACAAGAAGTTTTATGCCTATATGACGCCAACGGGATCCGTCCAAAAACAATATGTCCCCCACTTTGGCGGGTCAGGGGGCGGGCAGGAGTGGGGATGGGGGGGGGGGGGGGGGGACATAATACTGACTGGACCTTGAAAAAAATCAGTCAAAACAATGTCAAAAAAGTGGAAAAATTGATAAAAAATGATGGGAGGATAACCCCAAAAGCACATGCACAACTCCAGACCATGACAAAAACACCTGCAAAGTTTTAAAAACTGTGGTATAAAATGTAAGAGGAGTTGTGTCCACAAGCTACCCACATCATCGTGTCACAACTGAAAAAAAACCGCTAAGTTAAAAAAGAGGAAAAGTTCAAAAAAGATAATGGCAGGATACCCCAAAACCACATGTACATCTTCAGACCATGTAGAACAAGTGTGCAGCCTCGGTGGCTCAGTTGAATGAGCTGTCCGACTGGAGACCAGGCGGTCACGGGTTCAACCCCCGCCAAGGTCGGCAACATTCTTTCGTGGAGACTGATCATGAAATATTTTCTACGGTCATTCTATCCCTTCCGCTGATTCAAGAAAGGCAGTTGTCAGTTTCAGGCGAAAGATTGTGCACAATACTGGTTAACAGCTTAGAGTACTAAGCCTGCCCAGTAAACTGACCACGCTCAACATGATCCCATTGGGTTGACTGGGCCGTAAAACCCAAACAAACAAAGAACATAGTCTCCAAATGATCAGTGGAAAAAGCTTGGGTGAGTTGGGTCACAAGATTATCTACTCTAATACCTGGGAAAACTAAGTCGAAAAAGTGGAAAAAGTTGATAAAAGATAACAGGAGGATAACCCCAAAACCACATGCACATCTTCAGACCATGTAGAACAAGTATGCATAGTTTCAAAATGATCGATGAGGAACTCTAAGAGGAGTTGCACCCACAAGGTATCTATTCTAATACTAATCAAACCTGGAAAAAAACTAAGTAAAACAAAAAATAGAAGGCTTGAATGGTTTTCAAGTTATAGAGCAGACACAAATGTGACATACAGACAGACAAACAGATGCCCGGGAGAAAAACAATATGTCTCCCAACCCTAAAGTGGGGGGGGAGGGGGGGGGGAGAGACATAAGAACTAATGTAAGGTTAACCCCAAAACCAAATGCAAATCTTCAGACCATTACAAAAACACCTGCAAAGTTTCAAAAAAATCGGTTCAAAACTGTAAGAGGACTTGCATCCACAAGCTACCCATCTCACTGTGTTTGTGGATGGAAGGAATCTCAGATGGACGGACAGACGGACAAACCCATTTTAATAGTCCCCTTTGACTAACGTTGGGGGACAAAAATACAGCACTTTTTCCTTGACTGTGCAATAGGTTACAAGCTACCAAATCAAAATTCATGAACCAGCATGAGTTTTGGACAAAATATGTGCTTTGATAGGTTAATCTAACTTCCTAGGACAGTATTAGAAGTAAAGATTTTATGATGGACTAACAAATGATTTGCAGTTTACATCTGTTTCAACAGATCTCAGTTAACCTGAGATGACAAAATCATCACGAAAACACGCCTATATAATTTTGACCCCCTCAAACCCCACTTTTATAAAGTAAAACTGGGGTTTACAGGGGTGTACATTATTTTTCTTATCTCTGCTCAAAAACATAGATTGTGGGTACTCGTTAGAACCGCCTCGGTGAGGCGGTTCTAATGAGTACTCAAAATCTATGTTTTGAGCAGAAATATGAAAATTATAAGAATTTTTCTGAAAATTTTCATTTTTTGGTGGTAAAAATTTCAGTATATTTGAATAGGCATGTTTTCGTAATGGAAAGACACTCCACTGAAACCCTATACATTCATGAGCTGCAGTCTGACTCCAGTGAGACTCAAACCTAGGGCATCAGGAACCCAACAGCTCAACCATGCAGACACTTAATGAAGATTTTGAAAAGTAAATCTTAGGCATTAGGGTATTGAAGTAGTAAAAATAATATAATATACACTCTTATTTATTATGTTGTAGGCAGAAATTACTGACAAAATGTTTTTATAAATGTCATTTTAATTATTACTGTTGGCACTATATTTTTTGTGGGAAGAACAACTTCAAAAGAGCTTTACATACTAACAGTAATCTTAACAACAAGCAGAATCCTATGTTTACCCTAAGTACTCAGACAGACTACGTGAGGAAACAGTTTAAAACTGGGCTCAGTTGTTCAAAACTAACAATGTCGTTAGTTAACATATCATTAAAACTTTGATGATTAAATATGGCATATACGCTAATAGTTTTGCTGAAAAAATGTGAGTAGCTTCTGCATTTCACATTTTTGCAGCAAAAATACCTGTGAATGAGATATTTTACTTACTAGAACAGTTGACATTTTGGCCACTAACGAGCTCATTAAGCTAACGATGCTTTGAACAATTGGGCCCAGAATGAGATGCTGCAGATGGCAAAACTTGATCAGGGTTTACAATGTTTGCCATTTATTCAGCAATTTTTAGACAGACCAATATACAGAAGAATGGACTTATTCAAATTTTGGAACAACATGATGAGGAGTTAAGGTCTCCCAATATTTAGGGTAAACATGATATTGCATATAAGGTAAAATCATTACTCCTGACCACACTGCATAGATCTACATATACACCATAAACATACTCCACTAGTTATTGAGCAGAAAACAATAATAATAACAAAATGAACCAAAACAGAGAAAAAAACAAAACAAAAACAAACAAACAAAAAAAAATAAATAAATAAAAAAAAGAATAAAAAAAGAATAAATAAATCAGAAGACCAACTGATTCTGCTCACCTGAGTTCTGAAGATAAGCTGTAATCATATGAAGGCATGTTAACTGATTATGGTATTCCTTGGGCACTTTAGAGTCATCATTTTAACACTTAGGATGCAAGGGCAAATTCAGCAGATGACAAATTGATTATTTTTTTCCTATTTTTTCCCAGAAAATATAATTTGACATTTCAAGCAAATTGTCTCCTTATTTCTTATTTTTCCCAAAAAACAGGTCATGACAATTCACACAAATTGTCTCCTAATTTGCATGAATTGTCTTGTACTATTTTCCGGGAAAAAATAAGAAAAAATATTTCAAAAAGTTTGTCTGCTGAAATTTTTAAGCAATAAAATATGAAATAGGTAAAATATGCACACACTCCACTGAGATATTGAAGAGAAAACAATAACAGCAGCAGCAAAACAAAAAAACAAAACAAAAAAAAAAACAACAACAAAAGAAGCGAGTATATGTTGTAATCATATGGAGGGGAGGCATGCTAACTGATTATGTATGATACTTGTTGAGTATCTTGAATTCATCATTTTAACTGTTTAGCATTGGTAATACAAGTCTGAGTTATTCTGTTCTGGTGAAGATTTATTAACCCTTCTCTTGCTAAACACGACATACCCTGTCTTAGCAAACAGTGTAGATCCAGATCAGTTGGCTTCTGAAGAAGCCAACTGATCTGGATCTGCACTGTTTGTCATCAAATATTTGAATTTCTATCAAAAAACCAGGATCAAGTAATCTGACTGGCTGGAAATTATAAGTGGGCGTGGCATCTTAATTTATTCAGCATGACAAGGGTTAAGGTTGTAACCACACAGATGTTCAAACAAAGTTTGATCCTCTTGAACCACAAAGGTTCCACAGGGAATTTGATTCAAATCAACCCAGTGCCTCTAATGCACAGGCCGTTTCAAATTTAACAAATTTGATTGACTTAGAACAAAGGCTAAAGTCATCTTTCGTACTAAGTTTCATGGCTCCTGGATTCTTGATTTTGGAGAGGATTTTTAAAGGGTTTTTCACCATATATGGTCATGAATGTCATCTTGGTCATGTAACCAGCACAGTTTGAACAAACTTTCATTCCTCCAATCCATAGAGGCACATACCAAATTTGGCTTCAAATGGCCTAGTAGCTTCACAGGAAGAGATGATTACCATTTTTTCTGTTGCAATGCATTATTCCCATATAGATTATTGGAATGTAAAAAAGGTAAGAGAAACCTGATCCTTCTGTAAATAAAAACTTGAAATGATAGTACCCAGCCACCATTGTGTGGCAGGCAGATAACTCTGTCAAAAATTGATGAAATTTGCCCATTAGCAATCCAAAACCAGATCTCTACAATATCAATGCACACACCAAGTTTGGTGAAAATCCACTGATCAAGTTATTGTCTGGAAATGGACGGACATATGACAGGCTTACAGACACACTGATATGCACCATGAAACCATAATACCATGCCATTGTCATGAAGAGGGGCGTGAAAAGTCCAAGATCAACAAAGGAAACCAAGAAATGTCAATAAGCAGTGCTTATTAGTTATCCCCCGCATAAAGACATCGTAGGAACAAGTTTTGCATGAAGCGTAATTTCCTTTACAGGCAAGATATTGAGCTGAAACAAAATTTCGACAATAACCAAGGGCCATAACTGTCTTGTAAATTTGCTAAAATTCATGCGAAACATTCTGAACCTAGGTCTGGTCAACATCAATGCATACGCAAAATTTGGTCAAATTCCAACAATTTGTTCCCGAGATATTGAGCCGAAACGAAATTTTGAAAATAACCAAGGGCCATAACTGAGTTGTATATTGTCCCACCTTTTCATGTGAAAAGCATAAGTAGTTGAACTGTTACGTAGGCTAAACTTTGTCAATAGTAAAATCTTCTCTGAATGATGTTTACAATACATCATGAATGCATAAAACAAATAAATCTCACTATTAGACATGAGTGCCAAGAACAGCCTTGTTTAAGCTGATGATTTTAATGTCATTTTATGAATTTAAGCTTTTCAATTCAAGGATTTTAATGTTTTATGCATTCTCATCTGGGTATGAGAAAGACCAAGAAATACAAGTACATTGGAAGTAATATAATAGTACTGGGGAGGTACCATGCCATTCATGTCTGTGTAAGCAACAATTGTTTATTATGGTTTTTAGTTTCCCTCCAATTTATATAAGATATCTGACATAACATTTAAGATATCTTTTTAATAAATAAGTTATCTTATATGCTATGTAAGGTATCTTATACAGGAAATAAGATATATATTGTTTTGTATAAGATATCAATAGCTAAAATATATAAGATATCTAAATTAACATTTAAGATATCTTTTTTAGTAAATAAGTTATCTTATATGCTATGTAAGGTATCTTATACAGGAAATAAGATATATATTGTTTCGTATAAGATATCTTATTTAGCATATTAGATATCTTACTTGACACATAAGATATCTTATTTGGTATATGGCAAATAAGATATCTAATATTATATATATCTTATATAGAATATATCTAATATAAAGTATAAGATATCTGATATACTAATTCAGATATTTTATATCCTATATTGGATCTCTAATATTCTATATATCTGATATAATATATAAGGTATCATTTTTGCGTAATAAAAAGTAAAACAGTTTGCCATACTAAAGTCTTCCCTGATCAGATTACTTGAACAAACTACACCACGACCTCTTTATAACACTGTTGTTGGGGTCATAGCATAAACCATGTTAGTTAAACAACCGTGTTATATCCAAACAAAAATGTATAGATTATATTGAAAAATGACCATTTATGGTCATTTTTCAATATAATCTATACATTTTTTGGATCCATCTTTGAACTGTGTTATATCCAAAACAGTGTTATAACAAACCGTGTTATAAAGAGGTTGTAGTGTAATATGAGCTACCCCATGAAAAAACTTATCAAGAGCAAACAGGTTCGGCATATACCTAGATGAGCTTGTTCATCTGGGCAGTCCAATCATAGACATTGGAAGTTCTGACCATCAACCCTCAAACTGTCTTGACATAGGTGGTAAGCAAAGCCCAATCTAAAATATTGCTGGTGAAGTGGGGGTATGGCAGTTAACAAAACTCTGAACCAGTATCTAACATCACTCCAAGCATATTCAGGGGATATTGGTCTTTAAAACCTTTAATATAAAATTGTATATGTAGAGTGAAAATTCAAAGTATGTGACCTTGAAGTCACAGGTAGGATAGAAGGCTCGCCGTGGTAATGAATACAACTATGGGACAATATCAACCAACAGTGCAGTTTGGAACCAATTCTTGCAAAGGATTGTATATGCCACTTCTTCAAAGCTTTTACATAAAACTTTCGTACAGACAAGATAAAAACACTGATTTTGTGTACACATTACAAGTTCCTCATCTAGGTGTTCTAATGAGGCCTCATAATAATCTTTTTATTCGTGATATTCCAGAAGACCATACCTTGCACGAACGTGACATCTGGTTTAACCGAAAGTAGGGAATTGCATTTGAGATCCAAAACATTCGATAATATTTCACTAATTAATGATATAATCAACCATCTATTCAACCATCTATACATCATAATTTTGTAAAATCTAAATGTAACATGACTAAATTATAAACAAATATCATTACGAAAACACGCCTATTAAAATATATAGAAAATTTCACCTCCAAAAACTGAAAATTTTCAGATAAAAAAACTATGATATTTTTCATATTTCTGCTCAAAACATAGATTGTGGGTACTCGTTAGAACCGCCTCGGCGAGGCGGTTCTAACGAGTACCCACAATCTATGTTTTTGAGCAGAAATAAGAAAAATAATGTATACCCCTGTAAACCCCCGTTTTGCTATATAAAAGTGGGGTTTAAGGGGGTCAACATTATATAGGCATGTTTTCGTGATGTAAAAAATAAAAACAAAATCCCCTTTCTTGACAGTAACTGAACAGATGGACTGGCACATTATTGACGGATAGGGTAGTAAGTGTTGTTGTTCATGCATGGAAAGTGTAAACAGTGGGTAATTTATCTATTTCAGGTGTAAAGCTTTCTATTCCTCTTTAGCCATTTTAGAAATGAATAAAACTGTCTTCAACATTGAAATAATTAATTTTATTTGAACAAGAACTAGCTTTTCTGGTGTGGGAGGGTGCATTCCAGCTATCAGATTCAACATCAACTGAGTAGACCTTTTATATGATGATCTTACTCAATCCAAGTACTCTTAACTAACACACAGATTTTTTTTTTTAAACAATCATCACTAAACTTGACTTTCCACAAATAATGTTTCAGACCATACTTATAAATAATTAAATATATTGACACTGTAGCATAAACTCCAGACCTTCCATACCCTGCATCATTGACTAATACACTGAATGATACGCCGGGGTACACAATATCTGACATGTTTTCATATACTTTGTCGCTGACCGATACTCCAAAGGCTGTTTCAAACATTCCGGCTGACAGGCTGTTATATCCTGGGTTACTGAATGATACACCGGGGAACAGTGTAGCTGACAGGTCTTTGTATATTTGTTGCTGACTGATACCCAGTAGATCTATACACTCCAAGTTGGTACGACCGAGCACTCCTACCTTCGATTATCTGCCTTGGCAGATTATGCATAGCTTCTAAGTATATATTCAATCTCTGACAACTGCGTCAGGGAGTCGACTCTTTGGCTCAGTGGTTAGAGCATTGGATTTTTAACCGGGAGGACTGGGTTCGATTCCCAGGAAAGACGGAATATTTTTTCAGCTATGTTTCATTCCTTTGTTACGACTTTCATGTCGTAAGAAAGTGTATACCTCAGGTTACTGACTGATACATCGGGGTACAATGTAGCTGGCAGGTCTTCATATACTTTGTTGCTGACTGATATTCGGGTGTACACTTCAAGTGACAGGCCGCTGTACCTTGGGTTACTGACAGATATACCGGGTAACAGTGCAGCTGACACTGGTCTTCGTATACTTTGTCGCTGACAGATATTCCGGTATACAATCCAGGTGAAAGGCCGCTATATCCAGCGTTACTGACTGACACAGGGGTACAGTGTAGCTGACAGGTCTTCATATACTTTGTTGCTGACCGATATTCTGGTATACACTTCGAGTGTCAGGGGGCTATACCCCGGGTTACTGACTGATACACAGCGTAACAATGTGGCTTACAGGTCTTAGTATACTTTGTCGCTGACCGATATTCCGGAGGTGGTCGGGTGGTGCGAAGGTGTTGTGTATCTTACGTCACTGGGGCGTCCAACTGATATTGGCGTACAGTTGGGCAAGGCCTGCTATCCTTATAGCAGGTTCTTCTTTCTTCATTCCTGTTCCTCCCTGTCCCTCTCTTTCATCTCTTCTACTATCTCTTCTATCTCTTTTCTCCCTTTCTCTGGGAGATGACACAAAATGACCCATAAGGGTTGACGTGTCGTTAAACGCCAACAATGACCGATATTCCGGTAGATCTATACACAACAAGTGTATACCTCAGGTTACTGACTGATATATTGGGGTACAATGTAGCTGCAGGTCTTCATATACTTTGTCGCTGGCTGATATTCGGGTGTACACTTCAAGTGACAGACTGATATACAGGGTAACAGTGTAGCTGACACTGGTCTTCATATACTTTGTCGCTGACAGCTATTTCGGTATACAATCCAGGTGATAGGCCGCTATATCCCGCGTTACTGACTGACACAGGGGTACAGTGTAGCTGACAGGTCTTCATATACTTTGTTGCTGACTGATATTCTGGTATACACTTCAAGTGTCAGGGGGCTATACCTCGGGTTACTGATATACAGGGTAACAATGTAGCTTACAGGTCTTAGTATACTTTGTCGCTGACTGATATTCCAGTAGATCTATACACTCCAAGTGTATACCCCAGGTTACTGACTGATACATCGGGGTACAATGTAGCTGGCAGGTCTTCATATACTTTGTAGCTGGCTGATATTCAGGTGTACACTTCAAGTGACAGGCCGCTATACCCTAGGTTACTGACTGATATACCGGGTAACAGTGTAGCTGACACTGGTCTTAGTATACTTTCCAGGTGACAGGCCACTATACCCCACATTACTGACTGACACAGGGGTACAGTGTTGCTGACTGATATTCCGGTATACACTCCAAGTGTCAGGGAGCTATACCCCAGGTTACTGACTGATACACAAGGTAACCGTGTAGCTTACAGGTCTTAGTATACTCTGTCTCTGACTGATATTCTGGTATACACTCCAGTGACAGGCCGCTATACCCTGGGTTACAGACTTATACATTGGGGTACAGTTTATCTAATAAGTCTTAGTATACTTTGTCACTGACTGATATTCACTGGTTTACACTTTAGGCGACAGGCCGCTATACACTGGGTTACTGACTGATATACAAGGGAGCAATGTAGCTTACAGGTCTTCATATACTTTGTCGCTGACCGATATTCCGGTATACACTCCAGGTGACAGGCCACTATACCCCAGGTTAAAGACTAACGCTGACCGGTATTCAGGTATGTACTCCAGGTGACAGGCTGCTATACCCGGGTACAGTGTAGCTTACAGATCTTATTATACTTTGTCTCTGACCAATATTCTGGCCCAGGTTAGAGGCTGCAATACCTAAGTTACAGACTGATACTTTGGGGTACAGTGTAGCCGAGAGGTCTTTTTATACTTTGTCTCCGACTGATATTCCGGTATACACTTTAGGTGACAGGCCGCTATACCCTGGGTTACTAACTGATACACCGGTGTACAGTGTAGCTTACAGGTCTCGGTTTACTCTGTCGCTGACCAATATTCCAGTATATTCTCCATGTGACAGACCACTATACCCCGGGTTACTGACTGATAAACCAGGTAACAGTGTAGCTGACAGCTCTTTGTATACTTTGTTGCTTATTCAGGTATATTTATAATTGTCAACTATCAACAAACCACCAATCTCGACCCTGTCACATTGAGTAGAACATAATGTACTTTTTATGCTGAGCATCCTGTTCACGAATCAATCAACATTATGAAAACACGCCTATTCAAATATACAGAAAATTTTACTACCAAAAAATGAAAATTTTCAGCTAAAAATTTCTGATATTTTTCATATTTCTGCTCAAAACATAGATTGTGGGTACTCGTTAGAACCGCCTTGACGAGGCAGTTCTAACAAGTACCCACAATCTATGTTTTAAGCAGAAATAAGAAAAATAATGTATACCCCTGTAAACCCCAGTTTTACTATATAAAAGTGGGGTTTAAGGGGGTCAAAATAATATAGATATGTTTTCGTGATGATCAATCAGTGATATGAAGTTCTCTAATAACATGTTAGATTGTGCTTTATTTTTAAATTTTCAATTGCTGTTTTGTCAACAAATATGCCAGTCATTGGCTTATAGTGCAATTCTCTACTTAATATATGAACATCTGTTTATAAAGGTTAATGTTTACTGAAACTTATACCGGGGATTTAAATATTTATTCTACTATCTCATAGAGTGAAAATATAGAGTTTCCAAACAATTCTAAATGGCGGGTATAAATAGGGTGATGCCGGGATTTAGTCATCAGTAACAATAATCTTTCACTTGTTTCTCCAGGAGCTCCTAGTGATTACTGCAAGGATAAAAGTAAGGATAAGCTCACAGGTCAGTATTATTTTATTCCCATCCAAACTATTTGCTTAAATGTATCACCATTGTTGATTTTAATATAAAATCTTGAAAGTAATTCATCTTAAGTCATACAAAAAGCGGTCATCATAGCACTGTCAGTATTGTTTTTTTCTACTTTCGTTTCAACCATATGTCTTTGTTTGTTTGTTTGTGTTGAGGTTTTATGGCCCAGTCAACCCAATGGGGTCATGTCGAGCGTGGTCAGTTTACCTAACCACACGTTTACTGGGCAGGCTTAGTCCTCTAAGCGGTTAACCAGTATTGTGCACATTCTTTCGCCAGAAACTGACAACTGCCGTTCTTGAATCAGCGGAAGGGAGAGAATGACCACAGACAATATTTCATGATCAATCTCCACGAAAGAATGTTGCCGACCTCAGCGGGGGTTGAACCCGCGACCTCCTGGTCTCCAGTCGGACGGCCCATCCAACTGAGCCACCAAGGCCGGCACAACCGGATGTCACACTGCATGCAAGGCATTATGGTGTTCTGGGATAAAGTGAATGGAGAAGTAAGCAGATTTATCCTAGACAGATTTATCATGACACATCGGAGAACTAATTAAGGAGTATTTGGTGACACATGTAATTCTTGGATAATTTTCACCAGTTCTCTATAAAATCATATGTAGTGGGTACTCATTTAAGTGCCTCACATATGTTTTTTATGCAGAAATAAGAAAAATGATCTCGGAATAATCACCAAATACTACTCCTCAACAAGTCCTCAGAATTATGTTCATAAAATTATATAAAACCTATATAAAACCTAAGGATTATACACAGGAAGGTATCTCTCAACATTCTGGCGACATACAGGACACACCATAGGTGTTGGTAAAGCAACTACACACTCTGCGCAGGCACAAATATGTCCACAGTTGAGCAGAATTACCTCCCTTGGATTTGCAAGGCAGATGACACAAGTATTGTCTTCATCTGTGCTACCATTCTCATTATAATTCTCTCTTCCATTACGAGCATTTCTCATTTCATTGAGGAAGTGTTCTCGTTCACGTTTCAGTTTCCATTCTTTATAATGTTTGTGTGCCAAATAAAAAACTATGCCAACACCTATAAGGCCAGTAATGCAAGTTAAAACTTTAAACATAGATTCTTTTGTCTGAAATCTCCTCAAAACTTCAGATTTTGTCATCTGTGTTACAATGTATTTGTACTCTGATTCTGGAGGTTTTAAATAAATTTTACCATCAACTAAGGCAAGTTTACCAATGCCCAGCAACAATGTATCACACAGCAACATTTCCTCTGAAACATGTGTGCCTTCATGTACATCACCAAAAATTCTGTCTGTCATTCGCTGCAGTAAACTGGACTGATTTGGCTCGAATTTGTCGAAGGTTGAGGTTAGATCATCTATGAGGAAGGTTGCTTCACTGGGTTCCATGACGTAGACATTTTGCCTATCATTTCCTTGACCAAAAAGATTTCTAAGAAAGAAGGGGACATCCTGTGTACTGTCCTGGATCACCTTCTTCACGTCTGACCTGGAATATGTATGGAAATCAAACTATAACACTGTAAAGACAAACTAAGAAAATAATGCTGCTTGCTAAGGGTGGCACAATTATTCAGATAATCCATTAATTGATCTATTAATTCCACAAAAATGATTATCGTTACAGATTTGCTAATAATCGATCATTTGATTTCTGTGTTTCTGTGTCTATTTACCCTTAGTATTCAGACACCTCAACTCCTTACCATACTTTGTCTAAAATTTGAACAAGTACAATTTACTACCCAATGTTGTATCCAAAAAAAGCTAGATGAGTGGCAAACAATGTAGGCCCTGAAGAGATGCCGCATTTTGTGGTGTCTCATCCAGGTCTACACTGTTTGCTTTTGTGACCAAATACATACAGTAAAGTATAACATATGGTACATAAGTGTCATGCTCTGACAGACAGGTAAAATTATGTCCAAATCTTGAATGATTACTAATAAATTATCGATCACAATGGCAGGACTGATAATCGATTATCTTTTCAGCTCTGATTAGCCAGCCTTACTGCTTGCACTCAGGTAAGTGTTCGAATTCTGATAGAACCACAAGTAAAACTAACATGCTGCATAACTTGGACTGAACACATGTTTATGACAAGTTTTTCTCTTAGAAAAAAAGTGGCAAAAAAATTCATGCTCAACTGATAATTCAACCTGATGTTTTATGGCTACTGCCCTCAACTCTCATACACTAATGAGTCTGTTCACAGTAGGTGGTATTACCAGATTTACCTGGGGGACTACTTTTCTATGATAAGACTGGTTCCCTGCACTGTAATATATAATCTTAAAATCTTTATTTTTTAACATGGGAAACCATTTAAAATGTGTAAATTGATTAATTTTTTATGCAAATGTAGATTTTGAAATTGGTTTTGAGCTACTTCATTGTTTTATAATATATTTAAGAATTTTGTGTGTGGGTTTCTAGTTAACTGTCTTATCAGTATAACTTAACTAATTGCACAACAGAGCATCATTTTATTGGCATGTGGGCAGAGTTTTATGGTCTCAGTCATCAGAAACATATGGAAATGCAATACCCCACTAACCCGACTTTGATATAGGGTATAGGGTAGGTATCTAGGTAAATATAGTTATAGTCGGGAAGATGGGGGTTAAATTGTGCTGCTTCACATCAAGGTATAAAAATAAATCACCTTTCAGCTTGATGGAATGTAACTGTAGGAGGAATATTGGTGGACTGTAACCTCAAAATGGTATGCACTGCTCCACATTATGGTGATTTTTTTTACAATGTTTCAGCATGATTTAATGTAATCTATAGGAGGAGTTAGCTTATGAAATTTTCAAAGGGGCACTACTGCTAATATTTCGTGGACTGTAACCTCAAAACAATATGTGCTGTTCCACATCATGGTCTAACTATAAATCAAGTTTCAGCTTGATCGAATGTAAACTGCAGGAGGAGTTAGCCAGAAACAAAACATTTACAGAAATTTTCAAAGGGACATAACTCCACTACTATCTGGTGGACTGTACTTCAAAATAATATGCATTGCTCAACATCATGGTGCATATATTTACAAAGTTTCAGCTTTATATAATGTAATCCAAAGGAGGAGTTAGCCGGAAACAAAATGTTTACAGAAATTTTCAAAGGAGTATAACTCTATTAATATTTAGTGAACTGTGACCTTGAAATAATATGCACTGCTCCACATCATGGTTTAACTATAAATCAAGTTTCAGGTCAATCTGATGTAAACTGTAGGAGGAGTTAGCTGGAAAAGAAAAGTTTAAAGAAATTTTCAAAGGAGCATAACTCTGTTAACATTTGGTGGACTGCAACCTCAAAATAATACATGCTCAACATCATGGTCTAACTATAAATCAGGTTTTAGCTTGACCAAATGTAATTTATAGAAGGATTTAGCCTAAAACGAAAAGTTTACAAACATTTTCAAAGGGACATAATTCTATTAATATTTGGTGGACTGTCACCTCGAGGTAATATGCGCTGCTCCACATCATGATCTAAATATATATCAAGTTTCAGCTTCATTGGATGTAAACTGTAGGAAGAGTTAGCTGGAAACAAAATGTTTACAAAAATTTTCAAAGGGGCATAACTCTCTTTATATTTGGTGGCCTGTAACCTCAAGGCAATATGCGCTGCTCCACATCCTGATCTAACTATATATCAAGTTTCAGCTTGATTGGATGTAAACTTTAGGAAGAGTTAGACAGAAAAAAAAATGTTTACAAAAATTCTCAAAGGGGCATATCTCTGTTAATATTAGGTGGACTGTAACCTGGAAACAAATATGCACAGCTCCACATCATATACGGTATAACAAGTTTCAGCTTGATCAAATGTAAACTGTAGGAGTTATCCACATCAAAAAGTTTACAGATGGACAGAAGGACGGACAGATGCCAAGGGGCATAACATAATACATGTATGTACCGTTTTTTTCAAATGAGCATATAAAAGTGATCCCTGTATCTCATCCTGAGCATAGCTCAGGGGAGCTAAAAAGAGGCCCTGCAGCTAAAAAGAGTAGGCAGAAATTTAATTATTATGAATATTAAAAAGCATAAAAGAAACAGAAAATTTGATTATTTTTTTTCAGTGTAAGATTGAATTTTATTTCACTCATGAACACCAAAACTTGTATTTTCACTTGCCAGTCATGAAAATACGACATTTTGTGTTAATTTTCTGAAATAAGATTCCATAGATCTGAAAAAATAAAATATCCTCCATTTTTACCAGCTGGTGATCGCAGTTGCAATCATTCGTGATGGCAAGTTACCCTCTGACTGGGAGCAGAGTTTCATTGTCTACAAGGGAAAAGGGGACGCATTGGAAAGGGGCAACTACCGCGGTCTCAAGCTGACAGGGCAGTTATGAAAATCCTGGAGAGGATTGTGGATGGCCTCATCAGACAGTTGGTGTCAATCGACAATTCCCAGTTTGGCTTCATCCCAGGCAGAGGCACTACAGATGCAATCTTTGTTGTCAGGCAGCTGCAAGAGAAGTATCTAGCTGCCAATAAGAGACTCTACATGACTTTTGCAGACCAGGAGAAGGCGTTTGATCGAGTACCTCGGAAGGTCATCTGGTGGGTGCTGAGAAAACTTGGTGTGGTGGAGTGGATTGTGCGACTGGTGCAGGGGATGTATGCAAATGCGCGGAGACATGTCCGTGTTGGTGAGGAGTACAGTGAAGAGTTTGAAGTGAAGGTTGGTGTTCACCAAGGATCAGTACTCAGCCC
The DNA here is from genome assembly GCA_964016985.1 of Anodontia alba. Lineage (NCBI taxonomy): Eukaryota > Metazoa > Mollusca > Bivalvia > Lucinida > Lucinidae > Anodontia > Anodontia alba. Next base: position 5,344,056 of record OZ024830.1, on the reverse strand, counting down.
GCTGCTCTTCATCATTGTGCTTGAAGCCTTATCATGAGAGTTCCCCTCTGGGGTCCCCTGGGAGGACCTTTATGCCGATGACCTTGTTATCATTGCTGAATCGCTTGAGGAATGTGTCAGGAGGCTCTTGACTTGGAAAGAAGCAATGGAAAAGAAAGGACTAAGAGTAAATGCAGAAAAGATAAAGATCATGATCTGCGGTACGGGACTGGACCTCCTGCAGAGTTCAGGCGAGTTTCCATGCGCCATCTGTCACACTGGAGTGGGCAGCAACAGCATCTTCTGCAATGGCTGCAAGCACTGAGTGCACAAGAAATGCAGTGGGCTCAAGTGCTTGAAAAAGGACCCTGACTACAGATGTATATGGTGCAAGGGAACTGCACGCCCCTTGGATGGCAGACCACAGAAGGAAGTCCAGGTCAGACCTGACAAGCTTGAGGTGGTAGCTTCCTTTTGCTACCTAGGAGACATGCCCTCAGCAGCAGGTGGCTGTGAACTGTCAACCACAACACATGTGAAAATTGCCTGGAAGAAGTTCAAGGATCTGCTACCAGTCCTCTCTTCACGCCACCTCTCTTTCAAAACACGTGGCCGTGTGTACAGCTCTTGTGTGCGGAGCGCAATGCTCCATGCCAGCGAGACTTGGCCATTGACAAAGCCAAACCTCCAGCGTCTGCAGCGAAATGACAGGGCAATGACCAGACAGACCTGCAATGTCAGACCGCAAGACATTGTCACCACCAGGTCCAATGAGCTACTTGCGCGGCTTGGCATTGAGGATCTGGACCTCATTCTGAAGGAGAGAAGACTTCGATGGTATGGACATGTGGAACGCTCCAATGGTGCAGTCAAGACAGCCTTTGACATACAGGTTGATGGAAAGCGTGGGTCTGGAAGGCCCAAATGACATGTAAGCAGCTGACAGAGAGGGATTGTAGAGAGTGGAAGCTCTCGGCTATCAACCCTCATGATAGACGTACCCGGAGATCTGGTGTGAGATCTGCCATGCGTGCAGCAAGCCAGCTATCTGGAAGGGGGCCCACTGATGTGGATGTTGCCCCTGTACCTGTATGTTAATCAAAAAATCCGATTATGATATGATATGATATGTGATGTGTCTAAAAACACTGAATGAATTGCAAACAGTATCGAATTTGATAAAACTCTTGGCCTACACTGTTTGCATCATCTTGTCCGCCTAAATACTTACAGGTAGGGTAAACATGGTACCCTCACATTATTTACCACCTTAGGCCCTAGCAGTAATGCAAAAACTTGGCAAGGCACTTTTTTTTTTTCAACAAAAAATATTGATATTTTTCTAATTCCTCCATGAAAATATATATTGTGGGTACTCATAAGAAGTGAAGTCAGAAAATATATCTACCTTAAAAAACATGGCAGAAAATGTACTAAGTGTATGTAGGGTCCTTAAACATGCTAAAATCACAAGCCTGAAGGAATGTAAGTGAGATTTTAACATTTTTACATTTTTTCAAGACATCACGAAAACATGCCTATATAATTTTGACCCCCTTAAACTCCACTTTTATATAGTAAAACTGGGGTTTACAGGGGTATACATTATTTTTCTTATTTCTGCTCAAAACATAGCCTCGATGAGGCGGTTCTAACGAGTACCCACAATCTATGTTTTGAGCAGAAACATGAATAATATCAGAATTTTTTATCAGAAAATTTTCATTCTTTGGTGGTAAAATTTTCAGTTTATTAGAATAGGCATGTTTTCGTAATGGGCACTGGTATCCTTACACTGTGCCTCCGAAAACACTCCGAAAAACCTTGTAAAAATATTCACCTTACCCTATTTACCCTAAGTATTCGGACACCTTAACTCCTTACCATATATGTTCTAAAATTTGAACCAGTACAATTCACTACCTGATGTTGTGTCTAAAAATTGCTGGATGACTGGCAAACAGTGTAGACCCAGATGAGACGCCGCGTTCTGCGGCGTCTCATCTGGGTCTATACTGTTTGCTCAGGCCTGTCTGTCCGAACATATATGGTAAATACGGTAATATCATTTCTTAAATGGGGCTACTCCTAAATTTTAGAGTAGCTCCTTTGACAAAGACGGAAAATTCTTAATTTTAGGTGATCTTTCATTACTGCAAATATTTTCTTTATGCACATGTGTAATGTAATGTGCATAATGGGTGCTATGCCTATGCATGTAATTATTATTTAAAACATATGCCAATGATACAAAAATAATAGTTTCTTCTGGCGTTAACCTCGTTAAATAAAGTCTTTACTTACTTACTACTTACTTACTTACCAAAAGCCTTTCTCTCTCCTTGATTTGTGCTCTGTTAATATCATTCTACGTATCACTCCTTCTTGCCAAGGGTTGTACTGGCTTTGTAATGCTTTATCGACTGGCCTCACAACACCTTGCACACAGGCATAGGGTATACAGCCATCCTTACTTTCTTGCAGTTTTTTCAATAATGCAGGCCCAATTTCAACATCTTTAGCTCCCTAAAATATATTGAATAAGCATTTTATTCAATGTGAATATATAAACATATATTCAAGAGTACCACAGCTCAAAACTACTTATAAAATTCAGAACAGCATTTATCAACATTACGAAAATAGGCCTATTCAAGTATATTGAAAATTCTACAAGCAAAAAATAAAAATGTTCAGATAGAAAATTCTGATATTTTTTCATATTTCTGCTCAAAACATAGATTATGGATACTTGTTAGAACTGCCTCAGTGAGGTGGTTCTAATGAGTACCCACATTCTATGTTTTTCAGTAAAATAAAAAAATAATGTATACTCCTGTAAACCCCAGTTTTACTATATACAAGAGCACTGCATGCGGGTGCCAACGCTGGGCTGCAGTTTCTAAGTCGAAAAAGGGGCATAACTGTGCCAAAAATATTTTGAGGGTTACCTCCCCTATTGGTATGAGTTCCCCTTTACATAATGAACAACTAGTCCGAGTTTCAAGTAAATATCTTCAGTAATGACAGAGAATTACAAAATGTCCAAGTTTTTGCACCACCACGACCACGCAGATGCAGCCGCAGACGCAGACGACGCCAGACCTATGACAATACCTCGTCATTTTCTTCGAAAACAGCCGAGCTAAAAATTGAAGTTAAAGGAGGTCAAAATTATATAGGCGTGTTTTCATGATGGATAAATCATTAAACAGGAATCTAAAAACTTTTTTTCTTTGTATAGTTTTCTATTTGACCCGCATTTTCAACATAAACAGAAGATTCAACATAAACAGAAGATGAAGCAATTCCAATGAGTACCCACAGAATATGTTTCAGTGCAAAAATAACAAAAAAATATCACACGCACATTATCACCTTATTTTTATCTATCTGTTGTTAGTGCTATGGTGTGAGTGTATTTTGGGAGGAGGGAGGGGGAGGGCAGAAGGGGAGGGAAAGCCAAAGGAGTGAAGCTAGTTGCAGTGCATCATTGCATACTCTCAACAGAACTACCAGCTAGTTGCTGATTAGTTTTTTACTGATGAAGATATACTTATGGCTGTTCCACTTTTTACTTCTTTAGCCCTAGAGCTATTAACCCCTGTCTTGCTCAGCCTGAAGAAGCCAACTGATCTGGATCTGTACTGTTTGTCATTCAGTATGTGAATTTATATCAACAAACTGGATCAAGTAATCTGATTGGCTGAAAATTGGAAGTGGGCGTGGCACCTTATTCAACATGACGAGTGTTAACCCATTTATGCCTATGGGTCTTCTTCCTTGACATTTTGGTTAGGTCCTTTTCCAATAGGTATCAGGTTAATATGTATTGTTACCATGTTTTGTAGAATATCCATGGAGATCAGACACTTCAGAATATCTTGAGGGTTGAGCGCAAGACTATGGTCACTCAAACATATTTTTGAAACCCTTGTTTAGGGGCAACTTGGACCCCTTTGTAAACAATGCAAATTTAGGTGCCATTGCTCATACGAGCAATGGCACCTAAATTTTCATTGTTTACAGAAAGAAATGTTGTAATCTTCATAACGCCTTCATGGTGAGGAGATTAGGTTTTGGGAAAAACAACCATCTGACATGCCAGTCTTGCGCTCAACCCTCGATCTGTGCAGACATTCTGCAGTGTCTGATCTCCATCTACATGGTTTGCAAATATCCCTTTTTGGGACGCAAAGTTTAAATGGATTAAGTGAAGGTTTGATTTGATTCCGACATGAACATTTGAGTATGCCCTGAACAAAACTGCAACCGATGCATGCACTCATGAAGGAATGGACACGATATGGAATATCTAATTGACAGTAATGTAATCCATGCACTTTATATTTTGAGCCTGCCTATCTATGCAGTCTTGCCAGAACCTATGCTGTTTGCTCATGTAAGCAGTAGGCCAAGTCGGAACTCTAGCTAAAGAACTAGACAAGTGGCTTCACTAAGGAGCCTGGTATGCACATTGAACATCACGAAAACATACCTATATAATTTTGACCCCCTTAAACCCCACTTTTATATAGTAAAACTGGGATTTACAGGGGTATACATTATTTTTCTTATTTCTTCTAAAAAACATAGATTGTGGGTACTTGTTACAACTGCATCACCAATCTGTTTTGAGCAGAAATATGAAAAATATCAGAATTTTTTATCTGAAAATTTTCCTTTTTTGGTTGTAAAATTTTCAATATATTTGAAGAGGCAGGTTTTCCTAATTGGACTGATTCAAAAGAAAGTCTGAAGAGTCTTTTTCTGACAATGCAAATTATATCATCTTTTTGGTCACTATCAATATTCTGGGTTCCATTTGATAATGTCAATACTTTTTAGCATTCTGTGATCAAACATACCCAATGATATTCACAGAAGAAACAAGGCATGTCCAAAGTACACAAATGCCCCTGCTCTTTGCTCTTTGCCCATATGTCAACAACATCTGGATGCATAAATTTCAACAACTATTTTCAAATGCACAATCTGTTCTGGTATACATTTTGACCTCTAGCCCCCTGCTCTAGCCTCATGCCAAGGCATGACCCAGGGGCAACTCTAAAACAAAGTTGAAGATTTAGGTCTGGATAAGTAGCACACCAAGTTTCAACTTCCTAGCATAAAAGGTACCAGGTTATTACCTCCAAGAGAAACACAGACATAAATGTCAATATAAATTTGAATGTAGACTCTGATCTTTTATACAGGGAACTCCAGCACAGAGCTGAAGGTTTAGTTCTGGGAAAATAGCACATCAATTTTAATTTCCTAGCATAAAAGGCACCCAAGTTCGGACCGCCAAGAGAAATGTGGACATAAATGTCCATGTAAATTTAAATTTCCCAAACAGTTCAAAACCCAAACAGTTTAAAAGGTAAAATTCACGAAATTCTTATAGGACAAGAGTTACATTTGGCACAAGCACAAATGGACGGCTCATCTAAAGGCACCACATACAGAATATTCGAACATAATATTAAATTTGAAACTTATTTGAAATTACTACCAGAATCCTTATCTTTACCAATACTGAAATTCCGATTAAGTAACCATAAACTACCTGTTGAAACAGGTAGGTGGGAAAATATCATTTTAGCCGATTGAAAATGTTGATTATGTCAGTCTGAAAGCATTGGTAATGAATTCCATTATCTTTTTGAGTGTGCTTTTTTCGAAACATCTAGGCAGAAATATCTACCTGAAAAATTTGAGTATTTATATTAAAACCATACTTAAGTCATTCCAGTAATTTATATAAAGTATTGTACTTCCCAAATACAAAATGCTGATTTTCCCCTACTTCAGTGTTTGTAATGTACTTTTTTGTACTAAGTTATCATTGCACATCATATGTATATTGGTAAAATGACACTTTATTATTCTCATATGCCACGCAAGTCGCCTGGGATGTTCATATCAATAAAAGTTATGTTCTGTTCTGTTCTGTTCGGTTTCTACAGGTGCCATGCAACAATTTTCCATTATTGGCATGATAACAGTTACTAATCAAACTAGTTTTAACAAACAAATAACAAGGGAACCACTCACAGAACATTACTGTCAAGTAACTGATTCAAAATACTTTTTAAGGTTGTTTGGAAAGCTCAACATTCTAGACCCTAGATATTGAAACAGTCATTTTATTTAACCTGATTTTAGTCCCACTTCTTTATTTTTAATACCACTCCTTTTTTTTTTAACTTATCATCTTTATCCACATCAGTATTAGCATTTATCTAAAAAATAGCAGTAATTTGTTAAAGTTACATTTTATGCTGTACAATAAATGTCATTTTCCTCATCAAAAGGGTATCAAATAAGCAAGAGAAATTTATTCAACAACTTGCTAACTGGATACTTTTTATGGTAAGAATTGTCATATATAATTTTATAACATACTACTGGATCCCTAGCCTGTCTGTCTAGTGCAAGCTTGAGATCAAGTGCCAGACCTTTAGACTCTGGGTGTAGAGATCCGGTAATGGATCCCAAGCCTCCAAATTCAGCTGGCGGTCAGGTACCAGACAAGGAGACATGATATAAAATAAATGAATATATATCTAGATGGGACACAAAGAATTATGCCTTCCATTATAGCAGTAAATCTCGCACCTTTTGGTGGGTCATAATTATACTAAGAAAGTAAGACCGATAAATAGATCTCTGTGGATTTAAAACATGGACAAAATCATCTAGTAGGTAAAATGTCTCCAAAATATTAACATGATCTCTTATCTTTTAAAAATACTAATGATTCTTTAGGGTATTAAAATCTAGTCGACGTACCACGAGTGAGTACAAGTCGATACGGTAAGGCTACTTTTTGTTAGGAGGCTCCTCAGCTGTAGAACAGTCTCCCAAATCATATCAGAGCCACTGGTGTGTTCGGTGACTGTGAGGCTGATCCAGACCTGGGGAGGAGCCTCATGTAAATGTTACCTATGCAGGTTTAATTTATAACAGCTTTACTTTCTGCTTTTACTTGGCTTTCAGCCCTGGGGAGGAGCCTCATGTAAATGTTACCTATGCAGGTTTAATTTATAACAGCTTTACTTTCTGCTTTTACTTGGCTTTCAGCAGTGTAAGAATAATTCTAGCTTTAGTTATGGGCTCCTCATTTTTCGTGCATGCTTTTAAATTACAGCTTTTCATTTCCAGTTTAATTTATTTCATTTCAGTATTGCTTTATCTGTGCTTTTTTTTTTATCAGCTTTAATGTTGTATGTATGTTTGCATGCAAATAATTATTCTCAATGGATTGATTGTCCCCACCGTTTGCATTTCCCTTCTGCCACCTCCATTTTGGCTAGTTGGCTTTTCGGTTTTCACTCCATGTGTCCTTGCACTGACATTTCCCTGACTAAAAGAAAAGGTACTTGTTCTTATATATCCGTCCTGTCATGTATTTTGACGCACATCTAATTTGACGCACTTACATGTTTCTTCCTATTCTTGGACTTGCAGAAATTCTTTTGTAATGTCTTATCATTATTGGGGTAGAGCAACATAAAAGGGTCACATCCAGGTGTTTGAGTAGAAATTCTAGGATCTTCTTGGAAAATTACAACCATGTAACCTTGAACTGTCAACATTTTGAAAGAAATGCTTAAAGCACATTTTTCCTTTGAATTGAAGCTCAAAATTTTTAAGATGCATCAGTTACATCTTAATCAAACATGCTTGTCTGTTACAACATCACCTCATGCATTTATTCACAAGTATGATATATGGATGAAATGCTATTGCAGACACAATATTACTTTTCAAAAAAATGTAAGATATTATATGAAAATATTTTGCAGCTGGAAGAAGAGAAATTCATAAAGTAATTTTCTGTGTATTTGTTTGATGCCAAGCATAAATAATTTGAAGAAAAATATTTTTGTTGACAATAAATAATCTATTTAGAACATATTTTATTAAGACATGTGGCAAATTTGTACAGCAAGCAGGAGAAACAAGCACTTCAGCTGCCCTACCCCTGAAAACTGAGACATAAAAATGGTGGCAATTTGCAAAATGAGGTCAGATTTTTAAAATATATACAGGTGTCATTCAACAGTGATTCTTGTCATTTTATTTTGTTCTAACAGACAAATGATGCTGCCTGAACATGGTCCTGGTATTATTGTAAAACTTAAATTACTATCTTGCAAGAAAAATAGCAGCCTATTAGATGCGTCTTTTCATATGAGTGTAAAACAAAATGACAATCACCATGGTGGTCCTATTTCACTTGGAATTTTTATGAAGGCAGTTGATTGATTGTGTTGGGGTTTAACGACACGTCAACCCTTGAGGGTCATTTTGTGTCGTCTCCCAGAGAAAGGGAGAAAAGAGATAGAAGAGAGAGTAGAGGAGATGAAAGAGAGGGACAGGGAAGAAAGAGGAACAGGAATGAAAGTGAAGAAACAGAAGAAATAAAAACATTCCCCCTCTACCCTTACCCACTACAAGGATAGCAGGCCTTGCCCAACTGTAAGCCAATATCAGTTGGACGCCCCGGTGATGTAAGATACACAGCACCTTCGCACCACCCGACCACCCCCTGAAGGCAGTTGATGCAAACTTATTTTAATGATATTAAATAATGTTCTAGAAGTCCATGATTGTCTTACACAAAACAAACGTACTGGGACTTGTCTGTGAATTTAATGACATGTCAAATAATGCTTAAATGCGTCAAAACCCATGAGTCTAGGCTAGAGTCGATCCTCAGTCTGTATTTATATGTACTGTAACTGTGAAATATTCTCTTGCATGCTGTGATCTTTGTTGTTTTTATTATATGTATAGTTTTAGGCCTTTGTTATGTCGGTATAACAGCCTTCAGGCTAATGTTAAATAATGTTGTAAATGTCAAAAACCGACGACAAATAAATATTCTTGTATCTTTACATATTCACAAAACAAAGTCACCTTGACTTTATCCGTTGTGGCTTTACACCGTTTGTATAGCTGTAGAAATGTCAAACATGAAACAGTATCTATTGCTAAGCCAATAAGAGTACCAAAGTCTGAGCCCATCGTTTTATTTTTGACTGTTACTTTTGATAGTTGTAACCAGCCTCAGGTAACTTGGAATTACTTTCGGTTTCAATTAACGAGCGATAATTTCCAAGGGGTACCAAAGACTTTTCTGGTTCTTCGCTTTTACCGATCTGTTAAAGGAAAGGGAGTACCAGCGGTTGCGTATTTTCGGTTTGTGCATTATCTTAGGTTTGGTGGGTTAAAATTCACAGTTTGGAAGCAAAACAGTTACGAGTTGCTTGAAAGTATGTGAGTTTAGAACTCTTTTATTTATATATTGGACACAAAAAACATTGCGCCCTGTAGTATTAATTACACAATCAAGGTCACCGGGCGCATGATTGTTACCTGTTCAGCTGTAAAGCTGCTAAAATTCTCCTGAAAAGTACAAAGGTGAGTTAAACTTGAACGTAAAAACAACCAAAATGTAAGTAACCAGCAACAGCATTTCACAAATAGTCCGTTTTTTTTGTTTTTTTTTTTTGTGGTATTTTCATTTAGCAATAGCTAAGATGTTGTTGTTGTTTTTTCTTCAAAGAAGTTATAGATCTGGGATATTGGTATTATGATTATTTTTTAAATTTTATATTGAGGTGCCTTGTGGGGCCACCAGATCTCAGGATCCCAGGCCAAGTGCAGAAAAAAACGCTCCAGATCTGGTAATATTTTGTACTGCATTACCCATGTTGACTAATTATGCAAATAAATTCCTGATATAAACATATAGTGAAAGTATATTTTACAACACTAATTCTCAACTTTTTTTTCACAATGATCATTATATTGAAGCATTTTAAATTTGTATTTGACTTACTGAATTCCCTACAGTCATATTTGGGCACAATTTCTTAGCCATCAATTCATCTGTTTCTTGTATTCAATACAGTATAACCTCAATGGCTCGAACACGGATGGCTCGTTTACCGTGGATGATTTGAACTCTTTTTTCAGTCCCTACAAAATTCTTCCAATAGCTCAAGAAAACAAATATTTAGGGATCTTTTCTTATTTTATCATGGAATTGTATGTTATGTGTACTCATTAGAATTGCCTCATTGAGGAGATTCTAATGAATACACTCAGCATACAATCATTGTGTAGAAAATCAGAAAGAATTCCCTAAATTATCACTATTTGCTTCCTGAACTGGTGCCATAATTAACCCTCAGTGGCTCGAACTACCCATGTCTCAAACGAATTTCCATGGTCCCAAAGGTGTTTGAGCCATTGAGGTTTGACTGTATGTGCAAAACATACCATTTTACTGGCTATAATTATCAACAAAGGGTAACACATAAACCAAAATTACCAATGCAGGGCCTCAAAATGGGTGATTATTTCAAATAATGTTGTTTTTAATAAATTTTGATTACAATATTTCAGGATATTACCTTTGATTGTGTAGTTAAATGGAAAATCCATTTGCCTGGACCAAAATCACCAATGTTGGTACACTAAAATGGATAATTCTTTTAAAAAATGTTGGTTCAGGAATCAGGATTGATTATATACCTTTGATTGTGTAGTTAAATAGAAAATCCTTTTTTCTGGACCAAATCACTGCTGAAGTCATTATTGTATTTACCCAAATAGCCCCCAGATCAAGAAACTGCAAGAATTCTGCAACAGCAACTTGTGTATGCCAGGGTCATTTTAACTAGGTCGGATTATGACAAGATGATTTTTCAAAGAGCCCAGACCAACAACTAGATAAGTCAACATTTGACCAAAAAAAAAGCGTTGCTCTGTTATGCCAGATTAAACAGTATGCTGAATGCAAAGGCTACTATCCAAGAAGCGAACAACAAAGGGCTGAAATGACATGTGCCTTCGTATGCATATACATGTACCAAAAAGCATCTATTCTCGTGACAACACTCAGTTATGTCAGATTTAAAAGATATGCTGAATGCCAACTATTAAAGCAATGAACAGATGCCAAAAAGCATCTGTTCTCGAAACCAGACTTAAAAAAGTATATGCTAACTCCATACTATACAAGCAGTGAATCTCGGGACCAGATTTAAAAAATATATGCTAACTCCATACTATACAAGCAGTGAACAAGAAAGGCGCTGATCAGACTGTATGAATGGGCAGATAAAGAATTTGTGACACATTGCTGCATATTCTGATTTTCCTTCTTGTTTCTCTAAACTCTGTTTCATCTCATCAGTTATAGAACTTTTTGCCTATTGTGCAAAATTGAAAGTGGCAAAAAACATTAATATCAAATTCAAATATTAACACTCCTAGGCTTTAAATCACATTCCTGTAAGTTAACTAATATTTTTTTCCATATGGTACACTGTTAATGTTTTGTACATTTTCACTCGGCTTAGCAATGCAACAATAATAATAATGATAGTAGAAACAAAAGTAATAAACAAGGAAAAATATTGCACCATATGGGAAAAGGTTTCTTAAATAACTTACAGAAATAAAATTTAAAATCTAGAGATGTACAGTTTTAAAATGTTTTTTTTTTTTTTTTTTTTTTTCACCACTGAAACATTTTTGGATGTATTTTTAATAATCATAATTAAGTTTATAGTACACCCATTACATGTTTCTGCAAAGTTCATATCAATACATGCAGGCAATGGCACCCCTTCAGATAACAGATTTATCAATAATCGTGATGATAAACGATAATGACTTCTAGTTTAATATCATTACTTCAGTCTGTGTGGTTTCTGAGAAGAAGAATGAGTTTTTATAACCACTCTTTATCTGTTTTATTTGTAACATTTTTAAAAAAGATTAGGAATGCCATTCAATTTAAAAAAAAAGATTATGAGTGCTAGTCAATTTATTCTATTCAATCCATTTATGCTTGACGGAGTCTGTTGGACATTATATTTATTCCCATTATTCATTGCATCAAAACCATACAGGGTCCGCACTAGGATTTTTTTTTCTTTCGCCACCATTTTCGCCAATTTGATTTTTTTTGTGCCATTTTCTTTAACTTTGAGCCAGATTTTGAGCCAAATTTTGGTCATTTTTCGCCAAAGAATTATCTTGTCAGAAAAAAAGGTGTTCATTTACTGATTCCTTTAATTGCAGCAGTAGATTCAAGAATCAGTATAGTGTGAAATGTGTGGGGAAATTAATTCTCACACTGATTTTTAAAACTTCTGCTGTAATAAATTAATTACAATGTCATGAATTAATAATAAGTCTTTGTTTTGCATATCGAATGATGAAATCACAAAAAATAGAACACTTTACATGGAAACAAAAGTTGTGAAAAGTGTTGTATAAGCCAATAAATATAATATTATTAATGTATTATACTGTGAGAGAATAACGTGACAATATTCATTTGTACCCTGATAAATGCGGGGTAAGTTTCTTCCACAGCAGGTTTTACTGTTTTAAGGGAGCTAACTGCAACTGACTTAAAAGGGAGTTAACTGCAATAGCTTTACGAATCGGGTCTATGCAAAATGGAATGGGGAATAGCATTTTTTTTATGAATCGCGCCAATAAAAAAGAGGGGTCATGCTTATACAATAAGCGGTTAACCAGTACATTGAACACCCGTAAGAAACTTGTAACTGCCAATCTTGAAGTAGTGGAAAGAGCGAATGACTGTAGCAAATACATGTGTTTCATGGTAAGTCGCTACAATCTGTGGGGATCTAATGCGCGATCCGGACCATCGTAGAAATAATATTACTTCAAATGGGCAAATTTATTTGGGGACCCATTTCACGTTCGATACTCGAAACTAGAACATCGGAGACTAATGCGTCCGCCTCCGTGTTTTTTTTTTTTTTTTTTTTTTTTTTTTCGGGACGACGTTCGTTGATCGCCAAATAAAATTAAGGCTCATAAGACGGTACCAAAACATGCTTAATTAAAGTCGGCACTGTGAAAGTGTACTTACCGCTTCAATAAGCTGAACCGATTAATGACAATAAATATTTCTCGTGTAATAAAATTGTTTTCCATCTTTGTGTTTGACAAAGGATTCCACGTGATTACATTCCGGGTAAATTTCCGTGACGTAGGCGATGCGACTCTGACATTTATTCCTGATTGGTAGTTTCGGCAGAGCGTCATGAATATTGAGGACGAAAGGCGTGGAAAGTGAGCGGTGCTACTGTCAAACTGCCCATCACGGCACATGACCTTATATCGCTTTCATCAAATTCAGATTAATTGAGTTGTTAATTGGCGAATTATACAATCAAGGAAGGTGCGATAGACACGCGCGACAATTATATGGCTCAATAGCAGGTAATTCAGGCGATGTTTTTTTCGCCACTTGTTTTCGCCAATTTATGATTTTTTGTGCCAAATTTTATTTTTCTGCGCAAATGGCGACAATGGCGATCGGTAACGCGAACCCTGCCATAAATTTATACATCATAATACTAAAATGACTAAATCCAAACAGACAGGGGCATGTTTACCTTGCGTAAAAGATAGATGGACAGACAGCAGTTACTTGTCTGTATGTCAAATTTGTCCAAATGAAATGCAGACAGGCTCATGTTTACCTTGCGTCAAAGATAGATGGACAGGCAGCAGTTACTTTTCTGTATGTCAAATTTGTCCAAATGAAATGCTTAGTTCCATCGAAACATTTTATGTCACAATAACATCAAAACAACCCAAAAGTTTTCATAGACACTTGAACAGACAACAGTGTCATATATATACCGGTACTTGGTTTTGTAAATGAAAAGCAAATGTGTATTAAAAACCTTTGACATATTGGTATGACCTTTCACTCCTACCTTTGAAAATCTGCTTTGGCAGATTTCACATGGCTTGTAGAATCTACAATGTAGATGTCAGAGCTGCATCAAGGAGTCAGCTCTTTGGTTCACTGGTAAGAGCATTGGATTTTTATCCGAGCAGACCGAGTTCAGATCCCACCACAGACAGGAAATTTTTTCAGCTATGCTTCATTCCTTTGCTACGACTTTCAAGAGGTAAGATGGGGGCTCGTCCAGGTTTGGACTTTACTTCACCAAAAATGGCTTCTCGTCATCATAAATAATGACTACCTTGAAAACGGGGGAGTGTTACAGCCTACCACTCTTACCTTCAGCAGGTTTTGCATAGCTTGTACGTATATGCTTCATTCCTTTGTTACAACTTTCATGTCATAAGAACATGTAGAATGTACAGAGGTGTAGATGGTCAGACATCTTATGACAGATGGATAGCCAGACTAGTAAAAGAAATGCACATTTTCACCAAAACCTTTTACTTGTCATAATTATACCAAACAACAAAACGGACGGAGGACGAGCATCCTACCCTTCTCTACAGTGATTTTGGTGATTCCCTTCCCTATCCTTATCTATTTTGTTGATTTTAGTGATTTCAACAGTGATTTCAGTTGATGGACAAGCATCCGACCATTCTCTATGTGAGTGATTTTGGTGATTCCCATACCCAATCCCTATCAGTTTTGGTGATTTCAGTGATTTCCACAGTGATTTCGGTTGATGGACTGACAAGCATCCTGCCCCTCTATGCATCAGTTATTTCTGTGGTTTCCATACCCTTTCCTTATCTGTCTGATTTCGGTGATTTCCACAGTGATTTCAGTTGACGCACTGACAAGCATCTGACCTCTCTATACTTCAGTGATTTGGGTGGTTTCCATACCCTATCCCTATCTATTTTGGTCATTTGGGTAAATTCCAAGGTGAATTTTTTGGTTGACAGACGGACAAGTATCCTACCCCTCTCTCCATGGTTAATTTCCATCATACTCCATCCCTATCTATTTTGGTGATGTCAGTGATTTCCATAGTGATTTCAGTTGATTTCACTTCAGTGATTTCGGTTTATTGTGTTACGATCAACAATGATAAGTAACCTAAATTTCAACAGCAGTTATCTGCTAGAGTCAGTTTCTTATAGCTATAAACCTGTTTTTTTTTTTTGTTTGTTTTTTTGTTGTTGTCTTGGGGCTCATTTGACATAACAACATTCCCATGCCATGTGCAACTTTTTTTCAGTTTATAATTATATGTCTGAAACAAACTTGAGAAAGCACAAGAATTGACTGTCATGATCTAAAAGTTGTTAAAGTACTGCTTTTGACTAGGAGAGTTAAGGAGTTAAGTTTATCACTTCTTTCACATACAGGTTGAGGGAAAGACAGCCTTTCACATACAGGTTGAGGGAAAGCTTGGGCCTGGGAGGAGTTGACAGAGAGGGATTGCAGAGAGTAGAAGCTCTCAGCTATCAACCCTCATGATAGAAATATGTGGAGATCTGGTGTGAGATCTGCCATGCGTGCAGCAAGCCAGCTGTCTGGGCCCACTGATGTGGATGTTGCCCTTGTACCTGCACGTTAATGAAAAATCTGATTATAATATATGATATGATACGACTTCTGGGTCCATTTACGAAAATATGCCTATTCAAATATATTGAAAATTTCACCACCAAAAACTGAAAGTTTTCAGATAAAAAATCTGATTTTTTTCATATTTCTGCTCAAAACATAGCTTGTGAGTACTCGTTTGAACTGCCTCATAGAGGTGGTTCTAATGAGTACCCACAATCTATGTTTTTGAGCAGAAGTAAGAAAAATAATGTATACCCCTGTAAACCCCAGTTTTACTATATAAAAGGGGGTTTAAGTGGGTTTAAATTATATAGGTGTGTTTTCGTGATGCATTACATTTTACATGTGTACTGGCCATTAACAGAACTTCAGGTGCTGACATTTGCAAATTTTTAGTCATTGAGAATAACAATTAATGCATTAAAACCATTGTTATTCTCACTGACTAAAACAATTGCAAATGTAATCCTAAATAATTGCCGGCCTCCGTGGCTCAGTTGGATGTGGCGTCCAACTGGAGACCAGGAGGTCACGGGTTCAACCCCCGCCGAGGTCGGCAACATTCTTTCGTGGAGATTGATCATGAAGTATTTTCTATGGTCATTCTCTCCCTTCCGCTGATTCAAGAAGGGCAGTTGTCAGTTTCTGGCGAAAGAATATGCACACTACTGGTTAACCGCTTAGAGGACTAAGCCTGCCCAGTAAACGTGTGGTTAGGAAAACTGACCACGCTCGTCATGACCCCATTGGGTTGACTGGGCCGTAAAACCTCAACACAAACAAACAAACAAATCCTAAATAATCATAAAGTACCGGTAATCATGATTACAGGCAGTTTAGGAGTGTAATTAGTTATAGAATTTTGATTACTTGTAATCATGAAAGATTACTTGCAAATATCTCCAGTTAATGCACTTTTTTTTAGCTGAAAAATACTGATATTTTTCTTATTTCACCATTATAACATATGTTGAGGGTGAGGCATTTCTAATAAGTACCAACAACATATGTCATGGAGAAATAAGAAAACTATTATAAATGCAGATACCCCCCTTGGCCCCTCCCATCTGGAGCTATGTACATGTACTTCTAATCATGAAAAAAGATAGTTTCAGATTACTTTGTGATTATTCAGACATATAAATGTTTACATTTAATCATGATTACAGGTTATATGTCTATTAGAATATGAGTGAGGGTTAAGTAAATAGTGAACAATCAAGGTCCTGTTGGACTGTTTGGATGCACAGATCAGTCAAGTAATGCTGCTCGATGAAGCATCAGTAACCTTTGGTGACCTTCCTGTTTTGACAGGTAGCTGTTACTATAATAACTTGATGCTCAGTTGGGCATCATTTGTTCATTTTTCTAGTACCCTCAGAAAATGAAAAATATGTATCACAGTTCTTAAACATCCTCAGTGGCTCAGTTGGATGCCAGGAAGTGATCAGGAGGTTGTGGGTTTGACCTCCACAGGGTTGGCAGCATTCTTTCATGGAGAATAATCATGAAATATATTCTACTGTCATTCTCTCCCTTTTGCTGATCTAAGAAGGGCAGTTGCCAGCTTCTGGTGAAAGAATGTGCATCCTAAGCCTACCCAGTAAAAGTGTGGTTAGGTAAACTGACTTAGCTCAACATGGTCCCATTGGGTTGACTGGGCCGTCAACACAAACAAACAAACAGTTTTTTATGAATCTTCACCAAATTGGAGCTCAAAGATGACTGAATTATCTCACGTTTGATTGTTCACAATTTGTTTAAAGTGCCTAGTAAAAAAAGTTAGAGTTTAAAATCAGACTTTTTTTCCTGGAACTCTGTGCATCCTGTTCAGGAAAATGTGAAATTGGTGGTGTCTGATTGGGAAACAGTGGCTCCCATTTGGGAACATCTAAAAATTGTGAATAGAATGGCAAATAATGTAGATTCTGATGAGATGGCTCATAATTAGCCATCTTTTCCGGATGTACACTGTTTGCAAAAGTGTCTGTCTTGGTCTGTAGGACTGAAAGGGTTAACCTTTTTTTTTTTTTTAGTCTGGAGATTTTTTCCCCTGAAAACAATATTCATGAAATGTCAAAGCCTGTTTTATGCTAAAAATAAGAAAAATATATCAAAATGTTGTCTGCTGAAATTTTTAACCAGAGTGCTAAGCATTAACCCTTGTCCTACTGAATAAATTAAGGTGTCACACCCATTTCTAGTTTTCAGCAAATTAAATTACTTGATCCAGATTGTTGATATAAATTTACATACTTAATGGCAAACAGTGCAGATCCAGATCAGTTGGCTTCTTCACACACACACCCATATATATATATATATATATATATATATATATATATATATATATATATATATATATATATATATATATATATATATATATATATATATATATATATATATATATATATATATATATATATATGAATTTTAATTATTACTTAATTAGTTATTTATTACACATGTGCAACATGAATGAAGATAATTTAAGATATGAATTTCAATTAGTTATTAATTACCCATGTGTAACCCAATTGAATATTTAAGGTTTGAAGTTTGATTAGTTATTAACCCTTGTCCTGCTGTATAAATTAAGATGCCATGCCTACTTCTAATTTTCAGCCAATCAGATTGCTTGATCCATATTGTTGCTATAAATTCACATACTGAATGGCAAACAGTGCAGATCCAGATCAGCTGGCTTCTACAGAAGCCAATTGATCTGGATCTACACTGTTTGCAAAGGAAAGGTATATCCGGGCTCAGCAGGACAAGGGTTAAGTATAAGTAGTTGCGGTCATGGGACCAAAGCCGTAATCCAAACTCAAAAATCCATAAACGAATGACGAATCAGAATGTTCAGACCAACAGACATGGACCCCAGAATAAAGGGTGTAATCAGGCGTCCGCGGATAATAAGCATTACTTGGTAAGCAAGCTTCGCCCACCATGCCCATAGGCCTGAACGAAGGAAATATCGGTAGAAGCGTATGTCCGGGATTTGGGAAGTCTACTTATGGCACATCACTGGCAAAAACATCAGAAACAATTCTGGAAACTGCCACCTTGTAGGGATTGACTAGATCATGATGTCTCCCATAGATCTTCTTAAGTGTTGCTACCAGTTTGGTTTTTTGATACCCCTGGCTCAACAACTTTGTAGTGAGCACTGATTAATTATTAATTACACATGTGTAACCTAAATGAATATTTAAGTTCAGAATTTTAATTAGTTCTTAATTATTAAAATTCATATCTTAAATATTCATTTGGTTTACAAATGTTTTGGTTTAAAGTAGATATCTACTCAATTATCTCATCAAATATGCAGTGATGAAAGTCCCTTTCCTAATGAATTGGCTCAAGTATTAAAGTTTTGCAATTATCCCATATTAGAATATACAGTTACAGTGAGAGAAAAAACAAGCATTGTACAAAACAGGTGAGATATGGCAAAACTTTCAAAGTTTGTTATAAAATACCTTGTACTTAACCCTAGCATTACAAAAACATGCCTATTCAAATATATAGAAAATTTCACTTCCGAAAACTGAAAATTTTCAGATAAAAAAACTCTTATATTTTCATATTTTTGCTCAAACATAGATTGTGGGTACTCATTAGAACTGCCTCTCAGAGGCCATTCTAAACAAATACAATCTATTTTTTCAAGCAAAAATAAGAAAAATAATGTATACCCCTGTTAACCCTAGTTTTACTAGATGAAAGTGGGGTTTAAGGGGTCAAAATTATATAGGCATGTTTTCATGATGTCCTGCTGAACTCATATATGCCCTGCCTTTGGAAACCATGTAGATAAGTAAGTAAGTAAGTAAGTAAAGACTTTATTTATAGAGAGTTACAACATTTAGCGCATACAAATGGAGAACATGTAATAGCTAATCGTCCGTGAGGCCCTCATTATTTACATATTTACACATGATTGACCAATAAACAAAGTAATAGATGATGAACAGTTTGATTGTGATTATGTGCCTGTTGGAGGTCAGGATTTATGCAAAATAAAAAAAAAAAAAAAAAAAAAAAAAATTATTATTAATAAATAAATATATATAAGAGTGGAAAACAGTTGTTTATCACATTCGGTTATAATGGATCAATGAAGACTCTAACCGAAACGAAATGTAAGAAATCTGTTGAAACATTGGGTGAGGAAGGTACATGGTATGAATATTAACATTACAGAGGTAAGAACGATAATCTGAGGCCTGACCCTACAAGAACCTCAAACAAGCACTTAATCACAGTTCTACAAAATGTCAAATATATACAGACATGAAAGCAAAATGTTAACTGACAGTATAAATGCACATATACTAACAAACTCAATAACTGTGCAGACTGTTTTTTATTACACGTTGATAAGCAAATGTACTGACAAAAAGAAAGATCAAGATAATAGGATAATTACAAGCTAAATATACAATATTTAAGGATTGAAATAATCACCTAACTGTGTAACTTAACCCTGATCCTGCTCATCACGAAAACATGCCTATATAATTTTGACCCCCTTAAACCCCACTTTTATGTAGTAAAACTGGGGTTTACAGGGGTATACATTATTTTTCTTATTTCTGCTCAAAAACATAGATTGTAGGTACTCATTAGAACCGCCTCACTGAGGCGGTTCTAACGAGTGCCAACAATCTATGTTTTGAGCAGAAATATGAAAAATATCAGAGCTTTTTATCTGAAAACTTTCAGTTTTTGGAGGTGAAATTGTCTATGTATTTGAATAGGCATGTTTTCATAATGTGAACCCAAATATGCCCCACCTTTGCAAACAGAAGAAGCCACCTGATCTTGATTTGCACTCTTTGTCATTCAGTATATGTAATTATATCAATGAGCTTGATCAAGTAATCTAATTGGCTGACAATTAGAAGTTGGCATGACATCTTAATTTATTCACATCTTTTTATTCAACCTGAAAAGAGTTAAAATATGAAGGTTATCCAGGTGATTATTTTTCTTACAGTATTTCTCCATGCAAGCATGGGTTGTGGATACTTATTAGAAGTACCTTATTCAGGTCCTTCCAGTGTGTATACCCAATACATGTTTGTATGGAATTTTAAAAATATCAACACTGTTTGGATGAAAAAAAAAAGTTCCTTTTGTCATATGCCAGACTAGTCTGGATTTTTTCTGTTGATTTATGATAAATTCTAGGCAGGTCTCATGTTGTTCTCTTGTGCTAATTTGCAGAAATTCCAGAGCAAAATATGACATCTGTCAAGAAGCTTCGTTTCATCACCTACCTGTCACCAGGACTGCCTATTGAACTGTTTGAGACCATTCAGAATTATTTGGAAGAAGAAACTAAATTGGAGACATCTCTAATCTATGAGTCTCGCTGGACTGGACCGCCCTCTGATCGCAAAGATCCATTCACAGAAGATGAAGTGGATATAGGTAAATTGTACATTATTTTGAGGACAGAAGCTTGCAAGTTGTTAACCATTAGTGAAACATTGGTGTTGGTTGAGCTGTTAACCATGGAATTAATTCTACTTGTGCAGTGGTATAATGTATTTCTTACCACTTACTATTAACCCTTAAAGCACCAGTCACAACTATTGTCGTCTGCTTTGTCATCTGCTTGTGATTTTAAAAGTCATTTTTGCAAACAATGAGGACCCAGATCAGACTCCTCCTTTGGGAGCAGTCTGATCAGGGTCCACACTGTTTGCCTGTATGCAAAAATAGGTTTGAAAAGTCTGCAAGAATATTCAGCAGACGACATAAACAGACAACATTTTCAGATGCAGTTTTTCTTGGCGCTTTAAGGGTTAACTCTGATTCTACTGAGCCTGGGTATGCCCCACCTATGTAAACAATGTAGATCCAGATCAGTCAGTTTCCAAAACTGATGTTACCGGTATGTAAATTTTTATCAGCAACCTGGACCAAGCAATCTGACTGGCTGACAATTGGAAGTGGCCGTGGCATCTTAATTTATCCAGCATGACAAGGTTAAGACAAATATGTGTTAAAAGGAAATGTGTTTTTGATGATAGTTCTGTGTTGTTTCAGGCAAAAACACTGAATTGTCCAAGTTTTTGATATTTTGTGTTATAGGATTTGCAGAATATTATGAGCAAACAGACATTAGGGCTGCAAGTTAATTCCAGTATGGGAGAGCTATGACATGTTAAAGGTTGTGACATAAAAGCGAATCCTTTCTAGTTCTTTCTAAAAAGAATTTAATAGTTTAAACTTGTTAACACTATCACATATACAGTTGACTCTCGTTATCTCGAATTCCAAGGGACTCACTGAAATACTTCGAGATATCCGTACCTCAACATATCAGAGTTGAGAGAGTGAGGAAAACAATAAATTGAACAACCACATTTAACAAATGAATATGTAATTTGACTCCTGAAGTTAGAAATATACATGTATATATAAAATAATGTGGAAAAGAGAAGAAATTGCTCCTTAGGAGCAATTTCTCCTCTTTTCCACATTATTTTGTGACCTGTTGTCATAGTTTCATGTTAAAACAGGGACCAGATTTTCATTTCGAGATAAGCGGTAATTCAAAATAAGCGAGTTCGAGATTATGAGGTTCGACTGTAGTTGTAATACAAAGTTCATGTTTTTATTTTGTTCAGAAGTTTAATTTTGTATTAATGTAACATGGTACATGAATGTACTCCATATTTAACCCTAGTCCTGCTGAACCCAGATATGCACTGTCTTTGCAAACAGTGTAGATTCAGATCAGTTGTCTGAAGAAGCCACCTAATCTGGATCTACTCTGGCATTAAGTATGTGAATTTGTAATAACAACCTGGATCAAGTAATCAGATTGGCTGAAAATTGGAAATGGGCATGGCATCTTAATTTATTTGGCATGGCAAGGGTTGATGTGAATATGGTAAGTGGTCATTTTTATGCTTGCCTTTTTTACAGGATTTATGGAAAGTACCGATTTCCTTCGGATGGTGAAGGAAAGAAATGAGCATGTAGAATTATGTGGTGCAGGAGCTGTACACAGACATGCCAAAAATGCAAACGGTAGACCATATTACTACACAGATATAGTCATATCAGCAGGAAACAAGTAAGTTCATCAACTCCCAGTATAGCTCCAGATAAGCACTTTTGTCAACCGAAAAGTACTGACATTTTTCACCACAGAAACATATATTGTGGGTACTCATTAGAGCTCCTCGGAGAGGCGCTTCTAATGAATACCCACAATATATGTTTTTGGTGGAGAATAAGAAAAAAATATTATGTGGATACCGACTTTTAAAGTCTTATCTGTAGCTATGGGATGAGATGCTTTTTTGTACCAAGACTGATGATCTCTCCATAGGGAATCTAGTGATAGATAAATATAAGTGAAGATGATGTCACACTTGCGAAGCAAGGCTCCAAAAGAAGGGGAAACCTTTTTAGCTCACCTGAGCTCTGCTCAGGATGAGCTATTGTGATCACTTTTCGTCCGTCGTCCGTCCGTCCGTCCGTGCGTCCGTCCGTCCGTCCGTGCGTCAGTCCGTTAACATTTTCAAACGACTTCTCCTCTGAAACCGCTGAGCCAATTTTGCTCAAATTTCATATGGAGCCTCCTTAGGATGGGGGAACGAAAAATTGCTAAAATGGTTGCGGTCCGTTGACCAAGATGGCCGCCACGCCCATATATGGTAAAAACCTTTAAAAATCTTCTCCTCCAAAACCGAGAATGCCTTGGGGCTGAACTTTTGCAGGAATCATCGGGGATGGGAGGTCTACCAAAATTGCTAAAAGAATTGTCGTACGTTGACGTTTGACCTTTTTACGGCAAGGTCAAGTTTGCTTCCCTATGCATTTGTATGGGAAAAACCTTTAAAAATCTTCTTTTCCAAAACCCAGCATGCCTTATGGCTGAATCTTTGCATATATCTGTGGGAACAGGAGAGCTACCAAAATTGCTAAAATAATGGTGGTACATTGACATTTGACCTTTTTACGGTAAGGTCAATTTTGCTTCCTTATGCATTTGTATGGGAAAAATGTTCAGAATTTCAAACAACTTCTCCTCTGGAGCCTCTGGGCCAATTTTGCTCAAATTTCATATGGAGCCTCCTTAGGGTGGGGGAACAGAAAATTGCTAAAATGGTCACGGTCCGTTGACCAAGATGGCCGCCACGCCCATATATGGTAAAAATCTTTAAAAATCTTCTTCTTCAGAACAGAGAATGCCTTGGGGCTGAACCTTTGCAGGAATCATTGGGGACGGGAGGTCTACCAACATTGCTAAAAGAATTGTCGTACGTTGACATTTGACCTTTTTACAGCAAGGTCAAGTTTGCTTCCCTGTGCCTTTGTATGGGAAAAGCCTTTAAAAATCTTCTTTTCCAAAACCGAGCAGCCTTATGGCTGAATCTTTGCATATATCTTCGGGAACAGGAGGGCTACCAAAATTGCTAAAATAATGGTCATACATTGACATTTGACCTTTTTACGTTAAGGTCAATTTTGCTTCCTTATGCATTTGTATGGAAAAATGTTCAGAATTTCAAACAACTTCTCCTCTGGAGCCTCTGGGCCAATTTTGCTCAAATTTCATATGGAGCCTCCTTAGGTAGGGGGAACAAAAGATAGCTAAAATGGTCACGGTTCGTTGACCAAGATGGGCGCCATGCCCATATATGGTAAAAACCTTTATAAATCTTCTACTCTAGAACCGAGGATGCTTTGGGGCGGAATGTTTGCATAAATCATCGGGGACAGGGGGTCTACCAAAGTTGCTAAAATAATGGTCATACATTGACATTTAACCTTTTTACGGCAAGGTCAAGTTGCTTCCTTATGCATTTGCATGGGAAAAAACATTTAAAATCCTTAATCTCCAAAACCGAGGATGGCTTGTGGCTGAATCTTTGCATATATCATCTGGAACAGGCAATCTACCGAAGTTGCTAAAATAGATGTCATACATTGACATTTAACCTTTTTAGGGCGAGGTCAAGTTTGCTTCTGTATGCATTTGTATGGGCCCCATACATTTATATGGAAAAAATGTTGATAATTTCAAATGGCTTTTCCTCAGACGCCTCTGGGCCAGTGTTGCTCAAATTTCATGCGGAGCCTCCGTGGGCAGGAGAATGAAAGATTGCTAAAATGGGTGTGGTCCATTGATCAAAATGGCTGCCATACCCATATATGGTAAAAACCTTTAAAAATCGTCTTCTCCATAACCAAATATGCCCTGGGTCCTAATCTTTGCACAAATTACGGGAGACAGGAGACCTACCAAAATTGCTCAAATGATGGTTCTATGTTGACATTTGACCTTTTTGCCTCCAAGGTCAAATTTGCTTCCCTATTTGTGTGGGCCCTATACATTTATATTGAAAGATCGAAGTGACTTGTAGATCAACAGTAGTTAAAATTGTTCTGATTGGAAATCTGAGATGGCCATCATCTGGTTTATATTTATAATATTTCCCTGCCACTGTGCTGTTTACATGTATAAAATCACGATTCTTCAGAAACCACTTAGCCAATTTCCACCAAATTTCACATTGATCCTTCTGTTAAAATTCAGAAACCACTTAGCCGAATTCCACCAAATTTCACATTGATCCTTCTGCTGAAATGTGTTTGATAGTTTATTCAAATGATCATGCTCCATTGACTGTCAGGCTCATATATTCTTCTTCAAAACTAAGAACTGTTCAAATGATGATATTTTCATTAGTTGCGATGATAGGACTGGCAAAATGTTGCATAACATCTGCATGTCTGCAGTGGCTATGTCACTCAGGTGAGTGAATTGTGGCCCGTGGGCCTCTTGTTATGAGGCCTTGCCACTTTATACGATCTTGTGCAATCTGTTCCCATGACTCTGTTGGTATGTTGAAGTCTTTAAGGGAGGCTTTGAGGGTGTCCTTGTATCGCTTCTTCTGACCACCATGGGAGCGTTTTCCTACTTGAAGTTCTCCATAGAGGATTTTCTTTGGCAAACGTTCATCAGGCATTCTGGTGACATGGCCTGTCCATCTTAACTGTGCCAATTTCAGAAGAGTATGTATACTCTGCATCCCTGCTCTTTTCAGGACTTTTGTGTCTGGAATCCTATCTTGCCACTTGATCTTTAGAAGTTTTCTAAGACAGCTTGTATGGAAGTGGTTCAGTCTTTTGGCATACCATTGGTAAACTGTCCGAGTTTCGCATGCGTATAATAGTGTTGGCAGCACTACCGATCTATATTATTATACTTTCAGCTTTGTGTCAAGTCTGATTCCACTTCGGTTCCAAATACTTCCACATAGCTGGCCAAATGCTGCACTAGCTTTGGCAATTCTAGCATTGACTTCATCATCAATGTGCACAACTCTACAATGTGCTTCCAAGGTAGATGAAGTTGTCTACCACTTGCAGTCGTTGACCTTTCACTGTGATGGTAGGCTCCTTGTAAGGCTTTCCAGGTGCTGGCTGATATACTACCTCAGTCTTTTTGATGCTGATTGTGAGATCATAGCTGTCACATGAATCAGATACTTGATCCACACCTTTTTGCATTTTCTCTTCTGTTGGAGCACCCTTTGCCATGTCATCAGCAAAGAGGAACTTGTCTAGCATCTCTGTCTGCACCTAAGATTTAGCTTGCAACCTTCTTAGGTTGAAAAGTTTCCCATCAAAGCGACACTTAATAGGTATACCATTGTCACCATCCTGGAAAGCATCTGTAAGCATGGCAGAAAACATCATGCTGAACAGTGTTGAAGCTAGTACACAGCCTTGCTTAACTCCATTTGTCACAGGAAATGGATCAGAAAACTCGCCATCATTTTGGACCCTTGCAAGCATACC
This sequence comes from Anodontia alba, assembly GCA_964016985.1. Taxonomy (NCBI): domain Eukaryota; kingdom Metazoa; phylum Mollusca; class Bivalvia; order Lucinida; family Lucinidae; genus Anodontia; species Anodontia alba. The sequence goes on along the minus strand of OZ024830.1, from coordinate 5,317,871 downwards.
ATCATGGAACTGCCACACCATTGCTATAAATTTGGCAGGACAAGCAAACTTAGCCATATTTTCCAAAGTCCCTCACGACTGACTGTGTCAAATGCTTTGGTAAGGTCGACAAAGGTCATGTAGAGGTCCACATTCTGTTCCTGGCATTTTTCTTGAAACTGTCGTGCTGTGAAGATCATGTCTATAGTTCCTCTGTTTTTCCTGAATCCACACTGGCTTTCTGGTAGAAGCCCTGACCATTCCAGGTGTTCATTCATTTGGACCCTAGCAAGAATCTTCCCAGCAATTGACAATAAAGAGATACCTCGATGATTGTCACAGGCTTGAGGATTCCCTTTCCTTTTGAATAGGTGGATAATTGTTGCATCCTTGAATTCTTGAGGGATGGCTTCTTTTCTCCACATAATGTGAAATAACTCTGTCAGTTTCTCTGCAACTGGAGGACCTCCTGCTTTGTAGATCTCTGCAGGTATTGCATCTGCTCCTGGAGCCTTGCCAGATGACAGGAGTTTTATTGCTTTCACTGTTTCAGAGAAGGTTGGGAGCTCATCAAACAGCGGATTACATTCAACCTGTGGTAGTCTGTTGATAGCTTCATCATTGATAGATGATGGCCGATTAAGGACACCATCAAAGTGTTCAGCCCATCTATTCAAGATAGCTTCTTTGTAAGTCAGAAAACTAGTTCCATCTGCACTAAGGAGTGGGGTGGTTCCTGAGCTCGGGGGACCATATACTGTCTTGATGCATCAAAGAACTTTTTCATGTCCTTTCTGTCTGCAAAGAACTGGATTTCATCAGCCTTTGTTCTCATCCAGGAGTCTTGCATGTCTCTGAGCCTCGTCTGAACTGTCTTGCATATGTTTGAATAGGCAGTCTTGCTAGATACTGAGCTGGTATTTCTGAGGTAAGCCTTGTATTTTTGGTGTTTCTCTTCAAGGAGTCCCTGAATTTCTTTGTCATTCTTATCAAACCAATCTTGGTGTTTGCGAGATACTGGTCCTAGGGAATCCATTGCTGAAGAGTGAACGGTGTCTCTGAAGACTGTCCAGCTCTCATCTACATCTTCTGAATTGTGTTCCAGTGCATCTAAACGGCTGCAGAGATCGTTGAGGAATGCTTGCCTCTTGCTGTCTTGTTTCAGCTTGGAGACATCTAATTTCTTTGGCACCTTCTTGCCTTGTGGTCATCGTACAGGCTGAATTGGCAGGTTGAGTTTGCTGACAACAAGCCTGTGATCTGTCCAACAGTCTGCACCACACATAGTTTTAGTCACTTTGATATCCTGACTGTCCTTCCTTCACACTATGACATAGTCAATGAGATGCCAGTGTTTGGAGCGAGGGTGCATCCATGTTGTCTTTCTGCGAGTTGGTAGATGGAAGACTGTGTTGGTGATCAGTAGTTCATGCTCTGCACACTTCATTAAAAGGAGGAGTCCATTGCTGTTGCACTTC